>JAPKLX010000001.1:5698377-5948912 GCA_026898415.1 Leonotis leonurus
AATTATGGCTTGTTTTTTGTTGCATAATTTCATACAGTATGAAATGCGTATTGATCCAATTGAGAAAGCGTATGATTAAAATCATCTGGAGGGGGATGGAGATGATGAAGTTATTTACGAAGCTACAGATTTTATAGATGCTATTGAAACCACAAATGAATGGAACATATATAGAGACAGCATAGCTGAAGGAATGTGGTTATCTTATTAAAACTTGGTACACAATCTATAGTTTTACTCATTATATGTTTTTGATAAAATCTTGCATGCTATTTTACATGTGATTGTTAAATGATGAAAAAACTAATTAATAAATGAATTATTATATTTTAGGAGAATGGAAATAGCACCAACTTATTTTTGTAAAGGTGGTAAGATGGTGCTTAAATGTGCTGGACCTAATGCAAAAAATCTAGGTCGATTGTACTACAACAATGAAACATTACATACAACAATGTACAATTAACAAAAAAAAAAGTAGTCAATTGCACTCGAGTTTTATTCTCTCTGGAAACCAATAATAATAACCAACATCAACAAAAACGTAGCATAAACATACCCCATGTGTTTCTTCTGTATCTTATCTAACTAACATAATGCATTCATGACCAAATATAGGGGGTTTCTGTAATATACTGAACATTAAGAATATAGGGAGTTTCTGTATCTTATATAACAAACATACAGAATATAGGGAGGTCCAAGCTAACAAACGCACAGAATATAACAAGCTAACAAACTAACAAGCTATGAAGTTTATGTAAGAAACATACAAAATATAGGAAGTTTCCGTATCTTATCTAACAATCATAATGCATTCATGACCAAATATAGGGAGTTTCTGTAACAAACATACAGTAACTTTAAAATACAAACTGAACATTCATGAAGTGTATCACTACATACTGTATACTGAACTCAATCACCTAAACATCACAGTTTATTTCAAAATTCAACATATAAAATACTGCATACAATACCCATAAGTTTATTTTCAAATACTGAAGTCATCCCCATATAACAATCGTAGAACATATAAAAACCAAAATGACCACACAATCAATAAGTTCAGAAAATTATTCCAAGAACAATCTAAAAAGCCAAAAATTACCACACAATCACAACAAAAGGTCATATTAAGGTCAGATACATGTGAGAGTAACAACCGAAACCGAAAAGTAATCCATAAAGTTCGCAAAATATACAAATATTCAGGCCATATTCAGGTCAGATACATACAAATAAGAACTGAACAGTCGAATAAATAAAATTTATAAAGCAATCGAAGAACAATCCCTAAATTTTAAAACGAGGAACAAAGAATTAAGAATAATCGAACAATCAATCCAAACAATTGAAACCTTCTTCGGTGGAAGCCATCGGTGTAACGTCTCGTATTTTCTCAATCATAAAAATAACTCTTTAATTCTCATGAACAAAATATTTTTTATAACTATAGCGCGGAAGCCTTTAAAAATAACACTTAGAGTCTTTAAATAATAAATATCGGGACATTTTGTCTAAAATCAAATCATCGTGAATATATAAAATAAAACTTGAAATGAAAACTATGTCATGCTACCGCCATCAGCCAGACTCCTTAGCCTGAAAAATATAATAAAAGGAGGAGTGAGTATATCAACATACTTAGTGAGGAACACGTAACAACCAATATTTAAACGACACGTAACGAATCATGCAAATGCCCGTAGAATGTATACGTATTGCACGGTGGGTTTTTACCCTAAGAACCCTTTCGAATTCCGGATCCTTTACTGAATCACTGGCCTCGTATAATGTATCTCGTATTATATGGTGGGCTTTTACCCCAAGAATCATTTCGAATCCCGGACTCTTTACTGAGTCTCTAGCCTTCGTACGCTTGCGCAAGACTTTTCATATATCACGTATGTTTGACATTTCAACATAACAGTCACATATACGGTAAAAATATTAACAATTACATTTAATTGGAATAGACATCCCTCACCTGATCAATATTTAAATCGAAATATCCAGACAATAACAATTAACATATCATAAAGTAGCACCTATAAATAAAATGAGATTCTAATTTAATAATCTATGCATATATATACACAACACACGCATACTTATATATATAACTATATATAACCACACACTGTATATATACTTATAATAATATACGTGAACATATATTGTATATATATAAATCAAGCAATTAGCACACACACACATGTATATAAAAGCGCGCACACACATATATATATACTGCACACACTGTATATATATATGTCGCACACCACACACACACACATATATATATGACACAATCACACACATACGTATGTGTGTATATATATAATTATGATAAAAATAATTAAATTACCTCATTAGGGAATGAAATCGCTTTTCTTTCTATTGTATAAAAATTTGGAAATTTGAGTATGAGTATATGGGAGAGGAAATAGTTGATTGGAAGAGAAAAAATAAAAATTTTGTGGGAATATATATAGGGGAATAGGGTACTTAGAGTTTTTAATTTACTCATATATATATTATAATTATGGACTTCTATTTTTTTTTAAATAAAAAGGGCCTTATAAAGTATAAGATAATTAATTATTGGGCCACTACAATCGGATTGCATGATCAATAGAGATATGGAGTCACTGGATTCTCCCTCTGCCGCCGAATCCAAGATCTTGAATCCCAATGCACTTTGACGCCAAGGACACAAATTTTCTTTTCGATTCGAAGAAATATGTCAAATTGTGATAGAGGCTCGTAACTTTCATCTAATTTTCAATTGTATCTACTCTACCAAATAAGATAATAATTATCTTGACCGTGTTATCTTACCTACCAAACGACTTATTAAGTTTATCACCCATTTTTATCTTGTCTACCAAATAAATTATTAACTTATCACCCCTTTTTATATTGTCTACCAAACAACTTATTATGTTATCATACCTTCTTATCTTATTTACCAAACATTTTATTATTCACTATTCATATTAATTGTCTTATCTTTCTTCATCTCATACACCCTACTAAACGCACCCTAACAATTATAATTGATCGTTGTTTTTTCATGGATTAAAAATAAATGAAGTAATTGTGTTGTAAGTGTAATAAAATGATCATAGTGATTAATTCTATTTAGATTATTTAAAATATAGTAACATGAAAAATAATGCACATTTATTTTAATTCTATTCTCAACACATATTTAATTATAATTAATGTGATCATTTTATTACGCTTATAACACAATTAATTATATTAATCATATATTTATTTTTCTTGTACTAATATATATACATATTTAATTAATAAATAATGTGACACTAACAATTTTAAAGAACCAATATATAATAATATAATAAAAATTATAAATAAATATAACCAAAAAAATACAACATAAACTGATTACTCCTTATATAACAAGTTAAAAATTACTCTATCCATTTCAATAAACATGACATAAAACTTTTGGACACACTTAATAAGAAGAATATATAAAGTAGTGTAAAAGTGATAAAGGTGGTAGATTCACATTTTTTTAAATGTATAACTTTAACTATTTTAGTAATGTGTCAAACATTTTTTTAAAGAGATAAATTTTATTATTTTAAGAATATGTCAAAATTCGTGGAACATCCAAATAAAATAATTGTGTCAAGTTTAGTGGAGTGAAGTAATAGTTTATTGAGTAAATTTCACATTAATATGGGAGGGCACGCCGTTCCTGAAAACTAGATTTAAATACAACTCTGAGTCCTTTACAGATCCGGGAATTTATTTTTTTCACAGAAAAATACAAAGGAAAATGGTGTCGCAGACTGTTCCACTCAACTCCCAATGCCTTTCTCTCTCTAGAAACTAACAAAAATCAGTCTCGTCTATACACACCAATCTTCACTCGGCCAAGACGATTCTTTTAGAGACGAAATTTATTATAAGTACCCTATTTCCTCTCTTCTCTTTCCGAAATCAGGTGAGCTTATGGATCGAATCTATTTTCTGCTTGCTTCTGTGGTTTTCGTTTGTGCATATGTTTAGATTTTTGTTAACTTTTTTAGTAATTGTTCGTTTTTCTCTTGTTTTTTCGGTGTGATTTTCGTAGATCTGAAGAAACTGAGGAGTGAGGGTACGTTTGTTGTGCATAACCACTTATATACATATATGATCGATGATTTGGACGGGTTCGCTGACATAGAGGTTGATCTGCTGAGCTTTTGGTGGTTATGGCGAAAATCTAAATTTGCTGATTGCCTGAGATTGATAGAATTGTAGAAGTCGATTTTTATAGATCTATTTTGTAGTCATTTTAGTTTTCAGTTTAAGACAGGCACAAACAGGACCGAAGTGAAGTTTTTAGGGGAAAAAAGTTGTGAGGGATGGAAACATTAGTTGCGGTTGCTCATCACAGAAATCACCAGTACCATGGCAGAAGCAATAGCCATGGTTCAGCAAGATTTGGGTCAAATTCACCACCCGCGGGCGGTTTTCGGGGAATTAATTGCAGGACATTTCATTCTGGAGAAGGGTTACTCTCTGCACCAGTCAAATCTAGCTCAAGTAAAAGTCCTGTTGCTAAAAATGCATTTTGCCCTTTCTCGTCGCCCAAAACCCCTTCACCATTTCTGAGCGAAAACCCAAAAATGCAGAAAAGAATTGCTAAAAGCAGTTCTGTTCCAATACCATTTAATATTAAATTCGAGAACAAGGATTTACCATTTTCCGAGCTTTGGGCTGGACCTGCTTATTCAAATTCACCTCCCCCAAGTTCTTTGCCTATTCCTAAGTTTTCACTGAGGCCCAAAAGAACTGCTTCCCTTGACTTGCCTACTGTGGCATCAGAAATTGATTTGCCTCTACTCTCTAAATCTGCACCTACCTCCCCTAGAGAGCGCAGCCCTTCTCCTAGCAATTTGTTTGACGTTGCTGATTCTGCGACTAAGACCTTGCGTCGCATGCTTAATCTTGATATTGAGGAGGAATGATGTGGCGGCGGCCACTACTGGGCCTGTAAATAAGGAAGTTAGTTTGCTTTAGTTAATTAGCTGTAGATTTTAATTCAAATAAAGAAGATCATGCGTACATGGGATGGCCAAAGCATTGTGTTATGTTAGTTCTGGAGGTATTTCTGGTTGGTCGGCGATCTCCAAAATCTATGGAACTGGTTTCTCTCATCTCTTACTGGTTGGAATATATGGGTTGGTTGCTCAGACAGGGATTCTGTATATGGAAGAAGTGAAATGGAAAACAGGGGTCGAAGTAGTGGCATTTTGTAGCTAAATTCGTTATGGTTTGAAGTTCACATTACTGCTTAGTTGAGTGGTATCACACACTTTGCTTGGGGAAAACTAGATGCTATGCAGTTAAAAGAGGCCATTTGTCTCTTCGTTAATTTCTCCTCACCTTGTCCCCTAGTTAGATTTGTTGATACAATATGTATATACTGTATAACCTAACTTGTTTAGTGTCAGTACTACGCCTGTCTCCCTTTTGTCCATGTTCTGCCCTGAAACATTTTGCTTTCAGACAATTCCTTGGAATTCTCTGTTTGTTTTTTTGCCTGAATTGGCTCTACATCCTTCGAGTCCTCTCCTTTTCTTATTCTTCTGCAGTTGATATTGTCACTGACTTCTTATCTAAGTTTTCACTTCCCAGTTTTCTTGGTTTTTAAAAAAGAAAAGTGGGAAGGGAAATAGGATAGTCCATCTTTTCACTTGTAGTGTTTTGGTGGGGTAGTAGTCTAGTTTGTTCTTTTAAGCTTTGCCTATTGTCTTCAATGGTGAGGTTCATTGTTTTTTCTTCTTTTAGTGCCTAGGCTTGATCCATTCTGAGCATATTTGAGTAATGTCATCTACTCATATATGGAGTGTCTTTTACCCTTCTTCTTGTTCTTCAGTTCCATGGAGATTGTTGACTGTGTGAAGCTGTTCACAGGTAACATTTTGTACGTTTTCTTTATGCATCTGTTTCCACACTTATAGAGTCTAATTTATGCTCATTCTCTTTGGCAGTGCTTGTTCATGTAGCGGATGGAGGAAAGATCCTTCTGGAGGCTTTTCCAGTACCACTTTGTTTCGCTGATCTTTGTAGTTATGTTCTGATGTATGGTAGTATCTTCTATGAAGCTTTAAGTGTCCTGTCTCGAGTCTTATGCTTCTGAAAGTCGCGAACTATGGTTGTCTGGTTATGTTTTGTTTTATGTTGTTGTTTGAACTAGTATCAGATTGTGTCATTTACCTGTAGTTTCCTTCCTGTTAATTCCATATTTCAAGTTGTTATGGTTTCATTATACTCTATTTGAGCTGTTTCTGGTAATAATGGGGGCTTATCATGGAGAGGCTATTATATTTTCAATGTAATATATTTATGCTGTTTTTTCTATAGTTTTTGGTTGTTCTAATCAAAAGCGTTTAAAGATCATGTAAAAGTTTAATTCTTAAATTTGGAATTTATGGTAGTATAATAACACAGTTTATAGTCTTGTGAACTAATGAACCTAAGAGGTATAACTAGTCATAATTTTACTGTCATAAACTGCATACTGGATTAATTCATTTTCATTGTGGACATTTAATGCTAAACACACAAGACTGTTATGATAGAAAGGAGTTATAACAAATTAACTGCTATTAGTTGTTAGTGCAGTTGTAGAAAATAGTTATAAATAGAAGGTGTGAGTTGATATAGAGTATCTTGTATCTTGTATCAGAAATTGTATCTTTGTTCATTTTCAATAAATCTTTCGTTTGGTCTCTCAAAGTCGACCGCCATCGCCGGTCCTTTGCGATTTGATAATTCGAAGATTGCTTCAATCATAACAATTGGTATCAGAGCCTATCGTTGCACGCTTACCGCCAAGGATGTCGGGGGTGGAGAATCGATTGGCCAATATTGAGAGGCTGTTGAGCCAGATGCAACAGCAGGTATCGAAGTGGGTTGAAACATTGAACCACTCGATAACCCAAACGGTGACAGCTACGATAGAGAGGAAGTTCGAGGAACTGCGGAATGGGGAAAGTCGGAGGGAAAGCAAGGAATCCTTAGAGGAAGCAAGAGGAGGCAAACTAGAGGGGAAGGAGAGCACCAATGGGAGTGAGCGCCGTTCGAAATCGTGGAGAGATAAATTCAAGAGAAAGAAGAAGCAAAAGGGAACGAGAGAGATGGCGGTGAAGAATGTTGTGGTCACTGTCCCAACACACCTCTATGATTCGCAACGCCAAGTTACTAAGGATACTGGTGTGATTGTTGCAACAAATGCCTATGCTCTTGACAAGAAGGCAACAAGTGTTGGTGAGGAGAATATTTTGATTTTTGACCCTGGTGGTTACGTCACCGCTATCAAGGTGGCGCAACTGGATCTCAAGACCACCTGCATCAAGAAACGCGGCACCCTCGGCGGCTCTTGCCTCAACGTTGGATGCATCCTTTCCAAGCGCATGCCTAAGAAGCACAAGATGGAGGATACTGAGGTTTTGTCTTGGGAGGAGTTTGGGGATAAAATAGTGGAAAGGTTCGAGGAGGAAGACGGTAAAGGTGTGGTTACTCAGTTCAATCAATTGCGGCAAACCGGTGATGTTTTTTCATATACTCTCTGGTTTGAAGAATTGAAATCGTTTGTAGCGGCAAGGAATAGGGGGCTCGGAGAGCAGTACTTTGTGGAGTGTTATGTTGGGAGAATGAAGGACGAAGACAAGTCCCATATTTCTGCGGAAACGAGTGCGAAGGTGATGCAATTGCAGCAGCAACAGTTGGATTTCTATCAATCCTTAACGGCAGCCATCAAAGCTCAGTTTGAGGAGATGCGGAAAGAGCTTAAAAGCAAGCACCAGAAGGGGCAGAACGAGAGGAAAACAGGCGAAAAGAAGACGGATGAGGACAGAGTCATACCGAGCGAAGATTTGAGAGGAGCGAATCAAGTAAATGATAGAAAAGAAGTAGAGAAGCAGCTGAACAAGACTGATTCATTTTATAAATCTGTTGATGATGACTCTGGGAAGAAGGAGCTGCCCAATAAAGAGTTGGCCAAACCGGAACTTCAGCTCAAGAAACAAGAAGCTGTTGCCAACACCGCATCTGCAACAACATTGCTGGAACTTCAGCGCAAGGAACAAGAAATCACTGCATTTTCATTGACTCACTCCGTGGGTTGGAAGATAGCCTACGGGAAAGAAGTGCAGTTGCACCGTGCAATGTGTGTTGATTATGGCGCAAGATTCGCGGCAGCACCGAATGGGAAGTTAGCTAGTGGGGCAAGCCAAGAAAGCATCTTCAATGTTGGGCTGTGGATTCCATTTTTGAGAGCACCCAAGAGTAAGGGCGAACCTCCACCAGGAGGATTCGTTTTCACCCTATTGACTTGAGGACAAGTCAAAAGTAAGGAATGGGGTTTGTTATGATAGAAAGGAGTTATAACAAATTAACTGCTATTAGTTGTTAGTGCAGTTGTAGAAAATAGTTATAAATAGAAGGTGTGAGTTGATATAGAGTATCTTGTATCTTGTATCAGAAATTGTATCTTTGTTCATTTTCAATAAATCTTTCGTTTGGTCTCTCAAAGTCGACCGCCATCGCCGGTCCTTTGCGATTTGATAATTCGAAGATTGCTTCAATCATAACAAAGACCCTGAGTCCCTGCCTTCTGTTTGTGCGGCAAATGGCTCTTTCTTAAGGTTTTCTTTTGCAAATTGATTTTTCCCTTTTCCTTGTCTACCACAATTTAAAAGTACATCTGTATCCATACAAGAACGGCTCTACCTTCAAAGCCATTTCTGAGGTGGTGGCGACTAGCGAAGGCAGATTGTTTAAAATGGACGTGGGTTTGCCGAGGAGATGGGTTTGAAATACAATTGAGTAGTAAGAAAATGCGGTTGAAATTGATTCTTTGGGTTGGGTGGCCCTTTCAATCGGTGCAGAGGGAAGAGGCCGCTGCAATCCTAGGGCTTCCCTCTCAGGGAGTGGGAAACAGAAATATTTAAAATGTTTAAGAAATTTTTTTGATTATATCTATTGTTTTGGACACTAGTCACACTACTACTAAATTAACATACACAAGCTAATAATAAAATTTTAGTCGCACGTCTAAAGTTGTATTAATTTACACTAGACGACAACCTAAGGGTTATACCTTAGAAGGGATTTTGTGTTTCATTATAAATGTTGACTTATCCCAAAAATATAATGTCTAAATGTATTACACCCTTCACCCCACTAAACTTGACACAATTCTCTTATTTGGATTCCACTAAACTTGACACATTATTAAAATAGTAAAAATTATCAAAAAGGTGTGGACCATATCACATTTATCACTCTTATACTACTTTATATAATCTCTTTACTAATCGTGTTTAAAAATTTTGTATCATAATTATTGAGATGGAGGGAGTATTAATTTTAATTTCAGATATTAATTTTGATTTAGATTTGCAAGCCATTTCCTTAGGACGAGGAGGGAGTTAATTAAATTACGAACTTGACGTGTAACGCTAACCAAGTAGGAGCTACTGACAACTCCAAGTTCCTAATTTAGGCAGGTTAGCATACAATTTTTCCTATTATACCTAGTTTAGTTATGTTTATTATTATATACTTTTGTGCAAAAATGTGGTTCCTTTAAAATTATTGGATCTAAAAAGTCACACTGACATTCATTTGGATTACATACAATTATCGGTTTATGTAGATATATAGAAACAACGCAACGCAAGATAAGACTTGTACATCGATGGTTATTGCTACATTAGAATGAACGACAACGATCCAATGTAACAAATTCCACACGGTAGTGTTGTAATTGTTGTTTTCGGAAGTTACAATTATTGAATATATAATATATAAACCATTGACCAATTCTTACAAATCAAGCATAATCAACTGACTAAATTAAATTGATTTTTGAAAAATAAAAAGAAATACTTGTTCTAGTGCCAAAAATCATTCATCATATGAAATGTGTTACAGTTCTGCCTCTCCCATTTTATCAGAATATATGCAAAGGGAGAAGGGAGCAGAGAAACAACAAAAGTATTTCTTGGCATAAAATCCCTAGCATTACCAACTCAGATAGATGTTCTAGAAGGCCTCCTCAAAAATCATTTCTTGGCAACGACATTCTTCGCTACAATATGCTTTCTCACCCCTGCACCAACCAACCCCAATCAAATTTCTAAATTAAGTATAGTTAGTATATATAACATAACATGTTATACAAATGATTCATAACCCTACATAATTGACATAACCATCAATTTATATGTCATTATATTTGACATAATTGGCATGTACAAATCTTTGCATGACATCAATGATTGAAATGGAGCTAACCTGTAAATGTAAATGTCTTCATCCTCTCCAAGAACAACCTTGCAAGACTGACAAAAGCTCAAGAAATGGGCCGATGATCCGTTTTCGGGCCCAGAAACATCTATTTCTTCTTCTCTTTTGCTCTCATCATCACCATTACCTAAACAACAGCTCTCCAAAATGCAGTCGTCATAGATATGACGTGTCTTCGGGTTCGGGCCGTGCTTGATCACGCACGTGTAGTCCTCCGACATCTCCATTTCTTTCAGCGAGAGCTGCCGGGCCAGATCCTTGGCCCGCGGGCTTCCGCCGCCGCAGAACGGGCTCAACAGCTGCGAACTCCGCGTCTTGATCCCGAAATCCGCCGGCGATTTCGGCGACTCCGAAGGCGAAATCGAGCTATTGAGCTCGGGAATCTGCACCCTGAGCTTCGATCCGACAAGAGCCATGCGATTTATAATCGGCTTTGAGAATTTGGAGGCTTTCTCGTCGGTGACAATCGAGTCGATTAGGCCCAGCCCAATTGCTTCCGTCGCCACCATTTTGGTGGACGAGGTGAAGTCGCAGCGGAATGGGTTTAACAAGTTTGTGGAGCTTTTGGAGTCGAGAATTGAGGTGGGGCTCATGGTTTCTGCATCAAGAACGGTTTTTGAGAGGAACCCATTGAAGAATCTTGGGGAATTCAAGAAAGAGGAGATAGGCGAGCAAGAATTCTTGGTGGGGGAGAGGAATGAATTAGAATTAGTTTGATCCGTCATTAGGGCTTGTTTGGTGCTTACTGCTCTAGATCTATTCCTCAGCATTTCTCACTTCTCAGTCTACTAAATTAAGCAGCATCTGCAATTGTTACAGAGAGGAAAAAGTAGAGTCAGTACTCGCAAGAAATAATTGTGAATATTAAAATATCCGAAAGGAATATAAGAGAGAAAGAGGAAACCTTGTTTTAACTCCATCAACGCCTGCTGCAAATCACAGGAGAAAAAAGCCTCTAACTTTCTCACCCTCAAAAGAATGGAAAACAAAACCAGTTGTCTAAAGCTAAAAAATATCACAAATTATAAAGAAATGGGAAGGAATAAAGTGATGATTATGGTTCAGAAAAACAAAGTGATCATTAAATATGTGGAGCGTCGATACTACTGCTATACTTCATTGGCTTCCATTTTTAAAAGCTCACAGAAAAACAAAAACAGCCCAATCTTTTCTTTGTATCTTACTGTTATCTACTGACAATTTTCTTTATTTTCTCAGCTAAAGCTATGATCTATTCAAGAATCCAATATCAAAGCAGTAGCGCAGCTCTGCATTAATGATCAAGCTCGAGTGTGTGTGAGAGAGAGGAAGAGAAAGAGAGAGAGAGAGAGAGAGCTAGCTCTAGTATTCGTCCCTTTTAAAGAATAAAGAGGACGAAAAGCATTTTAGTGATTGCATTGAGAAAATGAGAGGAAACAAATAAATAAATAAACAAAACAAAGAAAACGAAACGCCAGCAAATCAAGGGCCCCTCTTCATTTTTACTCTGATTTATTTTCTCTTTTAAATATTTTGGGAGTTGGCATTAATTTTCTTTGCAATAATAATAATGATTCGTGTAGTTTAATATAGTTAAATGAGAGTCGTATCCAAAACGAAGACAAACCCGATGAAACTTGGAATTATTTTTACAATTTTGCGAGCGACTTTTTCTCTAATGTTTTGGGCACACATGAATATTCCCTTTTCAGAATATCATATAAATCTTGCCCTATCTATTTTTCATCAATAATCGTGTATTTTTTTTTAATCTAGATGCTTTATTATAACTACGTTTATAAATCTTGAATAAAATAACAATTCGATATCTTCTTATTTAAGTCCTCTACATCAACATCAAGCCGGGTCGGTTGAATGATATATAGAGTAAAATTTAAATATTTATCATTATATTAAAAACTTGAATCGTAAACAAGATAATTCATAATTTAATAAGTCTATGACAAGTTGAGAAGCTTGAGCATAATAAACAAAAACTTAGAGCATTATAAAAATGAAAAAATAAGAGCAGAATTATTTGTTGATCTAGTCATTGTGGGAGTTTTTTTTTGTCGTGATTAAAGTTTTGTCGTTATTGTTTGAACTCTATCCCATTCCCCACTATTGCAAAGCACGTATAATAATGAATGATGTAATATAATACTCCCTCCGTCCCAGCTGAGATGTCCCAATTTCCATTTTGGGACGTCCCAGCTGAGATGTCCCATTTTCACTTTTGGGTGGAAAATAAAGAAAAAATAAGGTAGTTGAAGAGTAAGGAAAGTGGGTAGATAGGAATTAAAGTGTTAAATTAAAGTTGTCTTGGTTTGCGGTGCGAAAAGTTATGGGACATTTAAGGTGGGACGGAGGGAGTAGGAAGAAAGTGGGGTCACACGCATTAAGATAGAGTCGAGCGGTTAAATATATTTGCACGCACTCGGAAGTTAAAAACTTGAAATGTTGACCAAAGGACCACATTTTTATGTTTTCTACATCCTACAATCATGATACTTTTTATATTCACTTAATTGAATTATAATAATTTGGTGAGACAAATGAATTATTTTGGTAAAATCTTTTCACGTCTATAGGGGTGAAAACAGATCGAATATTGATGGATAATGATTATCCCGTATTTTAATTCATATTTTTTTTTGAATTCAGAGTTGGATACGGGAAATTCAGATTCGGATACGAATTTAAAATATTCCAGATACGGACACGAGATGAATATGGTACGGATTCGAGTCATATTCGAATAAATATAATCGGATAATATATTTCATACAAAAACAGTTGACATAATATTTTCATATAAAAACTAAAATTATAAGAATACTATCTATTAAAAAAATACTCCATTCATCCCACCAACATCTCATGAAATTAGTCTCATTTCTCTTTTTAACAAATTTTATAACTAAAAAACTAATGGTATTAAGATAAAACTAATAGAGTAGAGAGAATAAAATAATGTATTGGTTTGCGTGTAGAAAAGAATGAGGACTACTTTCTTGGGACGGAGGGAGTACAATTTTTAGGATAAAAAAGTACAAAATAAATTAAACAATTAAATAGAAAGTATCTAGCAATAATGAAATATGCATCTTGAAATATGTAAGTACAACTTAATTATTAAATTATTAATATAATAATATATCAAAGGGAGCGACATGGACTATATTAAAACTCAAGATATTAAACTTTCCACACACTCATAATTTAATAAAATAAAATTTAGCAAGTAAATTAAAATCGAATTGATATGTATATATATAATATAAATAAAATATATTTAAAAAATTCAAATATTCAAATTTGTTATGCGGATAATATGCGACAAAATATGAAATTTTTTTAATTCTTTTCTCTTCTTGATTTTTTTTTTCCCGTAATTTTGTGTGTTTTTTATTTGGGTTGAAAATTGAAATTTTATTCTTTCCGAGATTCTGGAATATATGCAAATTCTAGAGAAAATAGAGGATAGGAAAACCAAAAATAATTCCAACGTAATTATCAAATACAAACTACGTACTCAAATGTTACAAGTATAACAAACTTAACTTGGGAGTTATTGTTGAATAAATAGAATACTAGAAAGCGTATGTAAATTATTAATGTTAAAAGTTAGTATTATGTACAACTTTACAACATTTGGGTTTCCTAAACTTTTTTCAAATATATAAAATTCCTGATTGCTTCCGAGTGTTGGGTAATGTATGCTTCAAAATATATACGTAAGTGTTGATTTCAGGACGAAATTGTATTATTTTCTCTTTCCTTTATGATATAATTGTGTATCACTCCACAACTTTTTCGAAAATGATAATGGCCTTTAACAATTCAAACGAAATAAAACTTTTAAGAATTATAAAAGGAAAAGATAAAATTAAACGTAAAATAAAGAACATCATAATTGAAAAGTTGTTATCTAAGGGAATATATATTTGTATGTATACAGAAAACACCCATGATCGAAAGGTAAATATTCAATCATGAAAAGACTGCCACTGTGCTACTTAATGAACAAAAGGTATAAAGATTGATAAGAAAGTGAAGATAAAGTTCAACTTACTAACATCCAACCAACATAAATTAAATTAAACAATATAAACCTATATATCATTTTTTGATCGTACAAATATAAAAGGAACTACGAAATATAAAGTATGAATTTTGGCATCTTATTTTTTTGCCATTTTTTTATTTCATAGTATTTCATTACCTCACGCAACGAAATTGTTACTATATTTTAATATTGTCTAACTCTTGATCTCTTTTATGCAGAAGTGAACACAAAAGTCAGGGTAATGGGGAAGTTCAAGTCCATTATTCATTAGTAATTAAAATAAAAATTGAGCATTGAAGATTATTATAACTACTCGTATAATATTTTACGGTAGGAAATATAAAGAAGAATTCACTCAAAATTGACAAATCAAAAGTGAATGACAGTCGAGTACGACATATATTGTATGGTTATATGCCTATGGCATGGCACATCTATAAAATGAAAATTCTGAATTAAAAATTAAGGTTGATTTTATGAATGATGTAATGTCAATACATATTGGAAAGTGACATTTTATTTATTTGTATTTTCTTTTTAGTTGGAAAGAGACATTATTTTTTGGAGGAAAAAGAGAAATATATTGAGCAACACTAATATAAAGAAGAAAAAAAGAGAAAGTAGGAGGAGATAGGGATTTAAGGATAGGCTTGGCGTGCCATATCATAAAATTTTGATTTGACAATGAAAAAAAAAAAAGTAGAATCAAGAAAAATGAAATTAGAAAAGAAGACTATAATATATTTATGTGTATATTGTGTTAGAAGGCGAATTATTCAGTTTTGGACTTTAGCAATGGGAGGGAATTAAAGGTCGAATATAACAATTAAGTAACAAAACTAATATAGTAAACATCAAACATTCAGATGCAAAGCTAAGAGTTGATATTTAATATAGGAAATTAAACTAGTTAAATAACTATTGCGTAAAATAGTATAAGAGTGATAAAAGTAGTAGGGTCCACACCTTTTTAAAGTGATAACTTTTACTATTTTTAAAATGTGTTGTGACCGTCACAATGAGAAAAAAGTGTCAATATTTTATTAGTGACGCTATTTTATATTCAGTTGGTCCACAAATTTGCTACTTCTTATTCGTACATATTTTAAAAAAATAATTTAATTTTAAATATATTATATATTGAACATAGTTTGAATTTATATATTGTATTTAATTGAATTGTGTATATAATGTGGAAGGAATTAAACCACTTATCAAAAAAGTGAAAAATAAAATTGAATAAATTTATGGAAAAACTAAAATGACAAAATAACTTTAGGTTATTAAAAAACTATTTAATCACCAATAACTTTAGGTTACTAAAAAAGAACCAACTCTAGACATTGACCATATGTGTGATATCAAATCTCTCTTCTGCACAAAAATTAATAAGTTACTAGTGAATTTCACATATACTCCCTTAAATTACAATAACCCAATCCGTACATGTACGTATATACATATCAAATTACGTTAGTGATGTTGGAAGACTGTATGTTTTTCCCAATTCCCATAGTATATAACTAAATTAAATAGATAGTCGATGAATGACTCGATGGATGACATATATGATATATGAAATATTAATTGTAATACTATTACTCATCTAATTAGTAATTTGGGTTTTTGATACGTGCACTTAGCAAGTAGTCAATAATAATAATAATAAATAATATCATGATGCATGCAAAAAACCAAACTCTGTCCTATTCCTCTGGACCCGATTTGTCGCTTTTTATTTGGTTTTCTCAAAACAAATATAAGTTTCATTAATTATCTACAATACCACCGTCAATTATTTTTCTTAATAAACGGCTCTCTTTTTTCTCTCTTTTTCTGGGAGACGGAATGCAAGAATAAATTATTATAATGCAAGACATTTTGTTAATCTAACATACCACAATGTAATAAAGTTTTGTTTGGTAGATAAAAATATAAGGTTTGTTTGACAGACAATATATGATAGGATATATCAAATTATTTTGACAAATCATGTGTTTGATAGTATAGAAGATATTACAACCAATTAAATATATCAAGTATCTTAGGTGTTTCTGGTTATTATGATTTAAAACTATTGGACTTGAAGCTTTGGAAGTATAATTTTTTAAAATAATATTTTAACTTATGTGTGTCGTACAAATGATAGAAGGTTAATGTTTCAGGCCATATGTCTAGATTGAGTCACCCGCCATGAGTCTTTTAATTTATATTTAATGTAACATCATTTAATATTTGAAAAAAAATATCCCAGTTCTTACTATTCAAAAAAGATGATGCAAGTCAAATCAAGAATTTTATTCCCAAAAACTGAATGTTGAATTATTGATAATTGTTGAAGATAAGATAAGATCAAATTGAAGTATGATAAATTACGTATAAAAGTTAGGTAAGGAATGCAATGTTGTTGAAATTATAAGTACCAAGTCGGCCCCTTCTGCTCTCACTTAATTTAGAAACAGCGTTTTTAAATATATAAATATATGAATGACTAATGCAAATTCAAAATCTGATAATATACTAGAAGAAACTATATACTCTTTTGGACGACACCACCCAAATAAATAAATAAAAATTGAAAAGTAAAATATTATATTTCGTTTCCGTGTACATTATGTGCATAATCTAAATGCAGATGTGCACACTGACAAAATCATTTGTTTTCCTAATATTTATTGAGACTAAGATCCATGGTTGAGGTTCTGTCTTGTTACTAACATGCCACTAAAAAAATCTTGATCCTATATTGTTTCTTAATCTAATATTTCATTTCTTGAACATAATCCACAAGGAATGCTCAATCAGTAGATACTTTATTCTAAAAAATATATATAAAAAAAAAAATCATTATATCCTTTATGACTGCTAATATGTTTGCATCAACTATATTTAAATTGATTTCTGAATGAAATTTAACCATGAAAATGTGCAAATTTCGGACCTTGAGGTTGAATGTCTATCTATTGGTGGCATGTATGTTACAAAAACATAGCTATGCTACTGAATAATATACTCGCTCTGTCCCAATTCATTATATCCATTTTATATTCAATTAAGTATAATATTATAATCAAATGAGTCTAATGAAGACCGAGTGAATAATAATAAAAAATAATTTTATCCCAAAAAGTTAGGTAATCTTTCCTCACCAATGGGTCAATCTTTTCTGTGTTCATTCAGACAAAAAGAAGATATTTTCACTACGTTCCACCAATCTACTCTATGTGAAAAAGGCCTTTTCCTCTGTTCATTCTTTGAATTATTGGTTACCATTTATATCAATAGTCTACAATTGGCCACCCTCTTATCGCATATTCTAGTCATTTATGTTGCGTTTTTTGTCTACGTTCAATCACATCTTCAAGAAATAGCCTCTTGTTTAATATAATATTTCCAATCGATCAATTCAACTATTGAAGAACACATACATATATGAATTTACCAATTACGGTATAATATAGATGAGCAGGCGGCAAGTACAATGTCAAATAGAAGAAATATAGCACTAGAAAATGAAATATTTAGTTTTTTACAAAGGGAGAATCTAACTGCTAAAATGATATATCATACATGCAACTTTCACCAGAACGTCTTTACGCAAAATGCCAATTCAGTCAATTTGCAATAATATGATTGCTCAAACCCCAACTTATGGAAAGATATAAATTAAAAAGAGGTGCATATAAGTGGATTTCATTACAATCCACACGGGCCATATTTCTCAAAATTGTCTCTTAACTGGAAAAATATTTAAAAAATATCTATTTCAGCAACGATTTCTGGGCATGCTAAAGAATCATAAAACTAAATACTAATTCCATACAACTTCAATAATCTATGCCTTCATATACAACATAAATATTATGAGCAGGGCAAGAATCTTATCTCTTGCAAAATTGGTGGTGTCAATTCTTCTTATCATTTCTCCCTCTTTTTCTAAAATCGCGCCTCTCGGCTGAGTAATGCTTCTTGATCAGCAAATTGCACATTGCTGTTTTAACTGCTTCAGCAGCTGTTGAGAATGCTTCTTCTCCCACCGACACTTTTCCTTGCAATGCTTCAAGGAGAGGCTCTCCCCCGGGTATCTCTGCATCTTTCATAACTGAAGTCTCAGCCACAGTAGATTCTGAATGATCAGTAGCAAATCCAGAAACGACCCTCACGCGAGTTAAAAGTGCAGAATCAGTAGCACTTGAGGTGGATGCACCCATGACCATCCACAACATAGGGACCGAGGAGGCAGATGCGATACATGTTGGAATGAATATATCTCCTGCAACAGAAACCACCTACAGCACACATTGACAAGGGTCAAAAAGGACAGCGAGATTTATTGGATATCACAAAGCTTTATAATATTTTTACACCTCTGTTGTATAAAACTCACTTTCACTATGGAGAGAGTCCTGACAGAAAGATTGCATCGTAACAGCACTATCCCTGGCAAGCTGCTTAGAAGGGACCAAAATTGGATTTTTAGTTAAATTTATCTGTAGGAACCTCAAGAGAGGTAAGTTAATAACAAGTGTAAGTGAGGGCATACCTCTGAATTGCAGCAGCAACTAGAAGGCCATCAGAAGCTGTGCATAAATCAGTTACAGCAGGTAACACCTCCTCTTGCTTTTGATTATAGGGTAAAAGTCCTGCCTTCAGGAATTTAGAGGATTAAAACCAAACACAACACTAAATATTATTTTCGGAAAGATTTATGGCAGAAGAATTATACTCCCAAACAAAGATTTAAGACAATAATTATGTGAGATATAGCAGGAAAAATTAAGCTGCCATCCTACCTTAACCCCAAGATCACATGTATCAAGCAGAGCCCCAGACACATAATCCCAAAGCCGAACCTTCAAAATAACCACAATTTGAGTAGCCAGGAAAAAGCTCTCGCTAATCATCAAAATAAAATTAACTTCAGGAATAGTAATCACTCACTGTGGAATCACCACTTCCAGAGACTAAAAGGCTATGTGCATAATCCTGGCTACTGACAAATGCAAGGCAGGAAACAAACCTGGCAATGAACACATACGATGGAGTGTTTTAATATTCAGTATCCAACACTATCATATCATTAAAATCAACTAACTGAACATGAAAGTCTAAACATCTAAAAAGTCAACAGATAATGAAGAGTTATTTTTTACTCAAAGATTTGTGATAATCAATCCTAGGAGGCAACATGCCCATTATGTGTGTTAGTCACATCACATGGCTGCCATGATTTGTCACAAACCAAAACCATTTATAGGAAGTCTCCATCCCAGTACACAAGTATAGAAGAGCACATACTCAGTATGACCAAGGCAAAAACATTGTATCTCATGAGCTTTTTCTAAGCGCTCTTTGGACAACAGAGTAACCTGCGACCAACAATAATAAGGTAAGAATTCGAATCAAACAGAAAGAACTATTACACAACACGTAATTGAATCAATAATAAGTAGCAAAAACATTCTTACACGAATTTTGAAGTCTCGGTCAGCACTAATAATGTATTGCCCATCTGGTGAAAAATCCTGCAATATTTATAGTTACTCCTAGTAAACATTTAAGATTTTCTTAAGGCTCAACATTAGACAAGTGTCTGTAAGGTAGATTTAAGTATAACGAGGGAACCAGAATATAGAGCCATTAAACAATATATAATGGGATTGGGAGCAATAAATGATGAGATGTGAATCATTTTCCAGATCAGGGAATATTGATTTAACTACATGTTACTATGACACAATTAGAAATTACTTAGACCATCAAAGGATGAAACCTAGCATGAGAATAGAAGGATAAAGGGTACACATAGCTGAAACAAAAACAGCGTACCAGTCGAGTAATGATGCTACAATAGTGCGAAAGAATTGGGACTGCCTTCTTATCAACCAGAGCCCGACTTTCTTTATTATGATCTCCTATATCCACGACATAAACGACACCAAACTTATCGGCAAAACATACAAACTTGTCATCACCACTTACTGCAAGAGAAGTCACCCTCTTCTCAGAAACACTGCCCATTTTACCAAAACAAAATTCCCACAAAGTTCAGCACACTAATATTCCTTAAGACTGATCAGAGACTAACTTTTCGAATTCAATAAAACTACTTACAGTGAATAAACACAATGCCAAGAATCAGTGTCCCAGACTTTAACAAGCTTGTCATCCCCGCCCGACAAGAAAAGCTTCCCGCTTTTACTGTAACGGATGGCGCGAATAGAGTCTATGTGCCCTCCAGTTTCATCCGATAATTGAGATGCAGAACCATGTCTTCATACAAGATCACGTAATTAGCATGTAATTACCATAGCTGCCAATGTTAACTGCGACTAATTACGCACTAAAAATAGGACAAAAATGGTTCACTTTTCTTACTGAAAATCGAAAACCCGGAGATACGACCCGACGGCGACGGCTACAGAATTTTGATTGGGGTGGACTGCAATTAGCGCTGGTGCTACTTCAACTTCGAGCTTCTGTTGGGATTCATCCATGTCGTGCTCCTCCATTTTCCTTGGTTTCAGTTGAGACTTGACAGTGCAGAGGTTTACACTAGCCTAGGGTTTCAATTTTGAGCGCCCAGAAATATTAGTTTAAAATCGTCTCTCCCACTTGTTGGGCTTCACGTAATTGGGCTGTTATTCGATCCATTATGTTATGGCCCTTCTTGTGCCAAGAATATAAATACAAATACCTAATTAAATAAATAACCGGTTAATTCCCATTTTTATAATTTATATACCATATTAAATCATAATATTAATCCCAAAGAAGAGAAAAATGTAAGCAATTAGGACGAACAGAACAGCAAAAGCTGAAAGGAAAAAAGGTGGTGTTTAAAGCTGATGCCAATGTGTGTCTGTGTTTTTAAATCTAAACTAATGCAATTCAACAAGTATGGGACAACCTCAAAAAAGTATGTCCCAGCACTCAACTAGCAGAGCAGCAAACGTCAATTTGTTTACAGGCAAATTTAAACATTTCTTCTTTGTAAAGAAGTTCCACAACTTCAAATCCTCATATGTGTGCATCCAAGAATGGTACCACGACACCTTGTCATTGGAGCCACCCCTCGCCATACCAATCTCTCGTTCCCAAGTGTCAACACGTCCATGTCAGTTGTCGCCTTTATGTCCCAATTCAGCCTATCAGGCCCAATAACCCCTCCGATAACGTATATCTCATCTCCCAAACCTATCATTGCAAACCCGATTCTTCTTCGAAACTCCGATGCTGAAACAATCAGCTTATTTGAATCTCTTTCTTGCTTGAAAATCTGGGCATGGCTCATTATATACAGCTTCTCTTTCACGACTGCCATGGGCCCTTGTAGCCAGCTGTAGTCATGAACAGTCCATCCCTGCTTTATATTTCCTAAGACTTGCACAGTTGATAAACCCTTGTGCAAGACGTGAAACTTACCCTCCATAACCACTCCCGTACACGCAGAGTTGTGTGATTGATGGAGATCCGGTATTGGGAGCCACACATCCTTTTCTGGGTCGTATATTTCGGCTTTGGATATCGATTTTCTGCAATTAGTAAAACCACCAGCAACGATTATCTTCTCATCCAGCACACAGCAAGCAAACATTGCACGAGGGACGATCATCGATGCCCGTAAGCTCCACTCCCTCGTCACTGGATCGTAAGACCAAACTTCATCAGTTGCAAAACACCCGTCCTGATCGCCGGTTAAGGGATCTACAGCATCACTACCCCCACCCAACACAAATAGCTTTCCTGCAGCAGATACACAACCAAAGTGTGCGAGGTGGCGAAAGCTTGAAGGAAGTATGGGGAGAGTTATCCAAAGGTCATGTTTAGGATCATACAGCTGCCACAGATTGTCTGGGTCGTATGCGCACACACATATGAAGTCCTCTATTGCATTTACTTCTTGACGAGCTCTGAAGAGTTCGCGGCTGCGGATGGCTTCCTGCCAGGAACGTGAAACTAGTTCCATCTTGGGATGAAGATGAAAAGGAACCCGTGCAAGGCACCTTAAGACCACAGCATCTGGAAGGCCTTCAATGAGTCCAGACATGAGTCTTGCACTGTCCACAATCTCAATGGTTTTGTTTCTTGTTGAACAAATTTGACAAGTTGATCACAAGATTGTCTTCGCGAGTATCTGACATATTCAGTATAAAATGCGTTAATATAGCTGATTAAATTTTTAGGGGATTCTCTAATCATTAGAGCCCAATATTCTTGATGGCACCAAATTAAATAAATTTATGAAACACAATTCGTTGTAGTCAATATTAACAAATTTCGGCAGACAATCGATATAAGAACTAAAAAATCTTTCTATGTACAGAATATCATAAGCAGGCGCCATGGGAGCCTCAAATAAATTTGGAAGTCGTGAAAAATCGAGAAAAAAAGTTGCCTGGATTTTCAATAATTAACTCTATCTCCCTTTCAAAGGATGCCAAATCTACCCCATTCTTTCATATTAATTGAAAACATAATGCACTTGTTAGCCCAGTATACATAATAATAAGAACTTGGCAAATATAATGTAGACAGAACAGTACAAGCTCTTTAATCTTGGCAAATCTTAGTTAATATGCAACAGATTACATAAATGAAAGAAGATACTAACCTTACCTAATGAAACAATCTGTGTCAGAAAGGCAGAAGAAAACATATAGCAACATCAAGTCCAATTGTTATCAATAAGGTCATCAGGTTAAACAGGAAAGAGGATAAAGAACATAAAACACCCCACACTCGAATTTTTGCAAGTTTACATCATAACTTTTTGAATAAATTAGCTGATAATAATATTCAATTGACCAGTCCAGCGCATAATAAATTTTCCGCTTAGGACTTGATGCCAGGAGCAGTAAACATGGGATTCACGGGAACACAAGGAAATTGTACAAAAGACCAAGAAAATACATAATGTAAAATATTTTTAATGCAACTCAACACAGAAACTTAACATAGTTTAGGTTTATTAATTTGTAGCCCCTGCATCCGACAAAGCAAAGTCATTGCTGCCCTTTCTGGTCAGTATGCAACTATTAACAATCTGGTCAAGTAATATAAGTATGCTTCCTAGTGAAATAATATCAAATGGTAAAGAAGAATTCAGATTTAGATATGTTAACACAGTTCTTGCACATGGGGAGAAAAGAGATAAACTAATACAGTCTAGAAGGTTATTTATACAAGCAGAATCTATCAATATAAGCATAATCTCTTTGGAAATGATTAAATCTATGAACACTCTTTATTTCATATATCAATTAGATAATCCTCTTAATGCTCTCCTTAACAATTCTTTGACTTCTTAAATAGATCTTACAACAGGTAATAGATGAGATCATCTAAGACTCCATCATGTGTAAGTATATAATAAGAATTTGATCAAAAACCAACCTATTTATTTAACATGTGAGAACTTATTTATCAAATTGAAAAACCAAATTAAATTGAAATATGGAACCACAGTGAGAGAGCAAGGTGACATTCGACTTGTTGATCCAACATTCAAAGGAAAAAAAAAGAAAGTAAATGAAATGGCATGGAGAGACACTCCTGATGTAAATAAAACCAAATCTATCAAAATTAAGAATAAACTTTAAAATTATAAATTTAAACTGATTTTAGATATGTCAACAGACATAGAACCCGGTAGGGACAAAAGGTGAAGAGACCAAATTGCAAAAAATAGCATCAGTTTGAGACCAAGCTAGGACAGACCACTGCTGCCACGAAAGGAACAACACATGGTTAACTGTAGCATCGTAAGTGGGGAATGCAAGCTAATTACAAACTGGAGACAAGAACAACAGGGTTTTCAGATGATCCTAAATGCAGTCAGAGTACCACCTCGGCAACTCCAGCATGCAAAAGCCCCACTTTCACATTCTACCCTCACTTGACAATATTTATACATATCAACCTCTAATACCACAACCATATTGTATTACTTACAAAACAAATGTTCACTGATTTAGTTATCATGCATAACAATACAATTTAGGCGAACGGGAAAGGGGCAGAATGACTTCTAGAATTTCAATTTCAAGCACGAAATTCAATGAGGAATAGAAACGATGTTTGCAATTATGTCTCCTCCATTGAAAAAAGGCAGCTTAACAATTTCCAAGTTGAACACACGTGGAGTTCAAATAAGTCTAACGAATTTGCATCAAACGTCGGAGGCGGGAATCATGTGAAACCGAACATTCCTCAACCCATCACCAAAAAGAACCCTAAATTGCATTTATCAAAAACTTGCACCTAAAAGCACACAAGTACACACCTCAACGCTCTAAAAGCCAAGCATAAGCATCGCGGAATTGAACGAAAAATAAGAAAAAATAGCTGTTGCTCCACTAATTTCAAGATAGAACAAAAGACAAATTAAAGCGGAACCCAAGATTCCAACACAAATGGCGAAAATAACATGCAAAGCAAAACCTACCTGAATTTATGAAACCCGATCGAGAAAACAAGATTCCAGCTCAATTCAAGAATCCTCCGGAGAAACGAATAACGCCGAGGAGAACAAAAAACAGATTCTTCCCTTTTGTGCTGCGGCAGTTATCGCCAAAATAGAAGAACAATAGATTTCGGAGATTGAAACGTTCATGTAAATGTGTGAGAACAGATTTCTTGCAAAGGTGAATTAAGAAGTTGGAAAGAGCGAAAAAGTGTGTAACGAGAAATTGTGTGAAAATTAGGTAAAAGAGTTTACCCTTACAATTTGGGCATAAAATTGGGCAAATATGAATAGGATATTCATTCCATCATAATGTTGTATTGCCAAAACTCACTCACGTGCCTTGCACGTGTTTCTTGTCAAATTTGAAATCCCACTCCTTTTGTCACTTTTGGCCATCCTCTAAACTTAATTTTTAGTAGTATTATTATTTTCTTAAGAAGCAATTATTTGATAGATACTTTTTGCAAGCTGTTTACACCTGTAATACAGCATTATAGGTTGTATGGTCTTTCTCCACATAATTTAATGTTATTTCAGTTCTTTTTTTTTGGTATAAAAATGATTAAGTTTTAGTCATTAAGCAATATGTGTTGATTAGCAGTATAAAAGTATGCAATGTGGTGATCGTGTATGATTATAAAAATCAAGATGAATATTATAGCTTGATTAGTTTATATGGGAAACATATTTTCTTTTTAGAAAAAATGTACTCCTTCTATCCCAATTAAGATGAAACATTACTTTTAGACACAAATTTTTAGGAGAATTGAAAAGTAACGTTAAAAAGTGATATGAACATATTATTTAAAATCAAGTGTGTGGAAAAATGTAGTATTAAAAAAAATGTCTCAATTTAATTGGGGCGGCCTAAAAAGAAATACGTTCATTTTTGTTGGGATGGAAGGAATAGTAAATTAAACTATACGTAGACGTTTGAAGATAAGCTTTTGTGCTGAACTCCCTTCCGTATTTTCAAAATAAGGGATAATGTATTTTCAAAATAAGGGATAATGTGAAAGTGAAACATAGGACATGAAATCCTTTGATTTGTCCTACTACTAGTCCACTATTACATTTGGGGTAAAAATTAAAATACTCAATTTGTTTAGAGTAGATGTCAAAAATACTCATATCTTTTAGTCAATGCAAGAAGTGCTCACAAGAGCAATAAATCAATATAAGAATAAAAAGAAAAGAAGAAATAAATTTTAAAAAGTAATAAAATAATATAACTAACCCCACATATCTCTTTCATCTATCACTTTCTTTTGTCCTAGAATTGGGGATACCATCTACGGGAGCACACGGCGGAAGTCTCCCTCCCCCAACACCAACCAGTAATTTTTCTTCTTATTCTTTTCCAACCATGGCTTCTTCATAGGTTAGTTTTTAACAAATGATGGACAAATTACCTTTTCTTCTCTTTTTCTTCTTGCTCTCTTCTTAAGTCCTTTAAAACTTTTTTCTCAACTTCATGAAAAATTTGAAAAAATTTGGATTCGTAAGTTGCAGAAGAAATGAAGAAGATAATAGTTATTAGGGATATATTAAATGAGCAGTACTATATTAAATGAAAGGTAGATAAAAGACATTTATTAGGTAAATTATTGTAGCTTTAAAAAAAAAGAGAATTGCGCCTATAGGTTGCGCTACTATATTGCTCCAATATTGAATGAGTTAGGATAGTTAAAGCAAAAAAAAAAGTAAAAAAAAAAAGGTTGAATTGCGCGTACATGTTGCGCAACTACATTACTCCAATATTTACAAGGTTAAATTAGGATGTTCATGTGTAATTTGATTATTTTTTACATGTAGTTTAAAATTTGAGCATTTTTCACATGTATCTTTTGACAACCGAGTAGTTTTATAGATTCTCAGATTACTTTTTATCCAGTAATACCAAAGTCAAAGTATACGTGCAACTGTGTAACAGAAGAACTTAATTAAGTCTCTAAAATTTCAATTTGACTTACCTATCTTTTGTTTTTCATAAATTTTTGGTTTACGTCTTGTGTTCAATTAAATATTCACACACCCTAATTATGTTTGTAAGCTTTGTATGAAATATAACAATTAATTTATGAGAGTTGTTGGAATGTCCAGTTGCACAAGTGCGGCGCCAGCCATTAATTTAAATGAAAAAAACTTATTAAGAAACGTTTTTATTTTTGATGGTGTAGATCTTTATCTGAGTTTAAGAGCTCTTTACGTTAAGTCATTAAGGTATTAAGGTATTTTAGTATTTGATACTAACCTTTTAGAACTGCTTACCAACAAGTTTTAATATTTTGTTTCATTTAAAAAATTAATAAGACTCTTTAGGAGCATCATCGTCTTTTTCAATAATATAATGTGGAACCCCACTTTCAACTTCTTAGAGGCTTAGAGCAATCAAATAAGATTATTTTTATTAAGCAATGTGTTTTTTTATTTAAATCGATGGAATTTAAATAAGAAAAAAAAAAGTAATAAACACAATAGAGGTGTATGAGATCAATACAAAAAATAAAATGAAAAGCATAAAGTCAAATTAACTTCATTAAAATAAGCTCTCTATATAAACATACAAACAAATAATAGGGGACTAATTATAAGGCAAATTCTACCAAAATAGATGAAAGAAATGAAGAATAATAAATGGATCGGAGGTATATGTAGGAAAAAGTATAAGGGTGAATTAATGAAACGTAGCAACGATCCAAGCAGCCATCGATAAAGTAAGAAGAGTTTTAAGGTAGATCCTTGTTGTCGAAGCGGATGCATTATCCAGAACTGGTTTTGATCCTGTTAATTCCAACACATATAAATGTACTTAATATTTCATTATTAATACTGATTGACATGAACTTGTTAATTCGAACATCGAAGTCTTGTGTACCTGAAGGGAAGTCGGAGATTGGTGGCGTCGCTGCTGGATCCATAGAATCCGGGGACGAGTCGCCGGACGGGGGACTAGGTGGAGACACTTCAGGGGAACTGGCTGCTGCAGGCCCATTCGCAACATCTGAACGTACAATATAGTAGTATTACATAATTTATTTTAATATTTATTCAAGATAATTTATAATTTTAATAATATATAGTGTTTTTATCAATTTCTCTAATAAATATTTTATAACCAGAGTTTGTTGCATGCATGTATGAACCATAACGTACGTACCATTTGGTAATACTAGATATATGTACAAATGAACGTATGTGGTCATACCGTCGCAGTGAGGCGTTCGAAGTTTGCAAGTAGAGGGCAGCGCCATCGCAAGAGTACGGTTGAGGGCGATGGCGACGGTAAATGATGCACCGATATTGCTTAGCGTGACGGGGCATAGGCACTCAGGCTGTGACCGCTCGACGTTTGCTAGAGAGGTGCAGCACGATGGCAGCGGCCGAGACGAGTTCCCTCTCAGGTAGCTTATGCAAGAAGATAGCCCACCTATCATGTTGTTCGAACATCCTGATTGAGCTCTGCCTCCTCTGCTTACCAACATTACTGCAAACACTAGGAACAATGACCATATTTTGTTAATGTTTCTAGTTTTACTTGCCATGTTTTCTTTTGTTGGGATTTTTATTAATCTATGTGGAAAATAAGGTTGAATGTTGATCACTTGATTTTCTGCTATTTATCATTATAATTTGATCAGATCAGACAGAATTTGATATATCTTGGTTGGCCAACTCTTCCTAAACAAATAAGAATATATTTTTATCATATATATCTACGTCGATTCGGTATATTTGGGTAAGTGTGGTTGAGTATCTTTATTCCGGCCCATATAGTTCAATCAAATTTTGTTATTCTATATTTAATAAAACAGTCGTTTTCTTACAAATAAGCTTGGTTGATTGATTTTTTAATGTGAAACTTAGCATCAATGTATATATTTGCTCAACCGACTTCAACAAACTAATATTATGGATCTTATAATTTTTTGGCCTAAATTTGTTAAGTCATACAGATTGCAGCGAATCCACACTTTGTTCAATTCGAGTTTGCTTTACAAAACAGTGTGCTTTAAACTTTTTAATTCAAAACTCGATTAGTACTTGTGGGTTTTGTATGATTGTTCATCAATATATCCCCACAAATTACCTAGCAAAATACATAATTAAATTTTGATATCAAGTTCCATAATAAAAAAATATTATGTTTAATAATACACAAACAAATATGCAAATAGGCACCCCTATCACAAACCTACAAGAAATATGATAAATTTGGTAACTATAAAATTTGAATTACAAAAGTGGAATGTTGATTCTCATCGTTTAATCAAAAACAACTAATTAATTATAAAATCCTGTTGTAATTGGATTGCAACTTTTATATTTAGATATAATCATGAGATTTCATACATTAAATTTCACTTTATTTGACTCTTTAAAAAATTGGATTACATTAACATTAAATTATATAACTGCATTCCGAATGATTCAAATTCGAAACATATTGTCTTGGACATTAACGTGACTACACCAACACATCTCACGTTATTATTTGCATCTTTAATTATTAAGCTAACGTCCAGCTCGTTAATTAATAGCCAATTCACCTGTTACTTAAAACATCCTATATTTAGCTTTTGTATTTCCAGTCTATTTGAATTATGACACATTGATATTGCACAAAACTCATTTCAAATTTAGAAAAGATAAAAGAAACAGCAAGAAACAAACATTCTTGGCAGCAAAATATGAAATGGAAAATTGACAAAGCAAATTATAACATGGGAAAAATTTAATAATGTAATATTGTGACATCGATCCTTACAAAATGATCAGGTACTACAGTAGAGCCTCCTTAATTAGAAACAGGAACTTAGACAAAGTGAAAACCATACAAATGCACTGAAGAGATTGAAGAAACAAAAAGAAAAAGTAGGACGACAAATGATGGAATGAAGGTCGAAGATACAACGACGACAGTAGTAGTCGCTCTGAATAATATCTCAAAATCCAGCAATAGACGACGTAGCACATGATGCAATAAAGGCGAGGAAAAGTAGTACTGCAATATCATATGTTGTTCTAACGTTGGCGGCGCCATTCACTGAGGGGACAGTTTTCGAGCCTGCAGCAATAATTGATCATAGAGTGAAAAATTGATTATCTACACTGCCATAAAATCACAAATATGGCATTGTATATATATATGGTATTTTGTGAAGGTATGGTTACCAGATGGAATGGTGCCTGGTTGCTCAGAGGAATCAGCCGGAGGGCTCAGTGGAGTGTTGTCCGGCAAAGGCGAAGAAGAGGGCGCATTCGCACCTGAATTGATTGCTAGCTTATATAATTTATGAATGATAATACATATATATATATATAATTAAGCATGCATGCATGCAACGAGCTAGTTAGGAAATTAAATAATTAAGGAAAGAAAGAAATTGAAGATGCAGTATTATATTGGTGTGATATGTTGAGATGGTGACCATTGCATTTGGTAGTGGGAGGAGTTTGAACGCCGCAAGTAGAAGGCAACTGGAGGGCTAGGGTCTGATTGATGTCGAGGCCGGAAGATGAAACGGTGCCGTTCAGCAGCAAGCACAAGCACTGCGGCTGTGATGACACCACATTGGACAGTTGGGAGCAGCACGATGCCGACGGCGTTGAAGTATTCCCCGTTACGTAGTTCAGGCAGGGGGACAAGCCCATCAGTGTCCGCGTACACCCCGTTTGAGCCCTGCCGCTGCTTACAAACGCAACTAACAAAACCACGCCCACTAGGGTTAATTTTGTCATTTTGTACGCCATTTATGAATCTTGTTGATGGTATTTTCAGATCAAGAACAAGTACTGTTTGTAGGAAACTAGCTTGAGAGTGGATATGAGGATGCAAAGGAGAGGAAATGATGGTTAAATATATACAAGGAGAGAGTTGAGGTTGAGGTGCAGGGGATTGAAGAGGACAAACAAAATATGTATTTGTTGGGTTGGCCAACTGTTTGGGTTAGTTGGTTGGTTTTAAGTATAATTAATTACTCAATTATTAGAACTTTAATTACTAGCAAATTTTCAATCCGATCTTCTATTTCCTATCCGTGTTATATTTCCTATTATGTACATCAATAAAATGATAACACTTGCCATAATTAATGGTGTAAGAATCTCTTGAAATACGACCATTTCAGATGCGCTAATTAGGAATTTAGAAAATAAAATTTCAACCAGCCATAATTCTACGAATTTAATTAGCGAATAAATTAGATTAGCCGGTTTCAATGTCTCTCAACTCTCAATAGCATTAATGAGGTTACTAAATGATTATTACTCGAATGGTCTTAAGTCCTTCACTTTTGTTCTTTTGGTCGTGAAAAAGAAATGCACTACAACAAACTGACAAAGTGCTAGTTCTAATATTCGTATATAATTTTTAACGAATCGATTTGCGACATATATAAATATCTCAAAACAAAATTATGACATATTATAAATAAGTAAATAGTTTTATATTATGCACGTCACAAAAATTGTGGCGCATGTAAAAGCGTAATTAATTTTATGACATGTTACGTTGAAATAGTTACTATTGGTGTAAATAGGTTTCAAACCTTTAACTTTGAAATTTGATGTGATTTTTATGATTAGACCAAAGCTACACATCTTCAACTCATTAAATTCCATTTAAGTATGCATATTTAATTACTTATTATTCCACTAATTAATTTGGCATAGTCAAATGCACTACTATATATAGAATATAAATTGATGTACGAAACATAGAGTAGAGGTTTTCAACTTTTAGATTATTTGAGATCAGATTCTTGCCCGTTTTCGGTAACATACAATTATATTGTAAAGTCCTTATCTTCAGTTTCAACCACATTTTTTTAGCATGCATATAGTATACTTTTAGTTAACAATTGATTATTGCGATGAATTATTCCATATATAGAGCTAGTAATAATATAGTTAACTAATTAATTAAGGCTTTTTCTTCTTCTTGGCCATGCAGTTCCACTTCTAAACTAAATCGATGAAACAATTCTATTAGCTATATAATATAACGAGTAAAAAAACTGATTTCCTCGTATAATTGATGTGTAATGCTGCTACAGCCAGAAATCTTGTCCATTACAGAATACGCAATTGAATAACAAACAACACGAATGTTACAAAGACAAACAAACAATTTAAATGGTTGGATCAACAAAAGACAACATGATATACAGGTCGTATTTTTGAGAAATGAAAAATTGTGTGGAAAATAAAGTTCAAAAGAATAATCCCCAAGATGAAGCCATGAACACAAGTATTCCAACAACACCAAATTTTGCTCCAACACTGCTTCCTGCATTAGCCGATCCATCAGTGTTGGGAACTGTCTTAGAGCCTCCTCCTACTCCACCACCTGCATGCAAATTAATTAATCCCACACACAATCTTTAATTAATAACTACTACTCATTAGTTTCTAATCATGCATCTCTATCACTTCCACCTCTAGCTCCGAAATAAATGAATTACCTGATGGAACATCCGGCACCGAAGAAGGCGTGGACGGAGCATCGGGTGTTTGGTCATCAGGGGAGACCGACGAAGGAGAATCCGCGGGGGCCGGTGCAGAAGTTGGTGCACTACCAGCTGTTCAAATTGATGATTAAGCATAGGATGAAGTAGTTGTAGTAGTAGTAATTGAAATAGAAGAGACTAAATTAATTAACTGACCATCACATCGGCTCAAGGGAGGCGTCTGCACTTTGCAAGCGCCGGGAAGAGCCAGCGCCAGAGTCTGATTCACAGCAATGCCCAAATTGGAGGAGGCTCCGCCCTTCAACAACGTGCACAGGCACTGCGGTTGCGATCCCACCACGCTCGACAGGCTCGAGCAACATGAGCTCGATGGACTGGATGTGTTCCCCGTCACGTAGTTGATGCAGGGGCTCAAGCTCATCAGCGCCACCGTGCACCCCGACTGTGCTTCTGCCCCCTTCCACATTGCCAGCGCCACCACCACCGCCACTGCCATTGCCAACATTCTGTTCTTTAGGCAACTCATTTTACTTTTTGCAATTAATATAATGTGAACTGGAATTGCTTTTTTCTTTTGGTGTGAGAGTATGGAAGTGAGGATTGAGGATTATATAAGAGGTCAAGAGATGTGTGTTGTTGGCCAACTATGAGGTGAAGCCATGGAGATCAAGTTAATCAAGCAAGCTTTGAGCTACCTAACGTTGATTCTCTGCTTCTGTTTGAAAGTTAGTTAGAGTAGTTGAGCTCCCTCCATAATTATTTCACCCCTAATTTAAATACTTTAATACTGCCTTCTCTTGTGTTAAATTCAATTAATTAATGGGTAATTTTAAATATAGCCTTCAAATATCTCATTATAGCCTTTAATTTAAAAATATAATAAAAATTAATAAAGAATGTACCATTATACCCTCGTAGTCCCAATTGTCTAATTTTAAATCAAAAAAACATCCAAACTTCTTTATTCAAAACACAAAATTCATAGCCCCAAGAAACTATTTATGCAAATTACTGTCAAATAAGAACACTTCTATAGCGAACGACATATATCAAGAAAACAGAAGAGAAGAAATGAAGAACACATTAAAAGTTTTTTTTCCGCTTCATCTTATATCTCTCTTTTGACTTGGTAAGAGACACTAGAAGGAAAAACAAACATAAAAGAAAGAGAAGAGAAATAAAAATGAAGAGGTAACAATTAGAACGCAACATCTCGTAACAATATGGTTTTGGAAACTAATTGAAAGCTATTGTTTATTTGTGTTCATAAGGTGTTTGTTGTATTGTTTGTTTGACTATATATCCCTCATTAATATTGAATTATTCTTGCTGTAAAATCATGTTGTTTTTCTCAGCTTCTGCTACAATCTTTTTTTCTTTTTGTTCTTATTCGTTCATTTCTAATGTTGTTTAGTGTTGCTTCTTTTTCTTTTCTTTTTTTACTTTTTATTTCTTCTTTATATGTTCTTAAGATTTTGTGTATATTTCTTTATCTATACTATGGGGGTTATGATTAATAATTAAAATTGGATTGAAGAAGGGGAGAAGTTCCACGACGTCTTCATCATCGTCTTTGGATAGGTCGATAACTATTTTGGCGGTGCGGTGGTAGTCTTGACGGAGATGACGTTGGATTTGAAGGAGCTGCTCTTGAAGACGGCCGGGGTGGTGTGGAGGATGGTGATGTCATCATCGTCTGGTTGAGGGATTTTGTGTGTGTATTTCATTATCTATATTATAGGGGGTTATGATTAATAATTAAAATTGATGTGTTAAAATTGGAGGCTATGGGTATAATTGTACAATCTTTATTAATATTACTATATTTTTAAATTTGGGGCTATAATAAGAGATTTGAGGGCTATATTTAAAATTACCCTTAATTTATTTGGATTAATTTATGCGAGACTGGGCCTACCCCAACTGCCTGCTCCTCTGTTTTGGTTCTAGTTCTTAACGACTGGCCCAATATTCCGGCCCAACTTCAGCCCACACGACTCATTCATTTGCCCATATTTTACAAACATAACATGGAAATATATAACGGTATTGGGCTATTTAGTTTCATTATTGTATACTCATTGAATATATTGACTCAAATCTACCTATTACGATCCGCGGAAGCGAACCAAGTATTTTGTAATTTATTTGGAGTTCGGCTCGATAAAATCATGTTTAAAATTTGTTCACTTATTAAACAAACGTTATTCGAGTTTCGAATCGAGCTTAAATTATTTTTCAAACCGACTTTCGAATAGTTTACAAATTTTATATACGAACTAGTTTACAAAATTTTCAGATTGATCGAAAAATATAGATTAATAATTTAATAGACAAGCTTTTTAATGAGTTCGAATTCGAATTCACTATTAAATTGAATAATAAACGGACATAATTCAAACTTAACTTTTATTTATTAAATCGAGTTACAACTGAACTTGAATTTTAAATTTTCAAGAGAGTCCGAGTGTACTGATTCTATTACAGTCCTCCCTATAAGTTGTACCGTTAACTTAAAATATGTGATTGTCACAATGACATATTTCATCCTTATAATTGTGACGTGTGGTCATGATGAGAAGTTGGGCTTTTACTTATATATATACTGATCATTATTTATTTCATCCTTATCTTCTCTCCTATTTTACTCAGAAAAGTGTAATGCATCGGTCGGTAATAAGAGATAATTTTGTAATTGCCAAAAGAGAGAAAGGAAGAATTGAGATATTTGAGTAATTAATACTAAAGAAAACTTTAGTGTTGATGAGATTATGACAATCGTGAGAAAATAAACATACAGATATACAAGAATAAATAACCGAGTAAAATCAACATAAATGAAACTGAATTTCGAAAATTCAGAGGGAACTTTTAGATAGTCATAAATGTATATCAATCTAGAAGCATCACTAGTTTTGTTAGAATTGAGTATTGGCATATTACATTTAATGTTGTTAGGAAAATTACTACAATATTTACAAAATACTAATACGAGAGATTACAGATCATTAATTTAAATATATCTAGAAAATCTCAATTGGATCAAAGTCTGCAAACTTGCTCAGTATATATATAGTTGGAAAGTTGATGTAGTGCTTAACTTAACATCAAATTAAGGCAAAGAAGAAGAAGAAAAGGAAATGGCAATGAACCCTAAGATATTGACAGCAATTCTTCTGACAATCTGCAGTTGGTTTGTCCTTGAATCAGGTTATTCAGATTTTCGATCGACTAGCCCTCCTATATATTATGTTTTGGTAAAAATATATGGTGGTGCATGAGTGCAGTGAAAGGAGAGATGTGCCAGGAAGAGTACTCATGGGTGAAGATAAGTTGTGAGAGGGGCAAAGTAGACGCACCATGCTGGATCGAGTGCCAAGAACGACATGGAGCCGAAGCTAATGCCAAGTGCTATCATCCCAATCCATCTTGTTTTTGCTTTTGGAATTGCTACCTACCTACCTACCTAATCCTAATTTCTTTATTAATTATTACTAATAATCAATATAATTACCTACATCATCATCGATCAACCTCAAACTCACAATTTCATTTCCGCACACCACCTTTTAATTTTAAGTAATCAACACACACATATATACCTAGTGCATGTCCTCCGTTTAATTAATGACTAGTGGACTATATCTTAAGCTCATGTGCTATACACAACACCGCATAATTAATAGATAATTAATATTTATAATATTTATTGAAAGTGTATTGTAAAATAATCGGTACTATTTTTAAAGCATATAAATTACTTTTTTGGTCAAAAAGGAAACACCAAATATAATATATATATATATATATATAATGTTTAAAATATTTGGCGTTTTATCTGAACATGTTCAAAAATGGAAACAACAAATTCTTGATTGACGATCCAAATGAATAATAAAAACACACAATTGATAGTTGTAGAGAGTATTACTTAATTTGAATAATAATAACCAATTTAATAGTAATTAAATTGTTGAACTATATAACTATAATGTAATTTTTAGTGTCAAATGATAGGGTTGTACAAGTTGTCCAAACTCATCAAACTTACGATCATTTTGCGCTCATTGAATCGATTTAGCCTTAAAATTAAATATTTACCAAAAATAAAAAATGAAAGTGTCTATTTTTGGTGAATGAATTAAAATGAATAAAAATTTTGTGTTATAAATTATTTTTAATTAAAATACACGTATATTAATTATATAATACTTCATCTATCCCATTAAAAGTGGCTTATTATTTTTTTGGGTTATCCCACAAATATTAGTTTGTTTCCTAAAATAGCAAAAATTAAGTTACTTTTTAAAATGTGTGGACCCCGTCACTTTTTCAACTTTTACATGTTTGGTGTGTTTTTGTTGTTTTTTTACACGACCTTTCGAGTCTCGTTTCATAGTTTTAGGTTCATTTTATATATTTTTTGGTTCGTATTTACACCCAGTTATCATAATTGCATGTAGGTTGTTCGGTGTGAAAATTGGCGCGAAATTGAGTTGTAATGATGAAGCTTGGATAGCATAGGGTTAAAGTTCATTCGATAGGAGTCCGTAGCCGCAAACGGATCCAAAATCGGAGTTCAAACGAGAGAGATCAGGCCAAAACAAAATTTTTGCGCGCGAGGGCCAGCGGCCGCTGGACCCCAGCGCCGGCTGGGACAGAAACGCGAGCCCAGCGCCCGCTGAACTCTCCGCGGGCGCTGGGCGTGATTTTTGGACGCGTTTTATGCTATTTAAAGCCCGTTTTTTGGGCGTATTTTGGAGACCCTTTTCATATTTTCTCTTCTTAGAAACCCTAGAACACGTATTTGAGTTGATTTCTTTGTAATTTCGCCTCGAGACGAAGGATTGAGGGCGAGTTTGACGCTCAATCCAAGATTTTTTCTTAGTAAGTTTTATTTAATTCTTATATTGGATTGTTTTATGAATTGAATTGTCATTCTCTACCTAGGGTTTAGAATTTCTTTAATTATTTATTGATTGTTCTTGATTCATGCTTCATGATTTAACTCGTGCTTGATTAATTGAAGCGATTGACAACCGTTTTTGATTATTTGTTTATTGGTTGAGATCGAGAGATAATTCCAATAGAGAACTAGGGTTAAATCATTAATAATTCCAAATCGGAGACGTATGAATTATATTCGTTATTGATTTGTGATTTTTCTATTGTGTGATTCGAATACGTAAGCTAGAATCGCGGCTTAATTATTGAATACGAAAATTAGGAATTAAGCAACTCTAGGAAACCATTAATTAATTGCGAATCGTTGTTCTTAATTGAGGAATTCTTCTTAGGGTAATTTAATACGTAAGTCGTGATTACGGTCTAATTAAGAATACGAAAGTAATTAATTAGACTAACTATTAAGAATTTCTTAATGAACGAACAATAGCATGAATTTAGGAGCGTGATTTAATTGATTTTAGATTTTCTTAACTCTAGGCCGTTAAATCTGGAATCCCACTTTTTTATTATTTTGTTTATTTATTTATTTCTTATTTTCTCATGCTTATTATTGATTAGAGTGTTTAGGATTTCTATTTATTTGTTCTTGATAACACTTAGGATTAGAATCGTCCTGCTAAGCTTTCCGTTGAGATTCGACTGGGGTTAACTTGTCACATACAATTGATCTCGTATATTTGCGAGAACCTAGAGTGTTCACATTTTAGGTTTTTAAACATTACACTACTATTTATTTTACGTGCAAAAAAAAACAAGTCGCTAATAGCAGGACAAATGGAGTAATATTACATTAATAGTAATAAATGTATATATACTAAAAAAATTAAATGATTATAACATTTTCATATTAAACATATATGTTTATTGCATATCATATACAAAATCTCTAATTTAAAACTCGCATATGTTTACGCAAATAAAAATGAAAGATTTTGAAAAAAATATAAGAAAACATAAAAGAGAAAAAAACAGTTATATGGATTATTATTTTCTAACTTAATTACATTTTAAAAATAATTAAGAGTAAAATTTTTATTTTAATATATTAATAGATGATACCAACATTGTTGTTGATGAATACTAGCTATGTACATAATATAATTACTAGAGTACTTCATATGTATCAAAACCCAGAAAATCCAACAAAATAATGAAAATGGCAAATTAGCTTAAAATCTTTGCTAGTAATTTGTTTCGTAAAGACTGTATAAAATAGTATAAAAATGATAAATGTGATAAAAATACATATTTAAATATATAACTTTTATTATTTTTAAAATGTATCATTATTAACGAGACATATCAAATTATCAAATTTAATGAGATTGAAGGATATCAAATTTAATAAGATTGAAGGAGTAGTTAAAATTTCCTTCATGCGAAATTATTCAGCGCTGTTAAATTTATGACAAAATTCAAGGTGGTTACATTATTGAAATTTGAAGTGTGTCCTATTAAAATCGTGTGAAATTTAAAAATCGAGTGAAATTCCCCTATTAATCAGCAATAAGCATTAATAACTAATTAGAATATCCATAATCAATTGTAAATCCCAATAAAACACTAACGTGATATTTACTTTAATGATAAATTAGATTAATAAAATATAAGATTAGGTATTTGAATGCAAAGATTATTAAATTAGTTAAATTAAATAATTCATGAATTTATCATGCACAATAAACACAACCTAAAATGTTGAGGCAGTGATTCAAATGTCATGTTATGATTATAACGTGTACTGACCTAAATTTACATAAAACGTTTGGTAACCTCCAGCCTAATAAGTAGATGCTTTATACATTCCATGATCCACTCATCCCAACTCCTAAAATTATGTGAAAGCACAAAAAGAAAACAAATGCAATTAAGCAAATTATATTTTCTATGAGCTGCAAAAATCTGTTCGTAATGTGGGGATGAATTTCCAGGCTCTATTGTTGTAAAAAGATAGTGAAACTCTCACAAAAGTTAGGGGAGTAGCCAAACTTTTAGTTCGAGAGGCCATGTTTAGAGTTGTAACCAAATTTTTGGCTTGATAGAGGTAGAAAAGGACCTTGGTGCTTGGTGGAAAAAGAAGAACAAAAAATAAAATACAAAAAAAAAATAAAAATAAGTTACATTGAACACATTTATAGTTAAAGTTAGAACATTAATCAAACTGTCGGTTTAAGATTATATTATTTTAGAATTGCAATTGAACCGTATTAATTATAGTTCATAGTTTGGAACCAAAATAAAACAGAACTGTCAGTTTCATTCCAAAATCGTTAGTTTTTTTGAAATTACTTTTAAAAATATATATTTTTACATTAATTAACAAGCTAAAACATAATTTTATAAATTATAAATAATTATTTTATATAATATAAACGATGAAATTGAATTAGTGGAAGAAAATTATATAAAAAAATGTTGAGAAATCAATAGTTCGGAACGGTTGACTCATAGTTATGAAGTTTTGGAATTGAAATATAACTGTTTCCTACACACGGTTACGGTTCGAAATCGAATCTTCGAAATAATTACGGGTCCTGAAATAATCAGTTTCACTTCGATTATGATTCAATACCAACTATCTTTGTAACACCTCAACTTCAATCTATTTTTTTTTTATTAATTTTATAAAAATTACTATGCTAAACCATTATTTTCTTATCACATGCCTTCAAAGCTTTTATTTAATTTTTAATTTATTTAATTTTTGCATGAATAATCAGATTAAAATGTATAAATGTGTGATACATGAATTAGAATGTGGATGATCTCTTGAATTTATTAGTATCTAAGTTCGTGGATAAATTTTATTATGTTTCTGATTTTCCATATACAGCATCTTGTCTTATTGAATTAAATGAGACGCTTGGTGTTATATATATGTATAGCTTTGACTAACCAAATTATATGTGCATTAAGAAAAACAGTGGAGATGATGGTGATTGATGCATAATTAATTTAAAGAGTGGGCATGCCTAAAAACAGATTGTTTAGGCGAGGAAGCAACGACGTCGTCGTTTAGGGATGTTAGCGGGTCCCGATGGGTCGGACTTCCTTATGCTCAAATCGAGATCATGATTTTATTGATGAACACGATCCTAGATTTAAATTTTTGATGTAACATCCTTGAATGTCTACCTATATCATTAATATCTGTAGACTAATTGTAGCAATAATTCCTCATTAATAAGAAAATATATAGTCCCATGCCCCCATTAAAAAAGGATATCATTTCTTCTTGTCGAGTGTTGTGTCTAATTTCTATGTCGAACTATAGTAATGAGTGTTCCCTATTTCTCATGAATATGTACATATAGAAAAGAGATCAAATAATTTTTTTTTCTATACGAGTAAATTAAGAACTCGTTTAAATCATTGAAATATTATGATCGATGGTTATAATTACATATTCTTTAAAGTCTCACTTTATTTAATTTATAAAAGGAAAAGGTCAATAACGTAAATTCCTTAAGTTTTGTAACTGCACCACACATTAATTCATGGAATGTACCATATTTAATATGTTGATTGATTTACTTAATTACGTCTCTTTTCATTACACTTACATTGGTTTCATTTAGTTAATTCACATTGTTATATATTTTCTTTTTTTCATGATCTTTTTTTTCTTCTTTAGTATGTGCTATAATTGCTACTAGTTCATATAATTTGCAATACAAATACTAGAAATAAGCATAATGTTATAATTAAGCTGTGAAACATAATGTTATAAGCAATCAATAATTTATATTTAAGCACTAGAATATAAGTATTTGAGCAATAAATGATTTATATGCAATGCTTCGTTTATTATATCATAAATTCATAATGCTTATAACAAAGTCTAATTCTAATGCTTAAATTATATTATGATAATGCTTATATTAATTTATATTTCATTACAGATAATAAGGTATATATAGTTTAGTTTTGAGATTCAGTTTTTTGGAGGTATATTTAATTTTGTATTGCTTAATACTAGTATTTATCACTATTTTTTTTTGTAGATATTCTCGTACTTATATTATAATTAATATATATATATATATATATATATATATTACATAATAATTCAAATTACATATGAGTTGTTGATTTTGAAATTTTGTAGAGTGATGAATATCCTTCAATTATGAAAGTGATTAAATATTAATTTTTAACAATATAAATTATTTTCAAATATTATATTCATATTTCTCTCATCTCTATATATTTAATCAATTGAAAAATGTGTTAGCAGTTCACTTCTAATTATGATGGTTCCTAGTTTCAAATTGAATTCTATATGTTTTATAGTATGTTTTTATTTGAATATATATACGATAATTTATTGACACCTGAAGTTATAAATTTAATGTGAAACTATCGTTTCAAATTTTTATAATAATATTAAGCAATTATTACGTGTGATTATAAATATATTTAAAATAAAAAGTATATATTTAAAAAATTTATGCAATTTCGGCCGACTTGAATTCAGCCGACTTGATTTCGATTTCAAATCAAAATTATCAGTTTGGTTTTGTTATTAAACCAAAAATTTTGATTTGATTCCATTAGTCTGATTTTTTATTTTATTTTTTCCAAATTCTAACTTTTTTATCTTACAAAATTTCAAAATTTTAGGTTTGATTAGCTACAGGCTAAAGCTATTGTGGTCTTTCTGTGGTAGCGTGCGTGTTAGGACCACGAACGCATGTGGAATTGCCTTATATTAGGGGAATGTAATATTTTCACTAATTAATTAGGTATAAATTAATTTTGTGAGGACACTCATTAATTTAGCAAAAGAGTTGAGGTTGACGAGGGAGATTAATGTATAAAAAAAATAGTTTATATTAACATTAAATTACATGATCGCATCACGGAGGATTCGAATTCGAAATTTATTGTCTTGTACATTGAAACAAGTTCTATTTGTGTGAGTACTATGAGTCGATTAGAGGTGAGAATCAGAACAGAACCAAATATTTGTTTTGAAGCCCCAATGTTATGGTCTAGAAAAACATTAATTTTTTGGTGTCACTCTCAGTTTCGAAATTGAAAATTTTTAAGTCCATGTCCGAATAAAATTGTCTCAAACGGTCCCGAAGTTCCGAACGAGACCAAAAATTTCAATAATTTAAAATTAATTTTGGGAAATCGGAAGTCTCGATCGAAACTTGTGACTGAAAATTTCTAATTTCTCAATCCATGTCCCGATTCGGGTCCCAAAAAATTGACAACTCGAGGTTCTGAATCCCGCCGGGACTTAGGTCGGTACCAGAAAAGTCTCAAGTCTCGATCTCAAATTCTCACCCCTAGAATTGATGTACAGTATCATACATGCTAATACTCTTTATGTCCCATAAAAAGCGATTTGCTTCTCTCTTTTTTTCGTAAAATAGAGAGTAATGTAAAATATGAAATTATGAAAATATGATAGGATCTACAAATTTTATTGTATTAATTTTTGTTATTTTTATAAGCAAACCAACGTTAGTGAGACACTTTGAAAAGAAAAAAAAAACCTCACTTTATCAAACAACTATCAATTTCGGTATTAATATTAGATAACTCAGTCACAATTCTTTCTACATGCAATTAAAGTTGTATCAATCAAGGTTAAATAAATGATTACATGATTCATAACATACGAATATAATTAAAAGTTAAATACAATAAATAATTATAATATAATATATATCACAATCTAGATTTAATTTGCTATTTCAACCTCACTTTCAAAATTTAATAATTCAATATTATGTCATTGCCAGTGGCTTAATTTTTTAGCAACCGAAACTCCTCCAATATTTATGTCTTATCGTAAATCAGACACAACCTAATTTATTTTTCAGCGCGGGCAAAAGGAAATTAAAAATCGGATTAGTGGAAAATGATAATGATATTGTCAATTGGGTTTAGTTCGCGATTAATTAACGTGATAATTACTTTTACATGTTTTTACTAGTTTTAGACAACATTATGAATTTCTTAAACATGTACTGTACCTTTTATCCCCACTTCATCAACTCGGAATGATTATTTCCTAAGATTCTCATAAATTTTGGTGATGGTGAGATTAAAGACTGTGACATTTTTGTTTGCGAGTGTAATCAAATTTCTAGTACATGTTGGAGCATAAAATATTTTTTTTCAAAGTTACTAAGTTTGACTAAACTTATTTTAAAAAGCTTACAAGTTCTTGAAGCTTATAATTTCTTACAAGAGCTTATAAGATTAAGTTTATAAGCTGTCGATGTGTTTAGATAAACGAATTTATAAGTTCTTTTAAAGTGATATAAAATATTATTTATGTAATTTTGTTGCATCTTCTAAGTTTTCCAATAGCTAATTTTTACAACGTATAAGCTCTCAAAGAGCTTAATTTATCAAATATTTTGAAATAGCTTATAACGTGTTCAAACACCCCAAGTATGTTTAAGAAATTTAAAGCTAGCTAGCTAGTAAAACAACGACACGTATCCGAAAGAATCATTAATCATGCATGCTAAATAGTACAAAGAGCACTTAAATATGATTAAGTACAATCCAACTTTAGACATGACAATCCACCAAACAAATTTACTCAACATGTTCTTGCCTAGGCCCTAGGCTCATTGGAACTGTACAATAGAAACAAAATCATTAACATCCAAAGGTTATTAGAGCATGCACAATGGAAGAACCCCATTTGGGATTCTAATTTTTGCCACATGTACAAATACCCAAAAATTAAAATTATTACAATGGTGGGTACTAATTTTTGGATCCTAATATTATTTAATGGGTCCACTTAAATTATTTTATACACACTTCTCTCTTTTAAAAATTTTAAGAACCAAGGTGCTTAAGTAAGGACCTCATTCCTTAAATTAGGGATCCCCAATGATGTAAAAATTTAAGGGGATGTTCTTATTTTCTCCACCTCAACTAGAACCTCCCCATTGTACATGCTCTTAGAGAACAAAACTTATATAAATGTAATAATAACTTCAACACTTTAAAGCCATTAGTTTGAATGTTAATTAGAGCAGCACAAGTTACCGTTCTAAAGAGAGCAAAATTAAGACAACGAAGAAGCTTTTTGCAAATTTCTAAAAGAGTATTGCTATTTGGACACACTGTGGTCGACCACACGTGGGTTTTTTTAAGAAAATCGGACTGGTTCAATTAAAAATCGGACCAAACCATTTAATATTTTATTCTCCTAAAAAGACTATAATTATTGTGCCAATAATACCCTTAACAAATTTTTGGCTCTAATTATACCTCCAAATTTTTCCTAAACCCTAAACCCCAAATTTTTTTCTTCATTTAATTGGTTATTGTTCGCTGTTTTCAATACAAATTTTAAATTTAAATGATGAAATTTTAAAGAGGAGGTAAAAGGGTATCATTGTAATTGCATTTGTGCATTAAAAAAGTGAACCAAACTTAATAATATTTTATTAAGCAAAATTACAATAATACCATCGTGTGTCTATCCACACTGTGGTCACATAGCATTTCCCTTTTTAAAATGAGTCTTTTCAAATATTTTTTATAAAAAAACGTGACTGATAAAATTCAAGCTAAGAACATTCTAGTTAGATAAGGTGTCTAACTAGATGTGCTATTAAGAATGTTGTTCGATGCTTTATATTTTATTTTGACTTTTTTTTAAAAACTAAATTACATTAATATTAAATTATACTCTTAATTAAATTATATTTTCTCTGTCCACCGAAATTGTTTACATTTTGGGATGTCCACCAAAATGATTCTCATTTAAAACTTTTCTTTTATAGCAAGTGGACCCACCACACTACTGCACACAACTCAATTCAAAACAATACTTTAAGTGGACCCAAACTTCACTAACAACTCACAACTAATTTAAAATAAATATATGAAATGGACCATAACTCCAGTCACTACACATCCCCATTAAAGTCAAAACACAATATTAAAACTCGTGTCAGGTCAAATCGTAAACCATTTTCATGGATGGAGGGAGTATAACATAATAACTCGAATTCGAGATCTATTGATTTGGATATTAACTTCAGTACAACTAAGTCAACCTAACAGAGTGTACAATTTGAATAGGGATGACAATGGATCTAGGACCCGGTCCAAATCTGGTAGTCCAAATCCATTTTACGAATTTTGGTCGAATAAATTTTGGACCCGTTGAATTTGGGTTGGATCTGAAGTTATCTCGCAAATATTGGATCTGGATCTGGAATTTTTTTTCCAGACCCAAATCCGGTACAAATCCGTCCGGGATCCGAAATTAAATATATTAAGTGTTAGAGTTATGCTAACTCTATTAATGTTTTGCTTTCTTCGTGTGGACACACACGATGCTTCAAGAAGTGGATAAAGGAGTGGCACACTTCCAGGAGAGTTTGTTTGAAGTAGTTGATAAAGGAGTGCCACGTTTATAGGAGAGTTTGTTTGAAGCTGACTAGGTCAAACCATGTTCCGCATATGTCGTAGTAACACGAGAGGATGAATTCCCATGATCTCCACTACGTCCACTACTCACAAGCAGTCATCCATGTCTTACACCTGACTTGAAGAAGAAGCTAATGCTTCTATAAATAAAGAAGATGGATGTGAATGAAGAGACCGAACCTGAGCTAAAATGTGAGAGACATATGGAGAAAGGTTCGAGTCTCGCGAGTGTTGTACCGTCTTTCATGCCAACATTTTGTACAACATCGTCGTTTTGTCTATGCAGCTTTTGCTTTTGAATCTCACATTCAAAGCTGATATTTTAGTTTGTGCAAGTCTATTTTTCGTTTGTTTTGATTATACATTGTAGTTTAGTAAAGAGTATTGTTGAAAGATGAGGGATCCGTTCTGTAAACAATATTCATTTAGTATTTTTGGCCATACGGCTCGTGCGGATTATACATTATAATTCGCGCAAAAATTTACATCTTGAGTGTTTTTCTTTTTATATTTTTGCTGCTATTTTTATTCAAGAGTTGATACTGTTGTGTTGGTTGTTTGTACAACACAAGCTCTTGTTGTCGAAGTTGTGACAACACACGTACATTGGTTGAGGTACACTAACATTAAATATAGTAATTATATATATAATATTTATTTTAAGTTTTAATTGTTTTTACTTGCAAAATTAGATGATTGGTGACATTAAATGTATCATTGTCTATTTGTTTAATTATTTTTCTTATTTTAACTTAATGATAAATTTATATATTTTCTATTTTATTGACAAGTGTACAATAAATATCTCACATACTTGTTTCATTTTTACTAAAAATTTTGATGACGATAGAGAACAAATTGATTTCATTTTCATTTTCATTTTATTAATAATTTATGCTTATGTAAAAGAATTATTTTTTTCTTAATTTGTGTAGGATGTTGGTGATTTTGAAAGTAATAGTAATATAGAACACTTTGAGCTCGATGATTACAAATATTGGTTTTTGGAATATACTCATTTGAATGACTATGTCATTTTTATGGTGTGCAAATTTATATTATTTGGATGATGAAAAATTTAATATTTGAATATTGTCAACGTAATATTTTTTCTCAATTTGAATATTTGTTTTAAAAAAATATGGATCTGAATCTGTACTCGTAAATTTATAGATCCAATGAATTTTGATCTGAGTCTAATTTTTTTAGATTCAAAAAATCTAGACTAAATTTGTACAAAACTAAAAAATATGGATCTAAATTGAAAAAAATAAAATCTGATCCAAAATCTGCTTATTGACATCCCTAAGTTCGAATGGCTTTGTCGCAACTTTTTCTTAGTATAAGCTATTAATTGGATGTGGGACCGACAAAGAAGTAACTGAACATAAGTTTTACACACTATAGACGTAGATCCATTGTCGGTTACTGAAATTAAAACACAGATAGACTCTAGACTCCAGAGTTTGCACTATTTACTCATGATCAAAGGTGATAGAATTGAGAGAAAAAAATTGGGACTTTTACTGAGTAATTTGGCAGTACTCTTTCAAACACAATTCTACCGCTTATGGGTACAAAATGACTGTATATAGTCTATAGGCTATAGAGCAACCAATTAACCATTTAACTTTGAGCTGAGCCTATCGTAGTCTCCGAAGAAGCTTTCCTTTTATTACTTTCATTTAATTAATTTTAATTTAAACTTTGTAAGGAATTAATAAACCACCCTAATCAACCATAAATAATTACTCATAATAGTTAGTTTAGAAATTAATAGGTTAATAAAAGGAATTAAATGAAAGAGAAAATAAAACTATAGATTAGAGTTGTGGAAAATATTGATGGTGGTTTACTGTTAGTTATGAATTGCCATGTGTAGGGCCCATAAGGCCTATATATAGTCACCTAACGGGTTGTCCTCCCTATAACTTTTTTAACTTATTTTTTTGTAGTTGCAGTCTTGCAGAGCAGAGTACTTGCAATCACACCGCATTAAGCACAGACTGAATAGTACGACTTTTAAGCCTTACGCCAAATTCCTTCGTAATGCCGGTGAAGCGGAGCCGCGGCGGGAGTTCTTCCGCCTTCCTTGATACGTCGTTCGCAACAGCCGCTTCTCTCACTCCACTGAAGGTCACGAAAATCGCCGCCGAGGAGAAATCGCAGTCGAAATTGCTCACCGTTGCTTCCCCCGTGAATATTGGGGAATGTATTGATCGGGTGAAAATTGACAGTTTCCTGGAGCGATGTCACTATTGCGACAAGCGGATTTCTCAGAATTCTGATGTTTTCATGTACAGGTACGGGAGAATTGTGCTTAATTTACGAATCGTCGTTGCTGTTAGATGCTGTTCATCATACTTGTGAATAATTGATCTTCCTTCCTTTTATAGTCCTATTGAAATAGTCGATACTATTAGAAGTCGTTTTCATGATGCTTATGTGTTTTACATGCTAAACGTCTCTTTCTCAAAGTTGATTAGTGGTTTGCTATTTCTAAAACGAGCTTACTTGGTTGTGATATTTGTTCCGCTCTGTGTTTTCTGTAAAATATGTTAAAGAGTTTTCTGTGTTATTCACAATCGCTGGTCATAATGGTGCTAACATAATTCATTTCAGAGAAGTAATTAGCAATTATAAAAAACTAATTTTATTTTGTAATTTTTCTGAATACGTTTTCCAATGTTGAATTGAATATTGATGCAACCCGTCTTCCATTTTTTTTATTATATCCACTATTTTCTTTTCGTTCTTCCGCAGGATTTGCTTAATAGTTAATACGATACTACTTTGTTGACAAAACATCGTCTTTGGGGAATCTCGTGGTTTGTTTGTTATTCAGTTCAGTTTCAGGAACACTTTCCTGTCCGCTTTAAGGATAGCAAAGTATGTTTATTTGCATGAACATTTTATCTCCTTGATTATGACTCTTAAGCTCGAAATCTTACTTGTTAATGATTCGTTGACTAAGTCAGTGGGCTACAGTACTTATACATATTTTTTATTCCTTGCAAATTAATAGCTACTAAATTTTGAAGTTCTTCACCGACTCCATTTACTTTTTGTATTTTGACGACAATGGCACTATTAAGGAATAGTTTGTGTCTTATTTCAATTTTGCCACTATATCCTCTCATAAAGTATTAATGTTGGCTCATATTAACATTGTTGTGAGTTCATTTATGTTGGCCGAGAAACTAAATTCAATAATTTATACTCCCTCTGTCCCACTAAATTAGACCCATTTGTATTAAAATAATACACTCATCTACTTTTCAAATGGGTCTAATTTAGTGGGACGGAGGGAGTAGATTTCAGTAGAAGTTCTACTATTATTATTTGAATTTTATATTCTTTCCTTTATGGTCTTGATGTGGTTATATTTGAATTCATTATTTCGTGCAGCAACTTCTGTGCTTTCTGCTCTCTCGAATGTCGTGATAGTCAGATCAATCTAGACAAAGTGGCGGGGAGAAGGCCAGGAAATTAGCAAAAGTAGTTGTTTGAGGAGCAGAACTGGAGTGGAAAGCTGATCGTGTATCAACATATCTAGCTAATCAAATAGTAACCGCAGATGTGCACTGTTGATTTTTTGAGGAACAGTTTGCGCTTCTGCATAGGATTGAAGAAAGAGTATACTTCATGTTAATAGTATTACCTACACGTATAGTTACTTCCCTCCATCTGTTAGCATATTTTGGAGGCATAAAGCTGGTTCCAGCTTTTTGCTTCAGTTGCTAACCTGGAGTTTATTATAGACTGCTATTGATATCATATTAAAATACTCTCTTTTTGTGCAAATCTAACGTATAGATAATTTATTGTTTTAAAGGCAACTGTTCATGCTCTTCATTTGCTAAGAACAAAAGAAACAAATGACTTTTAATAGTATTCTATTGTGGCATCAATCGCAAATTAATTATATATATCTTAGTTACCTGATGAAGTTAATTTTTGCAATAGCTATAGCTGTTTTGTCTGTAGGGGTATTTGTATTGAATGCTTGGGTTGTGTGACTTTATACAGAGATGAAGATGCTAAAGTCATTTGTAGTATACGGCATGCTCAATTTTGATACAACTATTATTGATGTTGTGGGATAGGTTTGCGCGCACCCCACCGTGTCATTACCATGCCTTTTTGGACTTAAAACTTGTCCCGTTGTCGTTTTTTATTGTTTCAGTACTAACAGCACAGACATTTAAATTTATTTGATAGTTGTTATCTAGAATATTAATTGAAGTATTTGACATTTAAAGGGTTTCCAATTTCTTTCTCTAGTATATGCTCTTCTTATCTTTTGATGTTATATTGGGCTATAAGATCTGTGAGGACTAGTTCGATGTGTTGTAAATTCAATAAGATTTTGTTGTATTGTTGAGAACTAGCATAACTTGTTTGAGCTAGTACTTACTTAATACGTACCCTGTTAACAATCCCGTCTTTGGATTATCATATTCAGATACCTGTATATCATTTATGTTCAGTTTGTGTTTATGTTTGATATTGTTGATCATGCATATGAACCGTGTAGATATAAAGTATAGCATTAGTCGGGGAATATCACCTTGGTGACCATTTTTTGTCCCTTTACTATGACCATTGTATTTATAATATCTCGTTGATTGTGTGGATATGCCTAATTTTGACCAGCAAAGTATCAGCATAGAAATGTAAAAGGTGTCTTCAACCTGATGAGATTTAGAGGTAATGGACTTTTAGAATTTACATCAGATTGTAATTCTTGCTAGTCTTTCTTTGTTTTGGATAGCGTTTTGTGTTGATGGTGTGTTTTAAAGTATGTTTTTAGTTCAATGTACTTTTGTCATTTTGTTGTGTCTTCTGAAGCACAAACGTATCCAGTGACTGTCCTTCAAATTGAAGGTAACAGATTCTCTTGCAATACCATAACCTTACACAAGTTACCAACAATTTTGAGTAAAATATTCTTTAAATTTGTTCTGTATTTCTGCAGGTTTTGCTGTCATGCATGCTGCTATTGCTACTGTATGTGCATGCTCAACTCGATCTGATACACGGACTGCACAAGGTACAAAATTATTCTTGTTTCTATTCTAATTAATATGGTTACCCTGCCTTCATTTTAGATCTCTACATTAGTTTCCATCATTTTAATTTGTACAAGTAATGGATTCCTAGAGTAGTCGGACACGCATACTATTCTTGAAACTTAATGTCAAAAAGTTAGTGCGTAGCGTAGCCCACTATACTAGTAGAGTGCCTCAAGAAAATATGAAGTCATCATAGGCCCCCCAGTCTTGTTTCATGGTGATGCAAGCTACAGGGAAGTAAGAATTGTTTCTGGCCGTACGTTGAGGTTAACTTATAAATGTAATTAGGCACTCTGCAAAATGTAGAGAACACAGGAATGATATAAGTAGTATTTTTGTTATTAATAACTTACTACTTTCATAAGCATTGAAATCTAATTCGTCAGCAGTTTTGGCACCCTAGCTAACTCAGTCACGCCAACCCCCATCTTCTGTAACTTATGTTATGCTCACTTGTACAGCTGAAGCATCATCATTCATCACTGTCTAAATTAATGACTCCTGTTGTGTGCTCAAAATCTAATAAATTGGCAGTTTCCCTCCTGACAGCCTTGTTTTTACAAGCAAAGGCTTAAATAGACTAAATCCTACTACTAATTACTACCAGTATCTCATATGTGACGTTATCATTTACAATTTCCGAGTACCCTTTTTCTGTTCATGTCTTCATTTTGTGAAATTTACACTTCATATTTTGCCATTTTAAGAAGCGGACAATTTATTGTCAATCTTAAGGGTGAAAAAAGAAATGATTCATTTATTGCACATTATAAACCTTGAGTAACTACTCTGCATGGGTTCATTTTCTAACCATAAAAATAAATATTTTATAGCTCTTCACATGTATTAATCATAATTTGTTCTTGCAGGAGATTTATTTATTTATTTTGCTTTTGGGTGTTTGATTAATATTTGAATCACATGAGTAATGAGGTCTAAAGTCATTGGGCGATGAGAATGATTGTACATATCATCATCAAAGTGTATTTTTTTTTTTGCATAAAGCCAGGTACCATAAAATCTTTAGGAGGTAAAATAGTTTAAATCGTTTAACACGTAAACTCGATTGGATTGGATACGTGTTTTCAAAAATTGAGCTATCCATATTTAGGGCGACCACACTTTTCAATCATGACAATGAGATCTTGATTTTGATAGACTATTATTGAAAACAATTGAGGTTTTGTCCTTCCAAATTATTGCCTGCATTAACTTCAATCAAAGTCCGTGAATCTTTTTCACTACTTTATTTCCCTAACCAACCATTCTTTTGTTTATAATAACTATCTTTCTTGAATATATTTGTCAAGTCAATATTTTCAAATTAATGCACACTTCAATCTTTTTAGAAAAATAAAAATACACAAACTTCAATAGTTAAATTGTTATCAAGAATATATATTCTAAGAACTCACATTTTAATAACTTTAACTATTTAAATGTAGATGACCCCCATCTTTTTTAGTCAAATTATTTATGTTATGTTCTCTAAATTTGTTGTTTATTTTGATCTGGCATAAATATTTTAAAAATAATTTTACTTTGTGTATTATGTAAATTTAGTATAGTTTGAATCTACTTGATTTAATATTTTGATTGAATTATGCAACCCATTTAATATTTTGATTGAATTATGCTGGTTGCGTTAAGAATTCATTTAGAAGATTGCGATATGTGCGTGGTTTCTAGTCTATTTGGGCAGTCTTGATACTCACATAGATTCAAGGTAAAATGATAAACCAATATTTTATATCATGAACCCAATTTCTTTGATGATGTACACCATGCATGTTCGTTTTCATTCTTTTTCTAAAAAAAAATCTAATTCTTATGATTTAAATCAACCATTGTCAATGTACATCTCAAAACATGTAATACAAGATGGTAAATTAGTATTGTACTACCCCGTCTCACTTTACTTGACACGTTTTATATTCAAATGAGTGTATTATAATAATAAAACCTGTCAAGTAAAGTGGGGCGGAGGAAGTAGTTAATATGATGATTAGTTTAGGATTGCTCCATATGCAATTGTTACCAAATTTTGTAAAAGATTTTTAAGTTTCTTTTCTGAATCCAGATATGATTTTGTAAGAGAAACGAGATTTAATTTGGTCTTTATTAAACTCCATTTGGAACGGGATCGTTCATATTAAAAATAAATAAACCTTTAGATTGCTTACAATCATATGATGTGAAATTGAATTGGAGGGCACAAAGTGGGAGATACATCTATATATATATAAAACAGGAAGCATTTCAATTGAAATCAATTTCAAATCAATTTGAGTGGCAATTTTGTAAATAATTTCAATTTCAATGGTAAATATAATACTATAACTACTAAATTAAAAAACCAACATGATTGTGATTCGAATAGAGCAACAAGATAAGTTGAACATTGAACAATTCATAATATACATGTACAAATTAAATCTATTTAGTACTAAAATTTTGTCCTATTTGATCATGGTATATAATTGTTTTTAATATTTAATGCTAATAATTATAATCAATTTGTATAATTGATAAATTCAAAACTAACATATATTAACTTCGTCCCACTTATTTAAACACGTTTTCATTTTTGATTTCTCACTTATTTAGACACATTTTTTGTTTAGCAAATTTTAAAGCACAAATCATGTTTTTCAAAAGCTATTACAACTAAATATACTATAATAAAATTTCACCAAATAAGGAATAAATCAATTATATATATTTAATACTTATTACATTTTTAGTATTTTAATTTAAAATCAATTAATTTTAACCATCAATTTATATAAAGTAAACATCTCAAGTTTAATATATTAATGAACACGTGTGAAACTAATTATATTTGATCTCTTGACTACCCCTATTTATATAGGGGTAGGATCTGGTGAGAACCAATTCTTATATAAGAACTAAAACTTATGCATAATACACATTATTTCGATGCATTACACGCATAATCTTATTGCATAAGTTGATGATGCATTTTTATTCATTAACCAATGCATTATAATTTCAATGCACTATATGTATAAATTTGATGCATATTTAATCTGGACCATAGATTTATATATATATATATATATAGTTGGGTCAAATTAAAAAAATATATATGTACGAGAAACGAGTAAGAATCTAAGTTGTCACCAATGCATAAGCAATGATTAATATTAATTGAATTGAATTTAAATAATTTTCATCACTATTGAAGTATGAAAGTTTTTTAAATGTAATTTAAAAGTGAAAATCATAACTATTGATTTATTAAAATATAAATGATTGATTTTTTTTTTCACATAAGTTTTTAAATAAAAATTAATTTGCACTTAAATATTTTATTAATTCTAATTTTTACCGTGCATCGCACGGGTGCACAAACTAGTATGATTAATATATAAAACAATTTAGTGTGATATGTGTAGGGAGTATGTATGTTGCCAAAAGTAGTTAAGTGTCCCATTGCTAATAAAGGAATGGCGTAAAGGGAGTTTTAGGGAGAGTGATAGCTCATGACGTCTCGTGGTGGTCACGTGATTGAGTTGAATATGCCGTGATAATGATATTTGAGTTGATAGAGGCCTCTCACCCACTCAGACATTGACATGTGGCGGAATATTATTGCACCTCCACCGCAAACTGTGTTAGAGTTATTGCATAGATGCAGATTCTGAATTTACTAGCGGCCGGGGGCATAAATTAAAACAAACAAAAAAGTATTACAGAATAAAAAATATTATTAAATTATATATTCGAATAGATAAGTATTTTATGCGGAAAAACTATTATTAAGTTATAGTATTAAGTATTGACTGTATTGAGAGAGGATGAAATAAATAAATTATAAATTGAGAATAGGATAGGATGCATGGAGATGGAGGGACCGTAATCACATTACTATGTTGGCAATTTAGGATCATTCCACACATGGATGCACGTACTTCTCATCATTTTTATTCTCTATATATATACATTATTAATTTCTTTATCGATATATATGTTTTTACAAAAATCATTACTGTATATATCTAGATTTCAGATCTCACATGCATGCACAGCATAATGCTGCTCTTGATATCAAATGCCGCTAAGCATGTTCCACTTTGTCAATTTAAATATATTTGTTAGAGTTGAAATAACTCTATTTTTGTTTATATCTATCACGTTTGTGTTTTGCTTTAGTGCTTTCAGGAAGTTGAACGTGTGCTCAAGATATGGAGAAGTCAAAAAGAAGAATCTGGAACGTTTTGAACCTGAGAAGGAGAAGAAGACTTTTTGACTAAAGAAAAGCGTGGAATACTGCTGGTGCAGATAGCATACCACAAAAAGAGGAACATAAGTCATCGACTTCTCCACCATTTATGCAACTAACCCACTACATATAGGGGTTGAGAAAATTAAGGATGGAGACCGTATAAATAGGAGAAGTCTCAACGTATTTAGTTGTACCTATTTTTTAGAGAGTTGAGAGCTGAAGCACTTTTGACTTAGAGTACTCTTTTGGATTTTGTTTGTCAATCTCTTTATTCTGTATTGAGGTTGTATTTTCATAGGATAGTCGATTAGATAGCTAGATCGTGTACGGTATCTGTAACTATCCCATTTTCGTTTTTAATAAGAGTTTTTAGTCGTGAGATTCGCGTGGGTATATATTATATCCCACACAAAAATACGCAAAGTGTTCTTTCTGTTTCTTCTTAGTTGTATTGGTTGTTTGTACAACACAAGCTCTTGTCGTTTAAGTTGTTGTTACAAAACACACATTAATCCGGTTGAGATACACTTTCAATATTATTGACCATCCATCCATGAGTCTATTTATCGTAAATATAAAGTTTGTGTCGATCACTGTATATGTATGTATGATAATGAAATTCATTAATTTCAATTACTTCTTAATTTCAACATTTTGATGATTATCTATATTTTATTATTAGTGTGGTATATATATATATATAGATAATTGATTTCATCGTCCATTGCTCTCAAAACGCACGTTTGGTTATGCACAATTGAGGTTTTCATGAGATAGCTGGGCTAAAGCGATTATATGACCCATGCAGTCTCGTTGTTATACATCTAGTCTCTTCATTTCCCAAACGCTTTTTTTATATACTTTTCAAAATAAATGGAGCACTTTATAGTTTATATATATAGTAGTTAGTAACATTTTCACAATATATAATCCCTTTTTCTTTCTATTATTTGACACCAAGTTCTAATTCTTCATTCAGAATAGACCCTTTTTGGCACTGAATATATACTTCTTCAACTCTTGTCGGAGACTAATAACTAGCTAGCGATCGAGAGGATCAGTCAACATTTTCCGATATTAACTAATCAATATTCTCTCTCATATTGTCATAATTAACAAAACGGTCGGCTTGTATATTAAACATTAATGTTGCTTTTGTTAAAAAAAAATTAAATACTAATAATGAATGAGAATGGTGAAGTAATGTCCTAAAAATGGAAAACAAAGAGCAGGTAGCCCATCCCCACTTAGATCTTTGTCTGCCCTTTTTTTAATCTTTCACTTAAATAATTATAATAATAAAAGGTGTTACCTTAACACCGGCCAATCTCTTCAGATTAGTCAAATTAAGAAAGGACACAATCAAGGCTATAGCTATAAAAAAAAAACATTACATATCTTTACGTACGTATTTAAATAAAGGAGAGTCCTCTCACTTTTTTGAAAAATAAATAAATAAATCAGTAGGTAGCTAGTAAAATTGTGAATTAAGCATTGATTGTGTTCGTTACTTAATAAGATAATGAGTTCGTTAGTTTCACTTGGAGTTTATGAAGAATCACAGTAAAATATTATTGTAGTCATATAAAATCAATGATACGATTCAATTTTAGTTACTAGCCTATATTACATTAATTAAAAATAGTCACTTTTTACAAACTTAACGCTGCTATATAATGAAACGAAAAACAATAACAATTAATAGCCATGTTAGTACCATTAGTATCAGATTAGTCACATGGTGCGGCATGGGTAAGGATTAAGCGAATCAAACTATTCATGAACTGTTTGGGGCTCGATTTGATAAAAGTTTGTTTCAAATTCGTTCATTTACTAAACGAACTGAACTCGAGCCTCGAACCGAGCTCGAATAATTTTCGAGCCGAACTCGAGCTTAAAGGTATTCGGTTTGAAAAGTTCGCAAACATGTTCGAATATAATTTAACGAACCAAGCTTCGAATAGTTCACGAACTTTGTTAACGAGCTTGTTCATGAACTTAAAAAACGAGCTAAACTTCTAATAGTTTGCAAACTTTATATACGAACTAGTTTATAAACTTATGAAATTAATATAAAGATGTATATATTAAAAAAACAATTTAATAAACGAGCTTTTAACGAACCCGAACTCGAATATTTAACAAACTCAAGCCACGTTCGAGCTCGGGTTCGAATTTACTATTAAATCCAATAATTAACGAACCAAACTCGAGCTTGGTTTTCAGAACTCGAACCAAACTCGAGCCTTCAAATTTTCAAACGAACTGAACTCGAGGCTGACAGTATTCAGTTCAGTTCGGTTCGATTACACTCCTAGACATGGGTACTATTTGATCCCGATAGTACAACACATTGCAATGCATGGTATTAAACCCTAACCACCAAAATCTAGTTTCCAACCTTAACTACATTAAACAACACTGTAATCATGAGAAATATAGGAGGAATTAAATAAAAAGAACCATTTTATAATATTGGTCATTTACTTCGTTATATACAATAGTACTAATTTAAATTGGTATGTATTATAATTTTGTATTTCAAGCAGCTATATTGTAATATTTAATACGTTTTTTAATTAAGTATTGATCGGCCATAGGCATATATATATGCATGCTATTGTCTAACTTCTCTTCAAATTTGGTTCAATATTTATTTTATTGTATAAGAGATATGTGCCTATATATAGATATAAAATTAGAAACGAATTGGAAAAGAAATATTTAATTTGTTTAGTTTAAATTCGAGTCGGAAAATTGATGAGTTAATCAATGTATTACTTATATAAATAGATTTAAATTTAATATATATATGCATGGATGAGAGAAGCAGCTAGCACAATAGAAATTATGGACTAGTATTAGTATTTTATAGATGCAAATGTCAAAATACATACCAAAGGATTAGGTACTAGAATAATGATAAAATAATAATAATTCTTATTTATTATCGGTACAAATACTTATTAGTATTTATTGATTTGAGAAAATAATAAAAGAGAAAAATAAAATAAAATATGCATTGGATTTAGTTGGGTGGGAAAGCAGTTAATATTCTCCTGGGAAATGTGGGACAAATGTCTGCTTATTCTTTTTCTCTTTTCATTTTTTTCTTCCAACAATTGTACTATCTATGCTTCACACAGCAGTTTACTAGACATATTTCTAGCGATTCTTTTACTATTTACATTTATTTTATTTCATACTTACATATGTAAATTGTGTGTGTATTATAAACGACAGATTTGCTCATATATATATAGGTGCATTGTATTTGTATCAAAATTTTATAGAAGCACGAAATCAATAAATCAGGATAGCAAGACATGTGATCTCCTTTGGCATAGAGTTTAGAAATCGTATTGTTTTGCAACTTGCAAGTGTAGAATAATCAATCATAATCGATTTTCTTTTACATATTAATATTAATAAAATGATAGACAATAGTCCCTAATTATAGCGGAAATAAAAAAGAAGAAAAGAAAAGTATGTAGAGTGGTGCATTAAGGCAGCAACTGTGTGTTTGGTACTGAGCGACTGTAGTAAGCGGCGGTGCCACCGTGGGGGCCCTATTCATCCATACAATAACGCCGCCACATGTCTTTCTCTTATATATATACTTTTAGAATAAAAGGGCCCACTTTTTTTTCTTCTTTTTCCTTGTGGTGTTCAATTTCTTGCGAATTACTACTACCTATTTATTGACGACCGTATATTTAATCGCACTTGCTTTGACCGTTTGAAGCCAGCCTTGCTTTCGTCAAACAATTAAATACTCACACCGTCTCAATAAGTTTGACACAGTTTTTTTATTGGATGTCTTACTAAGTTTAATATATTCTAAAAATAATAAAAGTTATCTTTTGAAAAAAGTGTGGATCCTACCATCTTTATCACTTTTACACAACTTTATACTCTTCTTAATAAAAACTATCAAATTTAGTGTGACGGAGGGGAGGATACTTTTCTCTTAACTCAGTTAAAAGTAACTATGTTTATTTTTTGATTATTTTTTTTAAAAAAACCTTTAAAACACTAATTTCTATTTTTTTTTAAATATTTTTTAATCTCCGTATCAAATTTTTTGTTTTAACATGAAAAAATAGCTTTGATTTTTGAAACCCCTCTGATTTGCTATTCTTTGGCTCAATCCCAAGTCAAAGCAATACCATATGAAGTAGATGTATTTATGAACAATTGATATTTAAATTAAGCGGTGAAAAGTGACAGTCGACTCACCTTGAGTTTGAGGTCAACTAACAACATTTATTATTGCCAAACGATATTCCTATTTGACCAAGGCTAGCTACTTGATTGGCACATGAAATCAGAAACCTTTTTTTGTTCATTATTCTTCTAAATTTGACAATGATATCAAGATTTGATACTAATTAATAACACAAATTTGTGCTGACAGGTCAAGATTAATTAATCATATATTGTCCTTAATAATTTGGATATAAATTTATATTCAATGGCATATCTAGTGTTTACTGTATCTTGGTACCATTTAAAAGATCTAACTCAAGATCCTCAATATCTTTTGGTCTTTTTATGCTTTGAATGTTTTCCCAACAAGGTATTAAATGTAAGTAGGACAATCATTTGGACTTTATTTATATTTGAAAATCACAGTAAGATATCCTTACAAGGTAATAGCACAAGACTCACAAACACAAACAAACAAAAGGTAAAGGTTAAAAAGTCTGTTAAGTAAGTATATTGCGTTTCCACAATAGCATAGTCTTGAAGCCACTAAAATCTTGAGACATTGAAGCTTTTCATATTAAATCTTTGTATCTTCATCCCCTATTTTAGGCAAAAAGCATACTGGCCCTATTATCTACCGCTGGCTAAAAATTATTCTTACACGTTCACCAATTATAGAGTTAGAAAAACAATAACACCATTGATAAATTAAAGAATTGCTCCCACAAAAATGTTGCTGAATACAATAGTCATTTACAGTTAGAGCAGAGCCATCTTCATAAACTAATTTATCAGTATTCGAGTTTCTACAGCAAGTCAGCTTGTTTTGATTGCAAAACGCGTTCTGCAAAGCCGTTAAAGTATGACATTGTTCGCGTAAGTTGTGATTTAAAACGAGATGGGATGGATTTGAGGATGGCAAAACTGAGATCTTTTACCTTTTTAGTTGCTGCAGCCTCTGCATTCTTGATGTTTGATGCCACTTTTATTGTATTTCACAGAAACCCTTAGTGAGAGAAGAGTTTTGATGGGAGTTTACACTTTGAACCTGCATTATGGATGCACAGAGCATGGATATTCGAAACGAAGTTACGAGAGGAACAGATATACGACAGAAGTAGGTGCATTGCGTATTTTTAAATTACCATAGGTTTAAGAATGAGTTGAGAATCATCAATGTTCGTCTCCCTCCATTTCATCTGCATATGCACACGAGTGTTACAAGAAAAATATAACCAACTTAATGAAGAAGTATTAGTGTAAAGTGATTGAATGGAACTAGTCTATTTCATCAAGAAAAAAGGGGGGAGAGGGGGAATCAAAAATCACCTCAGCTATCAAGAATGACTCATAATGAATTAAAAACAAGTAGTGCAAGCCATGGATTTTACAAACTCCATGCAAGAGTCATAAACCTGCAACAAAATCAAGAAAATGTTGTCTTAACAGAAGTGAATTAGGAATATTAAAATGAATTGTAAATTCGAGTTCTTTAGAATGAAAAAACTTACTTGTTTAAGCAGCAGCTGTTCTCATAGGTCCCACATATGATCCAAATGAGCAGAAGATACTTAAATGAAACATTTAGAAGAAATTTGGTTGAACATAACAATGTGCATATGGCAGCATCTCTTCAACCTCAACTCTAGAGCTCGAGTAAGCCATGTTTTTCTTTATACGGCTGCGATTGATAGACTCAACTTCTGCCAAGAATATACCATAAACTGGTCTATGGTCAGAAAACCTAGACTCCCCACGAACGTATGATAATTGTTGGATGCCATGGCCGTGCCATAATATACGATCACACCTTCATGGAGGAACACAAAAGGTTGTAATTGGTGTCAATATCTTAACTAGAAGAAAAGTTGATCTCCTTCTCCTATGGTAGACAGTTTTTGAAAGATGAAAGCTTACCATGCTGGCGTTCTTCGCTTCTCTTTCGGATGCATGTTTTCACCGGCGTATCGGTCAGAATTATTTGAATATTTGTAGGTAGGAGGGAAATATATCCTCCCTTCGTTCCATCCAGGAAATACTCTCCCGAGTCGCTGCTCTATACGAAGCTGATTTCAAGAAATAAAGCCATGGTGTAAATAAAGCACTCATTACAATGATTTTAAGACATAATACATTGAAAAATTAAATTGCTTGCCTGGTCATTTTCTAGCAAAACTCTCCAGTTTCTCATCTCCACGAGAGCTTTTGCACATCGGTAAGAAAGGGCGATTCGGTAGTTCAAGTCGCCAAGCCATATGATTCGACTGAAGGAGAACGAAAGAACATAAGAAAAATGAAATCAAAAACAAAAAAGTTTTTCAATAACAAATAAGGAATGAAGATATTTGATACTATTACATATCTTAAAGCAAAATAATTGAAGGGTCCATTATTATAATGAATAAAGCAATTGAAAAGCCAACAACTTTAACACTAAAACTATGTCGAGAACTTACTCGTGCTCAAGAATTGTTTGAGGAGAGTTGTCATCACCCATACCATGAACTCGCGGAAACCTCGTTTTCCTCAAAATTTCCATGACATCGGAGTTTCTCCTCAACTCGTCTCCGTCCTTCTCTCCAGAGGTCAAATGGCTACAAATAAAGCAGAAGCTTGTTTGGTGCAATGACATGCTGATTGATATTGAACCCTGTAAAACTTAATACAATCAGGACTGTTGCTTTTGATTATGTACAAAAAAATTAAGTTTTCATGAATAAAGAGAAGCAAGAACTCTACCTTGTTTCCGAGATAGCCCATTAAGCCTCTGCCTACACACGAAACCTTCAAATTCCGTACAGCATCTCTTAAATCCCTCTTGATCCAAACAGTGAGAAAGATCCCCACCATTTGCTTGCTTGCAACTAAGCAATACCTCGATTGCCCAGGATCATGTCTTTCTCTCTCCTCAAGAGAGGCAGAGGCATTGCAAGCAACGGGTGAGTAATACATGCAGTGTGACTCGTTCAAACCGTTTTCATCATCCGAAGAACAATCCCACCTTCCATTAGGATCATCATAATCACTTGGTCTATTCCCATAAATAGCTCTATCACAAACACTATATCTTCGATGAAGCCTTGGTTGAGACATCGAACTATCATTCTCCATCACTCGCATGCTACGGCTCAATGATTGGAAAGAACGACGGTGAAAGAAAGAGGAAGCCTTCTCTCTACTAGAGCCTTCAAAATCATCATCTAACTCGGCAATTGGATCAGGGACAGGAGAGGGTGTACGACAATTTCCACTGCTCCCCGGTAAGCTATTTAGTGTTTCTCGAATAAGGGCCAGCCATTTCCTAGCAGGGCCATTGTCTTCTGTGCCCAAAACATTACCAGCATTCAGAGGGACGATTTCTTGAAACCTTAAGAATTGCAAACAATCTTCTCATTAGTACTAGGAACACATTCGAGATAAGACAAACATAGACAGTTTCTTGACTGAATTAACTCACCCTAGGACATAAACATCAGCTGGGGGTGAGGTGTGGAGCCACTCCTCAAGATTTAGATAAGTAGGGGGAGATTTACCAGCCACATTCCATGTTGCCACAAAGACTCTGGTAATAAAAACAAAGGATTTGCTCTGTAAGCAGCTAGCTATATTGAATGATCACATACACTTCTAAAGCTCATCAAAGGGTAAAATAAGAACACACGCGCACAGACACACACACACACACACACACCTGTAGTTATGCACATCTGTGAGTTGGGAGGCATCAAGATCAATCTTACTTCGACGAACGCGATCAGAAGTTCTTCGAGTTGATCTCTCTACAAATCCAAAAAGAAAAATAAGCATAGAAAAAAACCCAAAAAGGCCAAAGGAAAGATATAAAAGAAAATGGTTCCCAAGATTCATTAAGCTGTGTATAGTGGCTAGTAATAATATATTGTGGTCCAAAAGGAAAACCAGTGGTCTGATTCTGAACCTGTTTTGCTTTTCTTGATAGTGCATGCCTCCTCCCTCTCTCTGAAACTGTTCCTCCATTCTTCATCAACACCTGAAAAAGCAAAAAATAACTTAAGAAAAGTTTTTAAAGCTGTGCTCATTAACTGTTGCAGCATATGACCCACATTTGCACGAAAGCAAAACAGATTTTTTATAGATAAAAGGGATCATTTCCTTAAGACAGAGGAAAATTGAAATAAATTCAAGGTAATTTCAGAGATATGAATACAGAATGTAAGAAGAAGATCTCAGCAAATCCAAAATTTATAACTTCATACACCAATTGAACGGGGGCAGCTTCTAATTAATCTCAGGAAGAATTGTCAGACAAATAAAAGATTCAATTATTCACTTTCTCAGAATCCCAAATTAGATTTACCATTGTGCAGTGTCCATGAAAAATTTACCTCCAGAAATGATGTCATCGGCGTGAAAATCCTCGGTTTTGCTTTTGATGTTGAGCCATTTCTTCACTAATGTCTTGGGCCATGAAAACTTAAAAATATCAACAGAAAAAATCAGAAATCTTGAAATAATGAATGCAGATAAGTAGTGTCTAATCTTTCAAAGCTCATTTAATGTACTAGTGATTTTTCTTCAAGATGCATACCTTGCTTTTCTTCGAGTTCCCATCTCTCATTGTTTCACCGACTCATATATTATTCAACAACTACTTTAAAACACTCTGAATAATAGGATCAAAGATCGAATTTTTGCTCTCCTCGTTTCTTCAACAAATTCTTCCAAGAGCAAGGAGATGGAGAACAAAGAGTGACATTCAAAATGAATAAACGATGCAGTGAAATCAGACGGCCATTTCTGCTAGGTGATGAAAAGACGAGAAGAGAGAAGAAGAACCAATTTTGGCATGTTGATTCAATAATGTGGAAATCGAAACCAACAAGAATTTATCTTTTTGTGATTTGAAGAATCACAGGGCAAGAAAAAGAAAGAAAGGAAATCAAGTGAGGAGTGCAGTGAGATAGTGAGAGATTGTGAATGTAGACAAAGGACAATGCAGAACATAAAGATTTATATGAGAGAGAGAGAGAGAGAGAGAAAGAGGTTGTTGGTTGTAGGGATGATAATGGGAGATTGTAAGTATGTGTTTCTCCTCAAAAACCTCGTTGTGAGTACAGAGCAAAGTATCGAATTTTGAAGAGAATAAAGTGCAGCGAGATGGGAGAAGAAAAAAAAAAGAGAACCCAGAAAAATAAAAATAAAAAGGACAAAGAGAAAGAAAAAAAACACACACATATATACGCAAAGAGTGTGTGTTTTCGAGGCCTCACAAACAAAGGGCCCTGTCCTCAGTTAAGGGTAGAACCAAAAAAAGTTCATAAATTTTAAAGAAAGAAACAATTTCAAGAAGCAAAAAAGGCAATTTGGGGAGGTTTTGATTTTATCACCTTTCTTTAACTTACCACTTTTCTTGAGAAGCTAAGTTCAAAATTACACCATAAATAATAAAAATATGGGCAGCAGCATTTCACAAGATTGGGGAATGTTTGGGGAGAAACTATACATGCAAAAACTTGTAGTAGTAAAAATTAAAATATATATATTGGGTTTTGGGTAAAATCATGAAATGGCTTTATTGGGTTTAGTAGAGTAGAGAGGAATAGTTGTGCTTGTGCATGGGGAGAATTGACTATTTATCAAATGTAGGTTTTTGGGTTCATAAATTTCAAGAAATTAATATAGCCAAGTTCTTAGTTCCATACAATTGCTTTTGTTTAGAGATGGAAGAACACTATGTTTGTTTGTAGACCAATTTAGAGGTTGCCTTTGGGTCAAACTAGAATAGTGTCTTGGGATTCATAGGCAACTAGGTCCTAATTTAAGATTTCTGGTTGGAATTATTCCATTGCCACAAACCCATAGAATTCTTATTCATGGCTTAGTTAATGCAATCTTTTTTGTGCTTGGGAGAAATTCTTCATTTGCAAAATGGTAACTTGCATTCATCCCCCTTTTTTACTTGTACAAAATGCAAAGTATGTTTTCTTGGTGTATTACAAGTGATATGATTAAGGTGCCCATGTCTTAATTATTTAGTAATAATATATGGTAATTACTCTAAAACAGTAGCAAATTAAAAGAATTGAATTCAACGATTGTGAGGTGGGTTGGAATGGGGGAAGTAAATTAAAGAGTTGACCTAAATCCCATCTCAGATCCAACTCAATATAATTAAAACGCAGTTTCCTTACTTTCCTTTCATTTATAGATATTTAATTGTTTATTAAACGCAAATCATAGGGCGAAATTTATCTTAAACTCAATTTATATGCGTAATAATTGATCTTATGAATACTACTTTCCAGATACGCACCTAAAAGTTAATTATCACATGCATTTCTTATAATCATTAATATACTGCTTATTTATCAAATCATAAAAGTTGTGCTCAAGATATGTTATAATTAAAGATATTTAGATTATTTTTCTTTAAAAAAATGATTTCATCATAACACAAAGTAGTGAATGACTCTTGGCCTTGTAAAAGAGCACAGTAGCTAGTACTTGTGCGTCCATACAGAAGGATTTAATTTGTTAAGGGGCATAATTAATCCTAGATTAATTAGTCGACCCACACGATCTCCTAAGTCATAGGGTTTTGAGCAAACTCTAAGATTAAGTGAATATAATATTAACAAATTAATCTTATTGGGTTAAGCTCTCTTAAACTTTGAGTACTAATTAAATATATTGAGTAATTAATCTAAGAACCCACATGCCACATGTGGGAGACTGTGCTTTGGTCCCAACCTTAGTCCTTGTTTTCACATTTCCAATGCCCTTTTACTCTTAATTACTGCATTAATTTGTTTAATTACTCCTAGATTAGGTAGGTTTAATCAAACGACATGCCAACAGATTCTCATAGCCCTAGCTAGCTAGTTAAGTTAGCTTCAAATCTTCCAGTTGTAAATTAATAAATCGCTAGCAAGTAGGAAGTAGCAACCCCCAAATTAAATGACTGGCTAATCTATCTCCAAATTAGAATAATTAATTATGGTGAGGGGTAAATTACTTTATCGAAGCTTCCACTAACAGTACTACTAGTAGTGATAATGGTTGTGTACGAGTACAAGTGTCAAGTCATAAGTTTATTATATTGAAAAATACATTGCATTTCCAAATTTCTTGGTTTTTTTGTCTCGTCTCAACAAATTAATTTTTTCGCAGGGGATCGTGATTCCTTATGTGCAGATTAATACATCACACTAATATAAGCTAGTATATGTATATATATATATAGTGTTTAAGCTTTTCCGGTTTCTTAATTTTCATGTACGAATATGATTTTATAGACTAGTAAGAAATTAATAGTACAAATTTGTATTGAACATGTCATGTACCAACCTCAACCGACCAAATATATACACTTATGCATCATTTTCTTTAGAACGGTTCAGTGAATGTGACAATATCACGTAGATAAATAATAAAAATTTGGTAAAATTTATTACTTTTCATTTTACAACTGTGATTTATTTATTAAGATATAATTTAATATTTATTTTATTTAAAATAATTTTAAAAAAATTATAATAACTTGTATACTTATATATCATTACGTGACATTGCAATATCAGTCGCGAGCACATTAGATTAATGGAACGATCCTACCATTTTCCTATTACTTTGAATGAGCGGAAAAGGAAGAAGAGACCTTTGTGGCCTCCCATGTTGTGACTATGCCATTTAATTACTTAAGTACTAACTATTGATTGTAAGGTACCTTAAGAGTTACAAGTGTCTAGCTTGATTTAGGTCTACTGTTAATGGTGGCATAGGAAATGCAATTGGGACAAAACATGCATGATTGCTATAGCCTATATGAAATGTGTATATCGACAAATACAAGAAGTATGTATCAATCATGCATATCACTAATTTATATGTAACGTGCAGGATGTCACATCTCTACAAACTACAAAATAAGTAGCCAAAAAATTTGAATTAGGAATTATGAGCTAGAACCAAATAGAACTAATTACATGGACAAAATTAGTTTTCATCTACAAATACAGATTTCTTCCCATACCACAAGGAAGGGAATCTCACGACCCTTTAACAGAAATGGATAATCTAAATAAGTAAATGTTACTACAATTACGAAATGTGTAAGTTTATTGTCTACTTAACCTTCCGTCAAAATTGTGTTCTTTCATTTTTTAGACAACATTACAAAACATTAGATATTTTAAATTTAATATATATCTGAATCACTTCTCAATTAAAAACACACTTAAAAAAAAACTTGTAACACAATAAAAACCACCATAGTATTTATCAAAATTGTCCGTCAAAATGCAATCATAATTTACTTTTATGCGACACTAAATAAAACATTTTTTTTTTCTTTTTTGAAATTTGACTACGTCTCCCATTTCTCTCTTATCGACTACAAGAATTGGACTCTGTACAAAACCATCGTCTCTTTCCAAACTGGTATCCTGCAGAAATAAAATCTCAGAAAAAACTACTCCCTCTGTCCCACTAAATTAGACCCATTTGTATTAAAATAATACACTCATCTACTTTTCAAATGAGTCTAATTTAATGGGACGGAGGGAGTATAATAAAGAAACTTTTAAGACAACTGTACAGACAACGAAATACACATATTGTAAAGCACAAGTAGTCTCGATATATATTTTTGCATCATTTTATAAATTTTCCCTCATCCAAAGCATGTATAGTGGCAAAATCATAGTACTATATCGTATCCATTGACTTTTATTTATATATAAAAAAAGAGAATGGTATGGGCTGCTGCTGCTGCAAACTAGGGAGCCCCTTGTAAAAGAAAGAAACAAATTTATAAGTAAGGCAAATTGTATATAGGATAATAATGAAGAAGAAAAAACGAAAATGAGAAGCTTTGATGATGATGTGAAACTTTTCACCAAATAGTGTAAAACCGAGGTTGAAAAAATTTCACCAAAATCTTGAACTTTGAAAATTTAATTCAAATCAGTTTCTCAATGAATTGGTCTGCCTAAAGATCTTGTCACTGTCTTTCTTGCCTTTCGTTTTCGAAATTCTTCTCCATTCACATCCTCTCTTTCTTTCCATATGCTTCCTATTGCCCATCAAATCCTCTCACTTCATCATTTTTTGCGTAAATTAAATTAAATTACATTTATTTATTAGCTTTATAGTAGTTTAAAAGGTTGATTTGGGTTTTTATACAATTAAGTAAAGCAAAAAAGGCATTCATGACTCAATGACTGTCAAATCAAATCATATTCATAGTGCAATTGATTTCAACTTGTAATGTTTTTTACTTGTAAAATTATGACCGTACGATTTAGTCTCACCTTCTTGATAGTTTATGCAATTATTAAAACCGCAATAAAAATGGACATAAATGACCAATGTCCATCTGCAGCCACCCGAAACACACTTGCTAGCTGTTTTGATCAGATTATCAACTATCCATAAAAAAAAAATCAACAAAAGTAAATGGTATTAAAAAAATAGCAGGTGTGGGAGGCAAGTTTGACATTATTTTTAGAGACCACGTCTTAATTATGTCTTCACCAAAGTGTTCTTTCACCCACCATGATCAAATACCAGAAATTATATCTCTATTTATCATTTATGGTGAAAAAGATACACCCATCCTCACCATTCTGCAACAATAGTAATATGTGGAAATTTTACCAATATGTAATACTAATAATTAAACATTGGGACACTATTGAAAAAAAATACTCAAACGTTGTGATAAAAGCATCCCCCATCGCCTCAAAGGCTGCATCGACCACTTAAAATGGCTCAAAACTGTCACAAACAGAAAACAGCAAGGCAGTAACAGACCAGAACCAGCTTTGGGAACCTTCCATTCAATTTAGTCGGTTTATATGAAAATCGGAAAACACAACTTGAAGCAAATTGTATTTCAGTAGATTGAACAGCATTTTATCATATATCCCAAAACTCTGTAATAAGTAAAGTAAAACATAAGAAGATGGAATGACTATAAACTAAATGAGAAAAAACTGATCGTTTGGATTTCCATCAACATGAACATGATCCACTATTCACATATTATCCAGTTCTTTAGGAATTGGAGAGTAGCCAAAGGATAGATAAATAGCTAGCACCAAAAAATTCCCCAATCAATCATTGATATTGATATCAAAATAGTGATTGCTGTACATAGCAAACAATTTGAACACATCTCCTAATGTTTGCTTCTATTTAAGTAGTAACCAGGCTTGGTGAAACATGAGAATTTATTTTAGGCCCCATTGCCACAAGGGGTCCCCAAAGACAAACAAACTTACAGAAATGTCATAATAAACAAAGTATCTTTTTAGTTAATGAAAAATCTCACCTTAAATTAGACCAACTCACTTTAAGTTATAACTCTATCCACAAATCATTTCTGAAGTCCAAGTGGACGTGGACCCCCTCAAAGTTTCAAACTTTAAATTTAGTTAGCGTAAGTATACTCTACAGGACCTCCTAAACAGTAAGAGCATACTTAATCACAAGAGACAAAATCCCAAAACTTTAATTGTGAAACATATTCAAGAAATCAACAAGATCTTATTTAATCATAAGAGACAAGTTCCAACTCATTAATTATGTATGATGGCTTAAGTATGACCTCCTAAACAACACAATGCAGTTAACTCCACAAAAAGGAAAACTGTAAACACATATATCCAAAGTATCAAACACTAATCCTTGATTACTTATGCAAAATATTAACAAAGAGAAATCGATATCAAAATGGTGATTTGCACATAGAGCAAGCTATAAAAGGACAACTCCTATGTTTGGTTATATTTTACTAGTTTCCAAGCCTGGTGAAACATCAAATTTATTAGGGCCTACTTCAATAAAGTGGCCACCAATGGCAAACAAACTCATAAAAAAATGAAATTCTTTCAATATGTTTAATAGAATGAGAATTCTCTCATTCAGAAGGGAATTACACTATTGCACTAATTCACTTATAACTCTCTGAACAAATCATTTCTGAGTGGACTAGATCCTCAAGTGTCCAAACAGTTAGCATTTCATTATTCATACAAAGATGAATTAAAACTACTGCTAAAGCCAAACTACAGAATCACTGCCATGATATCTCATACTTGCACCGCAGAATAGTATACTTAAATTTCCATGATATATCATCTCTTCTAACAAATCAAGAGCCCTAATCGTACGATTCCACAGTACAAAAAACACTTATGTAATCAAAAGAGAGCACAACACAATGAATGAATCAAACAAAAACTCAACGCCTTAATCAAGTACAGAAGCTCAATTAGGACCACCTAAACAAAACTCAATGCAGTTAACTTTGCAAAAAAATATACTAGGCACACACAACACCAGTGCCTGGAAACTTATCGTAACATCTTCTCGCCAATCTCACGCAATCCAACCAATGCAAAACCTGCGCATTCGGGTCGGTCTCGAGCACCACATTGGAAACCGTTATCTGTACGGATCCTCTGTAGAGGGTGATCCTGCCCCGCACCCTGGCGACAACACCAAGCTGAATCTCAGAGGCGAACTTGAGCGCTGCTTGGGCAATTGATCGAACACCTGATGGGCTCCTCCTGGAGAAGTACGGCGATGTGAGCTGGTTGAGCCAGAGCACACACGGGATGCAGCCGGTACCATCATCGATAGTGAAACGGAGGAATCGATCGGGTTTGAGATCCCGAGTCACGACGACTCCGATCGATTCGGCGCGCGAGAGGCGCATCCCTTTGCGGAGGAAGCACGATGTGTCTGCTCCGTTGGGGGAGAGAGAGATGAAATCGAAGGCCAAAAGCTTGACGTGAGTGTTGTAGAGAGCACCCATGGCCATGGCCATGGATGAATGTTGGCGCAGAATCCAAAATCAACTCCTTTTCAATTTGATTATGCGCCGGAAATTTCTGCTTCTCACCAACGCCTTTTCAATTTGATGATGGAAAGAATATATTTAAGCTTCTTAATTACTGAATTTTCAATTACTGACGATATTTCTTTTTTATTCAAGTAGTACTACTTTATTAATTTACTAAGTAGTAATTATCTCTGGAATAATAGTAATATCTTATTCTTAACTGATTTATTTTTTTGTTCTTCGGGACTAGGGGTGTCGACTGATAACCGATTTTTAGAAAAAACGGGTACCAGACCGAAAATCGGTTACCGAATACTGATTTCCTGAGAAATTAACCGATTCCCAGTTTTCAAGTTTTGAAAATAACCGATACGGTACCAAACCGATTAATAAGATTAAATATTATAAAATACATTTTATATTTATTTAAAAATATTTCCAAATTATATTAATAATATATATATTAAATTATTATTTGTTTAAATTAATATTTTTAAAAAAATATTTAAAAAAAAATGGTACCTATTATTATGAACATAAATACGAGGGGGAAGAAAGAAGAGTTAATGTCCAATTTCATAAATAAAAAATAATAGATATTCATTTCAAAATAAAAGATAAAAAATGTTTACATTATTATACAATTATATAAGTAATTTTCTCATGCTATTCAAAATATTTAGTGAATGAAATATATGAAAAAATTTAACATGTAATCATATTATACGAGTAAAATTTATCTATTATTTTTAAATAGATATTTTTTATCTTTTATTTATAAAATTGAGCAGTTTAGATTTTACTCAAAAAAGAAAAAATATAAATAAGAGATTTGGTAATAACATTTCCTATCCTAGTATACAAACTTTCAATTTTCAAAATCCCCACTCAATTGCCATAATTTTATTCTACTAGGCATGGCATGTACATATAGCTACACAACCGACTAATTCAGATGAGGAAAATGATTCATCAAGAGTACTTACAATCATTCAGTACATATAGATAGCTATTTGCTTGACAGCAAAATCAAGAGATCAATTATCACCAGAATATTGAATATAACAAACTATAGGGATAAATGTTGGAAACACGTCTTAAAGGGCAATAAAATAGACTAAAACAAGGATGCTGCCTAAGATTGTAGACGATATAAAATCTTACCCAAACTAATTAACAACACAATACATTTATGGGGTCTTGCCTATAGATTCAAGCGTCAAGTCATACACAATATCACATATCAACTGTGTAATACAAGCCTAATAGCTTCCTCGACTCCTTCCAATGCTTTACTCTACGAGTTATGATAATACTGCATAGCAAAATAAAAGGACATGATATGACCTGTGTTTCCACAGCCAAAATAAGATAAGAAAAACCTAGTCAAATTCTCACTAGTCACTCCATTGAATATTGAGGTGCTGAAAGTGATAATGTTTAGGACTTCCTCATAAAACTTTAAAACTATTTCAGCAAATGGACCATATTAATGTTTACTACCTGATGAAGAGATGCTCAAGAGCTCACCCAATCATTGTGCGCTTTCTTCCTCTTTGTCGTACTAAAATGAGAACATATCATCCATAAAAGATCTTCCAGGAAAAAAACGATACACGAAATTCAGAGCATAAATGAAGTGGTACCTTGAGCTAGCTTGTTCAAGGTTGAGCACCACTGCTTTGAGGATTTCCTGTATGAAGCAAGGATTCGGTCCATCTATAGAAGACGACCGAATAGAAATTGGCATCATGAGAAGTAATATGATGCATGCAAATACGTTAATATTTCCTTCTTCTCATTGACCACAAACATTGGAAACTAGTTTTGCAAGTTTTCCATCAATAGCAGCCTTGAAGCGTTTCTTAAATAACATTCTAACAAGAAAGGAATGCACAGCAATGCAAAAAGATTGTTTTTTGTCGAAATACTCTTTTAACTAGTGAGGAATAAAATGCATTTCTTGCATATAAAATAGCCAAGAAAATTAGAAAGCTCAGTATACCTATTTTCAGCTAAAAGAGCAATGTCACAGAAGAAAACTCAAAGTTCAATTTACGAGATTGCTATTAGGATTACAAAGTATTTGCATCAACTCATTTTTGTACACTAAAAGAAACATCTTTCATTGAAAAAGCAAATGCTGCTCACCACTTTTCTATTAGGATTTCTATTAGGATTACAAAGTATTTGCATCAACTCATTTTTGAACACTAAAAGAAACATCTTTTATTGAAAAAACAAATGCTGCTCACCACTTTTCCGCATGATGAGTGCATGGATAGCAATGCTCGTTCAAGAACATAGAGATCGACAGCTTTATCTTCTGGAAGTGTTGAAGTGAAGCTTAGACCAAAGTCAATGAGTGCCTTTGGTAATGTAAAATTCAACCAATACATTAGGAAGAACGTTAGCATTATTAAACAACTTGTTAAGTTTTCCATAAAGTGTATAAAAAGATAACAGTGATGACCTACCAGCTTATTAGTACCATTACGGACTAACATGTTTGACGTTGTCAAATCACCATGGATCAGGCCACCATCATGTAGTTTCCCAATGGCATCACCAATCTGTGTTGCAATATCATCTAATCTTTCTTCAACAATACCATTCAAGCCAAAGTCCAGTAATATGTCTTTCACAGAAAGACCTTCAACATACTCAAATGTAAGGGTATGTAGCAAAGGATCAACAGCATATAGCACTGGAGTCGAAACCCCGAGCTTTCTAGCTTTAGTCAAGCACCGAGCTTCCTGCTCTACGATGCCGTGAAAGTCAAGGAAACAAAAAAGACTGGCACTACAATATTTTAATTTCTGTTTTGAAGACTAACCGCATTAAGACGTTTGAGGGTCAGCTTCGAGTCCAACAGCGGATGCCGATATTTTTTCGGAAACCGTTCCTTTACCACAGATCTTCTACCCACAAAAGTCGACTCAAACACTCTCTACACATAAGAAGAAAGCAAAACAGAGATTATCGGATAGCAGCATGAAATTGGTTAATCCAGGGGTCAACTAATCATTAAATTTTAATTAAAATGTTCTTTTTTCAGTTATTACCAGAAACAAATACCAACAATATACCAAAAACTTTTGACAAGGTTCAAAATTCAACTTACAGCCTCAGCGCCTTGCTTAATCAAAACCAAGGAGCCTTCTATAGCTTCTAATTTCATCTCCATAGTGAAAATTCAACAATTCAGAGGTTGACTTATAGCTGCTGTAGGTTGACTTAGAGTTGCTGTTACAAAAGGGAACGGTAAAGAGAATTACAATCTAAGGTCACTCCTCAATAAGAATACTAAGTCTGCAACTAAGACAAACTGAAATCAACACAGACTCAGCACAAATCAGTTTAGTAAAACTTGTGAAAGGTAGTGGTGAATACAGTAGCCCTATACATTTTATAAGATAAGTATGAATTCAATTATTATTCATCAAAGATTTAGGGTAGGTCTAAAAAGAACTAAGAACCCCCAGGATTTCATAGTGTAAAGTGCAAGAAACAATGAAAATACCCATACCCAATAACTATCCCAGATAGTAAAAGAATGTACAAATTGATTCAAGCAACCACGAAAAAATAGTTTGCAGTTAGTTTCCCAATGTAAACTAAGACGCCAAATACATTATATCATCTCTTTTTTGTTAAATTACTCAAGTTTGAAAATCCTTTGCAGACTTCTCAATCAATAAGTTAAATACACGTTTGGAACTTTTACGTTCGTATTCGCAAATTATAATTTCTCTCTAGTAGTTCAGTGACAACTAACGATAATACTAAACTACAAAACAATTAAAGTTCACAGTAGTTTGCCATATGATAACTATCACCTGAAAAAGAATAACAAGTCAAAAAAGGAGCCGCTAATTACTTCAAAACCATGTAGAAATTGTAAAGTATGCACCTTCAGTTCTGAAGGAAATGAAGAAATTCCACAGAATTTGGAGAATAGAATATGGGCATAGAAAAGAGAGAAAGGCAGCGAAGGCTTACAAAATTTAGGGTTTAACCATCTCTGCCTTTTCTTTTCAACCGTTTCTTCATTTTGTATGGTCCAATTTTCTGACGTTTTATTTTTTAATAATTATTTTTTGAACGGTTAATCACTACATGAAAATTGAAAACGAATCAGACCAGATAAATAAAATCATACTATAAATTTTGGAAAACCAAAATAAAGTGAAGGTACCAACCTTAGTTTTTTTTTATATATATATATTTTATCCGTTCACAAAAATTTGTTATATGAAGTTCTGCACTAATTTTAATAAATAATTTGAATATGTTATAAATGTAATAATAAAAGTCGTACACACCAGTTATTATTAAATATGTACACGTGGTGTGAGTGAAAAATATTTAATGATTGATAATTAAATAAATTAAATATATGATGAATAAGTATTATGTATATTTAAAAAATTAGTAATGAATCTAACAATATAAATATAATTATTAAATATAAAAGTGTGGAAATTTTTATGAAGGAAAACAATATGAGATAAAAATAAATTATTTATATGTGATTTGATTATCTTTCTATTTTTGTATTAAAACAATTTTTAATGAACGACAAAATAAAATATTAAAAAAGTCAACCCTAAAATGGTTTATTTCAAAAAATGAAGTTTATAAGAAATAAGATGTCTAAGTACTTACAAAAATTGGAAAAATAATAATGCACGAGGTCAGGTGACTTGGTAACGAACATTCACCCAACCCAACCCAATTTCACTTTCTAATAAAATATTTATTTTTCTCTCATCCATACATTTAACCCCAATCTATTATAAATTTTACTCACATTGGTGATATCAAACCAACTTAACAAATTCATTTTTAATTTATTTTTAACTATATATTATCTATAATAATTTTCGTTTTATATTTAAAATATGTAATAAAATTTATTATAAATTTATAATTTGTATTTTAAAACATATATGTAATAAAATTTATTATAAATATTTATTATTATAAATTTATAATTGTATTAAAAAAACATTATAATTTATATTTCACTTAATAACAAAATTAAAACAATTGATATACAAAATTAAAGATAAATAAATTAAAGTACAAGTTAATACGTAAAACATTAAATTACAACTAAAAAAAAAGCAAATAACATGTTTAATTATCATAGCCAAAATTTTCTCATATGTGCTCAATCAAGTCATTTTGAAGGGCTATATGAGCTTCTCTATTTCGAAGCTGATATCGATTATTCATATACGCGGACAAGCTTGTAATACGCTCAGTAGAGTAGCGGAAAGGTTCAGATTCTTCTCGTTGTACTCTTGTAGGTATATCCATAAAAAATTTTGTGGGATCATAATAATTTTGATATGTGTCTCGTTCATCCTCCACTATCATATTGTGCATGATGATACAAGTCATCATAATTTTTCCCATCAAAACTTTATCCCAAACAAGGCATGGGTGTCGAAGAAATGCAAAACGAGCTTGTAGTACTCCAAATGCTCGCTCAACATCTTTTCTAGCAGACTCTTGATGTTGAGCGAACTTATGTTTTCTGATTTGCGGACATGTAATTGACTTGACAAATGCAGCCCATGAAGGGTATATGACATCGGTGAGATAATATGCCCTATCACAATGGCGTCCATTCACTACGTAACTAACCTTTGGTGATCGACCTTCTAAGACATCGTTAAAAACAGGAGATCGATGAAGTACATTAATATCATTGCACGAACCTGGTGTTCCAAAGAACACATGCCATATCCATAAGTCGTATGATGCAACAGCTTCTAAAATGATCGTTGGTTTTCCACTTTCCCCTTTATATTGTCCGGCCCATGCATTTGGATAATTTTTCCATTCCCAGTGCATGCAATCAATACTGCCAATCATGCCCGGAAAACCACGTTGTTCTCCAACATAAAGAAGTCTTGCCAAATCTTGTTCATTAGGCCTTCTGAGGTACGTATCACCGAAGCATGAAATGACACCTTCTACGAAATTTACTAGAGCTTCTCTTGTCACAGTTGAACTCATTCGTAGATATTCACCAACAACATCAAATGATGTCCCATAAGCTAATACCCTCATAGCTCTGGTACATTTCTGTAATGATGAAAGACCTTGTCTACCAGTTGCATCACGTCTTTGCTGAAAGTACTCATCATTAGCAGTAACTGCCTCCACTATTCGAAGGAATAATGATTTTTGCATGCGAAAACGACGTCTAAAAACATCTGAATTATATGTCGGAGTATTTCAAAAATACTTGTTGACCAAACGCTCTGCACCAATCATTCGTTCCCTATCACAATACCTTCTACTGGCTGTAGGAATTTGAGTTCCCACAATCAGATTAGGATTGTTTAAAATCATATTCTCAAGGATGTTATCAAATTGACGGTTTTGTTGATGAACTCTTTCTTCCCATTCATCAAGTTCGATGGAATTAGAAATATCAGAACTTGAGTTTGAGTCAATGGAAGAATTTCATTGACTGACATTTTATGGAGTTGAATAGGTAAATTAGAGGGCAAAAAATAAACTTAAGAAAAGAAAAGAGACCAAAGAGTGGGAAGGTTGTGTAATACTGATATGACTTCCACATGGTATTTATAAAATGCAAATGAAAGTTATGATAAAAGAGTTAGACTTGAAAGTGAGTTATGATACGAATCTATTAGCTTGATAAGAGAAAGGAAAAACAAGTAACGATGGGAAAAGAGATCATTTATTATTCCTGTGTATTTTTCGATACAATCATTCCCTCTTGATATAGGAGCTGAATATATTGTACAAGGAAAGAAATCAATCTACACAATTATTTGATCCATAATTTATGATTTGTTTCCTAGTTTGTTTCCTTTCCATATTCTGACAGAATCTGATGTGATATTAGCTTTAGAGACAATGCATGTGCTTCTTATTATTTCTTAACAGTAGAGTCTCATCACATTTTATGGATTGTAATAATAATGTTGTACCAAAATAATTGATTCAGGAGTGAAATATGATCCAATGCAATATTTATTTTACAAAAGAGACATGTACGCCATGAAGACCTATTTCATGGCAGTAGAGTCAAATCATATTTATGGATTGTAGTGATAATGGTGTGCAAAATATAATTGATTTGTTGAGTGAAATTGGATCCAATGCAATTTTTGCTTTATAAAATAGACATATGCATGCAATAAAGTCTACATAAATTTGTCAGTAGAATCACATCACATTTATGGTTTGTAGTGATATGGTCTACCAAATATATTGATTTACGGAGTGAAATTGGATCCAATGCAATATTTGCTTTACAAAAGAGAAATATACATGCAGTGTTTGTTTTACATAAATAAATTTACATTGTTGAATTTAACTTTAGAAAAGCGGACAAATGATGTTCATCATTAATTCAAAATAGATCAAATACACCATAAAATTACACAAAACTACATATAGGTAAACTAAAATCACACAAACATAAATTAAAAATTAAAAAACATTCATTGTCCAAACACAATTTCAATTAGCCGACGTTTCATCTCTTCACCTTCTGGAGATAAATGATCTTTTGCCATCAATTGCAACAACATTTTTTCTTTCATCTTCATTGCTTTTCTTTGCAGTTTTTCACGCTCTAAGTCAATTCTACTCTTCATTAACTCAGTTTCATTGTCTCTACTAAGTCTCATCGTACGAACTTCTGCAGCAAACACTTCATTAGCAGATTCAGATTGAGAGATTTTACCTTTTCCTTTTGCTTTATCTCTACCAGTAGGACGAGAAATAGTTGAATTCCCAGATGTTGGAGTTTCTGGATTGGATGGAATAGAAAACTCTCCATTTTCAGAAGTTTTTGATCTTTTTGAACTGCCACCACTTTGTTAATCATCAACATCTTCATTTTGAGGAAGCACATATATATGTTGTACCATGCAGATTCCACTTGGGAAGTGTACTCATAACTTCATTAAATACAATCAAGTCTTGGAACTTGTTGCCACCTGCTTCATATATGGAATGAGCTTCTTTCTGAACATCTTTGTCGCTCATACCACTCCTTTTTCGAGCACCTGCTTCACAACAAGCAGCAACCCATTTGTTTCCATTTTCATTAAGTCGTTTCCAACGACCTTTCATTGACCCAATGTTTCTTTCGTTGAGCTCCTTTGAATTTTCTGCTTGACATTGATGATACATTTTATGCACACGAGCCCAAAGTGATTCTCCTTTTTGATTTTTTCCTCGAATGCTATCTTCGCTAGCGTAGATCCAAGATGACATAAGGGCAACGCCTTCTATCACACACCAAGCTACATTTTTTGGCCCCTTTTGAGTTTTTTTGGGGCGTTGAACACCTTGAAACAAATTGCTGGAGATATTTCCTGAAGTAGGAATTTCTTGAGATGTAGGAATTTGACTTAGATTTGGAGGAAATTAGTGTTTTGATAATTTTGAGAATTTGATTGATATTCGGAATTTGAAAATATTGAGAAGTATTCAAATAAGATGCAAAGTTTGGATAATCTTGTGAGGTAGGATAATCTTGCGAATTTGAATAATTTTGAGAGTTGAGATTGTTTTGAGAATTTGAAAAATAATGGTGATGATTTGGATCCATAACTTCAAAGAAAACATATATATGAGAGAAAAAAATGAGAATGAAAAATTATGAGTAAAAGAGAGCTCTAGTTTGTTTGCCAAAATATTGCAAAATTAAGCTTTATATATATAGACAAAAAATATATATTAAATTTTGATATAGTTTTACCATAAATTTATATAATATAAAAAGTGAATTTTAAATTTTATATACATAAAATTAAATGACTAATGAAATATTACCACATGGTAAAATAAAAGAAATAAAAAATTTGGTGACTTGAGGTGGGTTGGCCGACTAGATCATCAATTTTCATGACTTTGCTATTTAATTTTTTTATTTCACTTCTTTGTCCTATATGCATCGCCCTTAAAGGGTGTTACGAACGTGGGTAGTCTAAAAACGCAAACGACGCCGTTGAATGAAGATTCCGCAACAAAGAATTAGTGAATTACGCTCTGGCGAAACCCTACACTTGAGATTGAGGGAAATTTCTCAAGAACAGGGACAATACGAATTAGGTCAAATATGAAGAGGGGATTAAAATGGAGCGATAGCGAAGACGATGAAACGTCTTCATCGGATGAATCTTCAGCCCCCGAAACCAACGATGGCGCCTCCAAATCTAAAGGTACCTCCAACCTCAAAACTTCTCTTCAAGGTATTTGACGAATTAATTCTTATATTTTTTGCAAGTTTTACTTGATTACTTGTTGATTCCTGTAAGATTCATATTATATGTGTGTTGAATTTAGTTCGTATCAAAATTTGTAATTTTTTATTAACTGCTTGATGTGATATTGCCATTCAAATGCTGATCAGATCCCGCCTATTGCTCTACTAGTAAACCTGGACTCGTGTTATTGATGAATTTATATGTTTCAGTTATTCAATTCGATCCCACTCGGCTGTGTTTCTGTGTATGTGTATTTCAATTGCGTAAAGATACTTTTTTTGCGTAGTATTTCTTTTCACTGCATTAAGACCTATTGTTTTTCACCTTAAATGTTGAAACTTTGTCTTAATTTTGGAGAACTATTGGTTGAGATGTTCAAAGTGCATGTTTTAACCAAAAATGTTTGAAACAAGAATATGAAGGATTTGGAGTAAGAAAGACATTTTTAGCTATTTTGTTTGCTTCAAGCAGGCCTCGTAAAGGTATTTTAAAACTATGGATGTTCAAAGTGCATGTTCTAACAAAAAATATTTGAAACAAGAATATGAGGGATTTGATTAAGAATGACATTTAGTTATTTTGTTGGTCTGTTATCCGACATTACCAACTTAAGAATAGTTGATTGCTTGAATTACAGTTGATTCTGCAAAGAAGAAAAAGAAAGGTATAGACTTTGAAGCTTTGAGTCGACATGGATACAGAGGAGGGCTATCAGTCTTGAAGGTGCCGCCACCCAAAGAACCAGAGAAGCAGGACTGGTCTTGGTGTTCTGGGAAGGAGCAAAAATCAAAAGAGGCAGAAGAAGAATCTTTTAGAGAACGACAGAAAACTCGAGATGCTCTGGCTGATGGTGAGCAGCTTCTACATGCTAAGACTCGGAAGGAGAAGAACAATCTCTCATTCCAACAGAAAGAGAAGAGGAAACGAGACCTTGGCCAAGCTAGTAGGGGGAAGAACTATGTTGAAGAAGAGAAGAGGTTGCTTAGAGACAACGGGGTCTACTCTGGTTTCGATGCTTGATTTGCATGATGGTTTTTTAGTTTCTCTGTCACCTTTGATTTGCTCTATGGTAATACAGAAGTTAATATTGATCATACGTCATTAGGTTCTTTTGCTACTACTCGTGCCCTTTAGTTGTATTCTGTTGAATGGATGAGTAGTGCTAAAAGTGTGTTGATTTGGAGGATTGAAATTAATTTCTCATTGTAAGAATGGTCAGCCATTATTATCATGAACAAAATTCCCCTTTTACTCCTTACTGAGTTTTTGTGTAGTTATCACACAGTATTGCAAATAAATTATGATGGAAGAAGAGAAACTACTTCGGCCCTCAAAAAGGAAAAACAAAAAACTCATAAAAAGCACAATACAGAAATCTGCCAAAATTGTCATCTTAATGCAGTGATAAATATGATACAAGTGACAAAACTTGCCACTTATCAGTTCTCCAGAAATGTAAAAAACAGTGCAAAACTTCGATTCGAGAAGTCTCAACTCTTAAGATGGATCAACAGATTTCCGGGAGAGGGTTCTATAGATCGATCTGATAGTGTGGGGGGTAGTCCGGCAGCAACCTCCAATGAGAGAGGCTCCCGCTTCACACCATTTGTTTACATACGAAACAAAATCTTTATCGGAGACTCCAGTATTATTCTGCACAATCAAACCAGATATAAATGAGGGTATGCTCTACTCTATCGATCACTCATAGGACATAAATTTACAGAACTTACCACCCACACCTTCCGATCAGCATCATAACTCTCACCACTATTTGGGTAAATAAGTATTGGTTTAGCCGTCGCCTGAAATGAAATTCCCATTCAAATTCAGTTTTACATTCAAACATAGAAAATGAAATACTCTTCTTTCAAGATATAGTATACGAGCAGTTATCTTCTACTGGGAAAAAGTTTTTTGTATCTCACAAGGAAGAGAGAAATAAAATGAAGATGGACAACAATATTTTTACAAAATATGGACCTTCACATGTCTATACATTCTTCCTACAAGTCGATCAAAAGGACAAAGAAAAAGAAAAAAGAAAAAAATGAAGCACCAAATTATGGGATTATAGTTAGCATCATTGCCAAAAAATTGTAAAAAGCAGAAAATCGATACCTTCTTGATGGATAGAACTAGATCCCTGATGAATCTGGGCGGGGTACAGTTGATTCCAACTGCAACAATTTTGTTGGATGGTTCGGCAACAGCCACACAGTCAGTCAAAGAATCACCACTAACCACATTTAATCCATCTTTAGAATTGAAGGACAGCCATGCTGGAATATTAATATTCTCTTCCTCGAGTAGCATAACAAATGCCTGGTTGAACACAAATTATGATCAATATGACTTGAATTCATATGTTTTTAGTATTAGATATTATATATGCGGCATATCAGAATCAACCTCGAAAGGTCTGTAAAATATGAATACATCAACTTCTAATTCTTTCAATGTGTGGATAGAAAGATTAGGCAGTTTGGTGACTAAAATCATATCCATACCTGAGCTTCAATCATGTTGGGTACAGTTTCAAAGGCTATAAGATCAGGACCAGCGTCTGCAAGAACCTTGACCCTCCTTCGATGAAAATTCTTTAAGAACTCTAAATCCATAGCATCTCCATAATCACCGCTGGAAATTGGCAAAGAACATACATTAACTTCTACTATAAGCTAAAAAGCACAACTAATAACAGTTGTTCAGGCCTCAAAGTATCAGCAACAGCATTACTAAATTAATATGCACATTTGAGCAAGAAGGGTAATGGATGTATTGCACATAAGTTGATAGTCACTATGAGAAATGCAGTATGCATCACTAAGAGTCTAAGACAAAGAGAGGTTCTTTATGATTAATGACATAGCTTGACTAACTTCATATCTTTCTATCTCGTTCTTTATTTCTAGAACATAGAAAAATAATATGTGAAATACAATAACAAGATATTAAGGTGGCCAGAAATATTTGCATCAAAGCACCTATATTCTGATCCATCAGCTAGGTAGGCACCATAACTTCCAACAGATGCTGCAACCAGTATAGGCCGCTGATTAAAATTTTTATCACTAGGTGTATCCTTAGTTGATGCTTCGTGACACCTAGTGAAGTATAACTCCCGTGCCTCACGTGTCAGTTCCACACTCTTTTTTAGCATGCTCTCACTTTCTTCCAAAGAGAAACCTTTGTTCTGAAACCCTTGTATAGTTGCCTGTTTAATTTGAGAAGGGATATAGTTCAGTTTCAATATATCTAGTCGTACCAAAACATACATTGGACTTGGACAGAGACAAATCACCTGATAAGAAGCTGATATTATTATATCCGAACCTGCTTCAAGGTAATCAAGGTGTACCTACGCAAAGTTAGTGTTTGATTACGATAGATAAAATGTTTAAAAGCCTCTATCTTTCAGCCACATGTCATCAACTTTCGTAAACACAAGCTTAGCATCACGAAAGCTTAGGCTTAGGGGAAAATGTAAACCTGAAGAAGGAGTACCTCAATCCATACAATTAAACAAAGTTAAAGTTTAACCTAAATCTATGAAATGCACTGTGCAATGTCATTTAATATATTAGCTGTTACATGATAAATAATTATGCTAATAAATCATCAGAAGCCTTTTTTCAGAAGGTAAATGGCAAAATCCAAAATTTTAAATGTGAGCTGGAAAAACTTTTGGCAAATGGCAATATGAGTGTTTTTCCCGTAAATATCTGCTTTAGATCACAAGGCAGTAAGGGTAAGCTGAGGACAACAAATCAGACGAGTCAATCAACTATAATATAAATTACTCCATATGTATGTATTCCTTAAAGAAGATACGGAAACATGTGTGTAGGGGACCAGTCCAACAAAAAAACTCTTGGTTCTAGGACTTATGCCAAGTGAAATTTATCATATTATAATTGGCCACAGCCATGACTCCTGCGAATATTTAATTTAAAATGCAAAATATTGCTGGGTAAAATGGATAATAGTAGGCTACATTGTGGGCATTCTCCTCGTTAAGATGTTTGTTCTTTTCCCAACTAACACTTAAAGCATTACATCCACTCACTGCAAACTCTTACTTGGCCAACTCACAGGAGAACTCTATAGAGACACCCATCTTTAAAACTGACCCAAATTAAGGCTAATTTGGAACTTCCTTTCTTTCCATATTTTATTTTTGGAGGGATCCCAATTCTTTCATGAGTGTATCGAGATTACATTTCAGACCTTCAATGTCGCACAGGTTTTTATAACACATAGCAAACCAAAAAGATTGAGACTTTTTATAGAATACCATAAATACACTGCACAAGTAACTTAAGCAATAAAACAAAAACAAAAACAAAAAAGTATCGTAAACATCTATGTTTAAAAATCAATAATGAATATGAAGATACGCAAATAAGGGGAGAAAATCGAAAGGCATTATACTCTGCGGATGAGGTCGGGGGAGGTTAGGAGACATTTGGCGCTCCAAAGTGGGTCGTTGAGATCGGCGCCATGGCGTTCGAGCTCCGTCGCGAAACCGCCGTCAATGATGGCGACGCCGCCGCATTGGCGGAGGAAATCCGACATCATGTTTGCTGAGGGGCCCATTTTCCAGCAACAACCCGAAAATCGCAAAGCCCAGCCAAGCTGAGCTTTGGTCTGAATTAGGTAGTTGGTGGAGAAGAAGGAGAAGAAAGATATTATTGCAAGTAGTGCCGCCGTTTATTTATATGAGAGGGAAACTGTTGAAACCTCGCAAAAATAATAAAAAAGGAAAAGGGTAAAATGGAAAAATAAAGTGCAGTGACTAATCCTGTAGTTTTGCTTCACGTGTAAGCCCATTCTTAGATGTTTCCAACTAAACCATACTTGGCCCCACTAAATATTTATTGCATTTAATCTGTTATTGATTTAATAATTTGATTGAATTAAAAAAAAATCATTTTTATGTGGTGAGTGAGTTGTGTGAGATACAATTACAAAATATGAAAAGTCATCGAAATGAAAAAAAACGATATACTAGTAAATTTTTCTGGATAAAGATTTTTTTTTTAAGAATATAATATGTAGTATTATCGTTTAGTCAAAAAATTAATTTAATTTTGTCAAAAGTCAACATTTATTTGCTTAGGAGTCAAGATTAGGAGAAACGTTGTTTTTGCTTTTATGAACGATAATTGATATGTGTTGACTGTGGGTTAATGTATACTACACCCATGCAGTGCACGAGTACTATATTATATAACAAAATAATACTACTGAATTAGAATACTACTTCTTCATGGGATGCACACGACACTCTTACTTATTCACTAGTAGTAAATTATTGAGTAGAAAATACACACATATCAATTAATATATCTTATCAGTTTATATCAACCAATAACATAAATGCACACCGTTATTGAAATCACCAATCATTATTTTAAGGCTCAAGGTCCGTATGAAATCACTATCATTCTTATAGTTTACTTTGTTACATCACAAATTAACCGAAGAACAACAGACTTGCATATTATTGAAAAAGTAGTAAGGTTATGCACATGTAATATGTTCGAATTCAAGTCGTCCTTGGTATGATTTTATCATTTAAATTTAATGTAATATATTTTTTTAATATTGAAGTTAGATGTACTATTAACAAGTTTTTGTTAAGATATGTTTTAATCGCTGTGTAGGTTGGAATCGAACATCAATGTCTTCAGTTACATAACTTCATGTCGGATACAAGCATATACTCGCATTGGCATAACATAATCTGCTTTCTTAATCTACTGTCGATAAAAGTTGGAACAAAAGCATCTCTTGTGCCACTTCCAAAGTGCCACATTATTTTTCTTACATTATTATGTACAATTTCAAGAACTCGAACTCGAACTCTCATGCTGAACGAGTGAGTGAGTTCTCGACTTAAAGATTATATAACGACCTATATTTTTACCATAAAGAAGGACAATGGAAACGAATGGCTACGATATATTCAGTCAAAACTTACTTCGATCGACTGTGGTACAGGCACGAGGCTAACTAAAACTGCAATCACGATCACGGGCCACGGCTAGTAGGTCTAAAACAAAAGCACCCACTTGCCTCATCATCTGGTATCATCCCACCACCTTTGCTGGTATCCACGCCTTCCAACATCTTCACAACCTCCTCCATTTCAGGCCGATTTTCTGGTTTTGCGTCCCAGCATTTTCGCATGATGTTTGCAAATGCTGTCGGGCAGCATCTCGGAATTTCTGGCCTCAAACTCTGGAAAAAAACAGAAAGCAGTTATGTGTAGATAGATATCTAGTAATTGAGGTATAAATCATGTGGTTTTATTCGAGCAGAAGACGAACCTGCTGAACTACAGCAGCAGACACTTCAGCAAAGCTCAGATTAGGATAAGGCATGCTGCAGCAATATATTTCCCACAAACATATTCCAAAACTATACACATCGCATTTCCTATTGTAAGGCTTGCCATCGAGGACCTAAGGTTTTGTGGCATACTTTTGATTAGCTTGGCTAAATATATGATGAAACGAGCCGTTAAATCAAAAAGCATACCGTTTGTAGATTGCAACTGATAATGATGTTAACATACGTACCTCTGGCGCCATGTAACCAAGAGTTCCTGTGTTTCCAGTCATATCCCTCGGATTTTGAGCTTCAACTCGAGCAACACCAAAATCCGCAATTTTGAGAGTTTTGCAAGCATCGAGCAACATGTTCTCGGCCTTGACATCACGGTGCACAATTTTCTTGGAATGGAGGTAACTCAAACTGCAGAATTGGAGATGAATGAAGGGCTAAATTGTTGTCTGCGTATAACCATTACGAACTTGGAGTGATATAAACACAACATTGTCTTACCCTCTAGCAAGATCCAAAGCAAGTTGAATCACAATCCTAAATGCCAATTTCTTCTTGCTATTCTTGATCAAGAACTTCTGTAATGTCCCACCAAGAATGTACTCGACCACGACACAACATGCTCTCGATGGGAGGGAATTGAAACTAGCAGCCAAAGTCCCTTCGGAAGGTAGCTTAAGATTTGTTGTTCCAATCGAGGCACCAATGAACTAATAAGCAAGGAAGTGTATTAACATTGAGTCAAGCAAGAAACATAGACAAATCGGAGTGCAGACGTTGATGATAGACAAGGGTTTATCTTCTTCACCTTCGTAACATTAGGATGGTCAAGCTTATGCCAAACGGCTACTTCTTGTTTGAAAGATGCCTGAAGAGTATCGCTCTCATCAGGTGTTGTCATACCATCCTCACCCCACTCCAATACCTTCACTATGTACATTGAGAATAGTCTTAGTTGTAAGAGTATTATGGTTAAATTTGCATACAATCACCAAAATCAACACCAACAAAAAGGGTAAGTTTAAAATACTTAAGCCAATTTTCTCTGTCCAGTTACAGTAGATCAAATCAACTGCAACATTTAAGCTCAAAAGGCACAATGTAGTTTAAATTTCAAAGATTTATCATTCCACAAGGTTCTGATCGTAGTCGACTATCATAGACAATTATAAATCCATTTTCTGACTAAACTAAATACATAAAAATACTCATTGGAGATAGTTTCGAGAATGCCTAACATAAAACTAAACTACAATTTTATGGACAAAAATGCATATATTCTCAAGTTAAAGGATTATTCTTCCAGAAATGAACAGGTTACATGATGATTGATCCAATAAATTTCATAAACACTTTGCAAGTCAGAATTTAAGGAAATCCACTAAAAAAGAGAGCTCAACTCCTAGTTAACTAAGTATCGTGCAAGCTTATACCAGAACTCAAAGGTGCATGAAAATTAAATCATATCAAAGTCAAGAACCCTCAAAAACTAACTCAACACACATAAAAGTAACTGGTAAACCTTGAGCACCAGAAGAAAGGAGTTGGAAATTTAGTCCTAACGTGAGGTTACCTGCAACATCTTGGCCTTCATAAACACCTTTATAAACAGTACCATAAGTGCCATGAGATATCACGTTCTTGATATCAAGCCTAGCTAAATCAATCTCCCATTCTTCGGGATTGATTCGGGCCCCAGTATTTGTAGACCAGGCCCGGTTCAAGTGCTTCTCCAATTGCACATCCCAAGTCTTGAAATCAATCATGTCCGCCCTCATCAACACATTGTTCTCTCTATCATCCCCCAAATTACCCACATCTTTTCCTTCAAAGTTCTGGGCTTTCTCTGCAACAATGTTCTCCTCCTCAACATTCTTGAAATCCATTAATTTTAAGCTCGAAATGAAAGCAAAGAAATGCTGAAATAGTGGAATCAGACCAAAGAATATTCCCGCAAATACTATAAAGCCCACTTGGGAATGTATTCAAGTGTGGGAATGTATTCAAGTGTGGGAGTAATTCAAGAAAGAGGGAAGTGGCTTGCGCCAAGAATGAAGGAATGGTGGAGGCATGAAATAAATAGTCATAGAAGGCAGAATCATAGGGGAGAAAAAGTTAAATGCACGAACGACAACAACCATATGTCATTGTGATCGCACAGAAGAGAGATGGAGAGGGAGTGGAAGGTAGGGAAGTGCAATAGGAAATGACATCTCACTCGAAAGAGATGTGAAAGGGACGCACATTGATTTTGATTTTGTGAAGCCACGAAACCCAACTGTACACCGTATGCTTGCTCGTGTATCAGTGTGCAAGAATCAAGATCATATTTAACAGATTATTAGGTAAAGTAAAAAACCGATTCCAAATAAAGTAAATTGCTGTTTTGCAGCAAATCTCAACCAAGTTTCACTTCATACTTGTACAAAGTGTGATGATGTTGTTCCAATTAAGGTGATTTTAGTTCAGTTGTGTTCTGAATTAGAAAATCAAGAAATATAGTTGAAACCTTCAAAAGTATCCATTTTAATTTACTACTTTGCGACTTTGTTGAGAGTCAAAGCTTTGACCATTAGATCTCGATCAGGACATGTCACAATCTGTTTAGAAAAGTATCATTTACACCACTTTACATACACAATCCAGTAAATACAACAAATTACATTAGATTCAAATTAAAAAAGCATTACAAAAAGCAATTAAAAAAAATATCGACTACACCTTTTAAAATGCAATGCATATAATAGCGGATATAAAGAGAGAGCAATCACATATGATTGTTTTTATTTAATTTGGCTTGGGGGGAAATGAATTTATTTTACATCTTAAAAGGTTAAAATGAAATAATCTGCATGACTATCACTATCAGCTCCAGTGATGAAGACTACACAATGAATTTAGGTCAGGTGATGATGCAGAGAATTTGCGTGTAAAGTGAATTGAAGAAAGGACCACTCTTTTACATTTAATGGCAAAAACCAATATGGATTCAATAATTTGGCCAAGCAAATTCGCAGAAATTTGGCATCTTTAAAATTAAATTCCATACTGAGTAAAATTCACGCCTCATCATTAAACTCAAAAACTGTACTATACCATAAATCTACTTTCCTTTTTTCCTTTTGTTTTTGTATATGTTAATAATGCATCAGGTAAGCAAAATAGAGTCGCAATAGTCAAGGGTCATAGCTTAGAAGGAGGAGTGGTAGTGACTAGTGATGCTAATATTCTAGGCTATGATTATATAATGGTTGTTTAATCAGACTAATTATAAAAAATCTGAAAGATCTAGAACTCAATAATAAGATGCAATAATTGAATTGAGAGTTGTGTGATGGATTGGTGAATGCTACAAATAGTGAGAATCATGGAAATAAATTATACATATGTAGCAGATGAGAGCCTAAACAATAGATCACATCACTGGCAGTGGGTCCCTTACACAAGTGTACCAAATGAAACTAGCCATAATAAATCTCTAGAAATAATTGTTAATTTTATTAAGCAGTTATTGCTAGTTAATCTATATATGTATAAAAGCAAAATTATTTTGCCACTTTCTTTTCATTTAATCCCTTCTTATTTATTAGTATATTTATTTTATTGTTTTTTTATTTTTAATATTATGAATAATTAATCATTTTTAATTCCGTTTATAAATTATATTTATTAATTTATATATTTTATGAAATTATATATAATTAATGAAATTTGTTATTATATTTATCCTATTATTTTTTCACTTTTTATTTTCGTTAAATGAATAAAAAATTATATACTACTAAAATAGTTATATCTCTATTTTTTATTTTATTGTCTTTAATTCTATTTTATATTTATTATTTTATATATTTAATGAAATTATATATACTTAATGGAAATGTATATATTTTTTATTTTATTTACTTTGTTGTATTTTCAATTCTTTATTTTATTTATATTAAATTATGACACTATAAATGAATAAAAAATTGAATATAAATATAGTTATGTTTGGATTTTATTTATTTATTTTCTTCATATTATCAATAATTAAATTTATTTAATTAAATTTATTAAATTATATTATTATTTTATTGATTTATATATTTTACTTTTATAAATCTATAAAAATTAATTTGAAACTATTCATATACTCATTCCCCATTCATACACCCATTATTTAATGATAATAAACTATATATCATTATATTTTTAATAAAAGAATTAAAAAAACTATATACAAATACAGTTATATCTTTTTTTTCTTTTCTTCGTATAATCAATAATTAATTTTATTTAATTCCATTTAATGTTATATTTATTATTTTATTAATTTATATATTTTATGAAATTATATATAATTGAAATTTGATTCATAAGCTCAACCATATCTTAAAGGAAGATTGTGTTTATGAAATTAAAAATTTTATGGTGATGGTCAACGATGTTAAAAATCATCAATATATCCACATAAAATCAAAACCATATTTAATATTTTATTCCGTTCAAAGTTCAAGCAGCTAATAATTGTATTTTACTACATTTTATTTTCTCCAAAATGGTATTGAGCGTCTTTTCGATTTTCAAAACATGATCGCTCGTTTTCCAAAATTTGAATTAAGTGTTGATTTATTCCTGAATTAATTTGATTTGTTAACTGAATTCGTCAGTGTTATTTAATTATGACTATTCTATATAAAGAGTATGTGGTTTAGAACTTCAACCACAAATTATGGGGTTAATTAAGAGATTGGATACCATCATCAAGCTCATCAGTTACATAAGCGTGAATGTGATTGGATTCCATTTAAAATTATATTTATTATTTTATCAATTTATATATTTTATAAATATATATAAATTAATTTGATACTATTCATTTTCCCACTCCCCACTACCAAATTATTATCTTTTCATTCATATATTTGAATTTGACTATCTTTAATTAAATTTTGATATTATTCTAGCATAATATTAATTAATTCTTAATGTTAAACTCAATTTTCTAAAGAATGTAAAATTTTTCATGTTATCTCAATTACAAATGTCTTAAATAAATTAAATTATTAATAAAAAAAAACATAAATAAAAAATATATTTCACAAATGTGCTAAAAAAAGACTAATTAAAAAGTTTCAAGTCGAGTTGCAACTTAAAATTTAGAAAATACGCACATTATATTAATTAAGTAATCTTCAAATAAAATAATATGTAATAATCAAATTTTTATGTATTTGTTACATTAAAAAAAGGAACTAATATATAATAACTCATTTACAACCTTTAAAAATATAATATGTATGTTTGACATTTATCACATCTAATAAAGCTATTTTTGTTTGGATTGTTTAATTTCGTTAAATATTAGCAACTTGCACGGGTAGTTAAGATTTATATTACATGAACATGACCCACAACCTAGCTAGCCGAGTTGCTGGATGTAGACATAGTCACACAACTTAGACAAAGAATTGACACCAGCCTTCCAGTCAAATACTTGGACAATTTTTTATGTATTGCCTACCGACACACAGAGTTTTGTTGATATTAACGATAATGAAGTTAAACTTTTTACAACGGTAAATATTGGTGTGTAAAATGTTATGAGGTACAACATAGTACATTATTAACGAGTTAATTAGGATTTTGTTACATGGTTTACGTACCAACGGTGTTCAGTGAGAAGTTACAAGACCGTCTCCACAAGTTTTACTTATTCCTGTTCAACAAAAAAAGCAATTTTCATTAGAAGCAAGGTAACAAAACCATGTGTGATATTTTACCAGCAAAAGAGTGTATACTTCAGGATTATATAAACATGTTAGTATCAGTATTTACCGCTTGCTATAGTATACATGGTAGAAGTGCCACTAATGACATCGAGTTTAGACATGACTCACCTTTACACTGCACAGAACCGTACCATCAGAAACTTGTTGGCCAGCAGAAACTCCAAGTCCACTGATGTAACCACCCGTGGTTGCCTTCACAACGTGCTGCGTATGGAAGTCACTATATATGAGATAAGGCGGCATAGCATAGCGTAGGCGGTTGAAAAGCTTTGAAATATTATAATGACATACCTCCATTTTCATTGCTTCTAGGACCAATATAGGTTGCCCTTCCAAAACTTTATCCCCATCTTTTACCAAAACTTTAACTACCAAACCAGCCATAGGAGCTGCAACAGAGCCACGAGGATGGGATGATGCCTCACTAGTAGGTTTGTGTTGATCTGATTCATCAACGTCAACAAGGTTGATTTTATTTCTCCGTTTGAAATGATGGTGCCACGATCCGTGCCATATGTGGATGTGCTCCATCTCATCCTGCAAGGTCACCACAATTCATATTCTTGCAGAGTCGTGCTTCCATAATTTGAAAACCATAAGAATTAAAAAATAGGTTATTTCAAAAATATAACAAGACCACATGATTGAAAGCATCGAACCTTCTGGTAAACAGCTATGCTGGTTTTCATGCTTACACCATCATGCTCGACTCGAAAATCATGGTTGTCTAAGTGCACTACCTTCAACTCAATATCAGGAAAACTGCTTCCTCCCATCTGTAGAGTCATATTAATAGTTAAGAAGTCAGTTTCCAAAGATAATAAAAATAAAACCCAGATCAAATCAGCTTGAGACAAAGAAAACCTCAATTCGATAATTCCCTTTTGGCAGATATGTGACATGTACAGGTACAAGTTTGATACCATCCTTGCTTGACTCATTTTCCCATTCAAGCTCCACTTTGCGCTTTGCAAAGTGATTCACTCGGAAAGGAGGATTAGCATACCATATAGAAAGGCCATCTATGGATATTACAAAATATATTCATTAATTATGACAGTATAATACGTTCCAAGTGCTCACGGAGCAGAGTCCTAAACTAAATTACCAGGGAAACTTTCACTCATTGATATATGCTCTTTTGCACAAACACAAGCAGCTGCGATGGCTGCGCTGCATGCAGCAGCATTCGGCACTTGCTCAGTTGATGACTCAGTATCTTGATTAATAAACAGATCATCTTTATGCAACTCGATGAAATGTGTTTCAACTTCTCCATTTTCGAAAGCTTGGTGGTGTGCAAGCTTTGATAGAAAATCAATATTGGTTGGCAGACCTGCAACCTATAAACAACTAATCTTTTAGTATAACAAATAAAATGATTTGCAGCAATTCAAAACTTTGGAGAAAGCTTATCTAGCAGTTCATATGATATAACATTCTATGAGTCACTGAGAGTCCAAATAAGCTTATCGACATTTTTTTAGTCACATTCTCTGCCCTATTGATGGACTTGGGAAATAGTCATTAAAACAGTAAAAAGATAATTTACAGAGCAAATTAAGAGAACCCTTTATGCCAAAAAGTAAATCTGAGATTGGCAATTCAACCATCCCAAATTCCCTATGTGGCACACACCTTTAACAAAAGCTCATGAAAATAAGAACCCTATTAACAAACAACTTAAATTCACATGCAACAACAGAGCTATAGAAATATTTCCCATACATAGTACCTGAAACTTCGACAAGCAATCCCTCATTTTAATTAATGCACCTGTTCTATCTTCTCCCCACACGACAAGTTTAGCTATCATGGGATCGTAATGCATACTAACTGTGTCTCCCTGCTCCACTCCAGTCTCCACCCTAACTGGTAATTGGTATAAAAATTCACTTCATCATCCCTAATAGCTCCGAGTGCATATTTGAAGATATCTCTTGAAGGGAAATTTTATGTTGTACCCTTTCATTGAGTTTAGTCATCACTATGTACCTTCTGATGAGCTTTGAACAGGATGATAATGGTGAAGGATTCCAGTTGCTGGTAGAAATCCTTTCAGGACATTCTCAGCATATATTCGGGCTTCAAAAGCATGGCCTGTTACAAGAAAATATGTATAAATCGATCCTGAATAAAGCCAAGGAATGGGGAGTGTTACCATTCAAATTCAGTCCCAATGGTTTGGATCAGATTCAGTCATCAGGCTAGGTTACTCTAACTTATAATCTAGATATGAAACACAAAAGGCTGAACCACAATATTTTAACTGTGGATAACAGTCAAGGAAGCAATACAAGAAACTCTAATGGAGTGAGAGATGCTATATAAAAAGTTCAAGATCAACTTCAAAGCATGTGCGCCAATAAACATGGAGAAGTTGAAGCTCTCACATAGAAGAGATTTTACCTAACAAGGGCACCTGTGATTGATTAATTGGAAGAGGTTCTCCATTAGCAACACGTATTTGCCACTCCACAAGATCTTGACCAACGATCATCTCAGTAACTGGATGCTCAACCTGAAAGAAATGTGTGTGCTTTCTACATTTAGAGGAAATAGAAGTGTATAATAAAAAGAAAATGTGGCTCAGAGTGATCAATGACCTGGAGACGGGTGTTCATCTCCATAAAATAAAATTGCCCAGAAAGAGTATCAACTATGAACTCAACGGTACCAGCACTGGAATAATTGACTGCCTACAAAAGTAAATCATAGAAGAATTATTGTGAGGAATTACAATAAGTCATCTAAATATAACAAAAAATTATGCAAAGAAAATTATAAACAACTGAAGTTTCCATTACATTTGAAGAAACTTGATTAAGAGAGAGCATACATACAACCCATGCTTTTCTTTTGTGCAAAATCCTGATTTAACCTAGAGGAAAATATCTCATTTCCATGTTCCAATAGTTTAACCAAAGAAGAAAGGTGTTCCCTTCTAAGAGATCAATTACACCTACCATGGCTTAGTTATTTTTTAGGTTTAAAGTAATGGTTATTACAATTTACACAATATCCCCCTTCTCTGGAATCTCTATACTGATAGTACATGAATAAATATAAAAATATAGTAAAAAAAAAAAGGGCTAGAAGAACACCTTCTACATAACATTCATTACAAGTGGCAAGATAAAATGCTGTCTATATAAAGCGTGCTAATGGACAAATGGATGAACATGGATCACCTTGGCTGCAGAAACAGCTGCTTGTCCCAAGTGTGACCGGAAATCATTGCTGATGTTTGGCTGCATGTATATAATTGTCGAGATAAGGAAGTAATCATTACGGTCAACCACCAATTTGAAAAGATGGAGAAAAGCTTGATATAAGAATTACAGCAGGAGCTTCTTCAATAATCTTTTGGTGTCTCCTCTGGACACTACAATCTCTCTCATTTAGATGTATGATATTACCACGTTTGTCTCCAAATATCTACAATCATAAACATGGGTAAGTGCGCTACATTTTTCAGTAACATGGCATTAAATGGAGAGATTCTTTCCATCTCTCTTTTACTTGGCAATTGAAAATTGAAAATTCCAAGAATTGCCAAACAAAAGGGGATGTCTCGTAGAATACCAGTTCTAATCAATAAATACATAGAAGAGCAGTCAGACCAATAATCAAGATCGGATGAGTACCTGTACTTCTATATGCCGTGGTTTTGTAATATATTTCTCCAGCAGGATTGTGTTTATTCCAAAAGATGCAGCAGCTTCTCGTTGTGCCCCAACAAATGAGTCAACAAAATCTTTAGGACTCTCCACAATCCTCATACCCTAAAGTAGGCAACGATCAAATAATGCTTCAAGGATATCAATAATGTCAATCAAGTTATACATAAAAGGAACAAACAACAAAGACCCCCAAAAAATCATATATTGGTCATGAACGCATATCTCATGACTAGAGGGCTAAAGAGAGAGCTGATCAAGAGGCTGTATTTGATTATTTCGCCTTTTCTATGGGAAACACTTAATCATGCTTGCTCAGTCTCATTTTCATGAAAAACACCAACTTTCAATTTTAGACGTGAGCACACTAAAAATCTCTTTCCTAGTCATCTTGTAAACTTATGAAGTCTACTTTTCCATGTCAAATTTCAGAATCATAAGAAAAGAACCAACACGAACTCATAAACAACATTAGTAAATATTGAAAACTAAGAATGAAATGAATGCAACACACAATTGGTTAGGTAAATGTCTAATATCCACCTTTCCTCCACCTCCATGAGTTGGCTTTATTAATATAGGATATCCAATCTTATCGGCTTCTAACTTCATCAGATCAATATCTTGCTCTTTGCCATGATATCCTGGCACAAGAGGTACTCCCGCTGCACCCATTATTCTTTTTGAAGCACTAACACAAAATAAGAATAAGATTAAGATTTAAGACCACAATACTTTATCCATATTACTATTCAAGAATTAAGTACCAGATCAGTAAGTTAACTAATTGATAAGGTGTTTTACCTTTTATCTCCCATGTCTCGAATTGCAGATGCGGGAGGTCCGATAAATGTTAGTCCCTCATCTTCACAAAGTTGGGCAAACTCAGCGCTTTCTGATAAGAAACCATAACCTGGATGGATAGCCTAACTATCACAAAAGAGAACACATCACATTCTAAATGTGTATATAAAAAATGCCGATCTACTAGACATGATGAAATAGAACCATGGAATGTTTACAAATCATTGCCTGATTTCATCACAACGAAACATAGAGTAATTGTTAATTGCTGATCTATGAAAATCTAGCTATTCAAATTTCTTCGTCTAGTTCATTGATTTTTACAACTACAAACATCGAACTTTCATGATTATAGGACATAATCATTCTAGTGGACTTATACAAGCCTATAACCTTCCTATTAACTAATTGAGCATAGTTTTATGAATCGACTAATTCAAACTGAACTCCGGGTCTAAAGAGCTCCCATTTCTAGAATGCTTAAGCATGAAAGAACGTGTCATCCTGAATAAGGCAACAAATCTCAAATCTGAATTTATTTCTTTGATCCAAAATGATTTCAAAATGCAAATGCATGTTGAGCTCTAGCACCTCGAGGTTGCACGATTTCAGATCAGCTCAAGTTACATATTTCAATAATTTTGAACTTCAAAGTATCACCACACTGAATTTCAAATAAGCCACTTAAATCGTCATGCTTATTTCAGTCTGTTAAAAAACATGAAAAATTTCAATCAATTGGTAACGAAGAGTGAAAACAATCACAACAAGATACAACCTGTGCGCCGGTTTTGGAAGCAGCTTCGATGATCGAATCAACTCTCAAGTAGCTGAGCCGAGCCGCGGGCGGTCCAATGCGAACGGCTTCGTCGGCCAATTTGACATGCAAACTGCGCTCGTCGGCGTCGCTGTAGACGGCCACAGTTCGAATCCCCAATCTCTTGGCAGTACGCATGATCCTGCAGGCAATTTCGCCTCTATTTGCGATTAATATCTTCTGAATTCTTCCAGTGGTAGGAGTTCGATCGAGTGAAGTCGACGAGAATCCTCTGAATCGAAGCGTTATAGGCCCGGTTCTTCTGCGGAGCAGAGAAGCTAAGGACGACATCGTTTGGAGGAACGCACAACACCGCAGTGATGAATTTAGAGTGTGAAGCGAAAACGAAAGAATAATTTATGCAGCGCTTATACTAAAGGTTTTTACTCTGCCTGGCTTTCTGTTGATGGATTAGATGAACTTATGCAGCGCTGGCGTGGCATCTTTGCCCATATATCCACAACCTTATCATAAACCTTAATATTTTTTTTTTTATCAATTAGTATTATTTGTATTATATGCATTTGAATTCATCACATGAAACGATAAAAGGTTTTTTTAGGTGACGATCAAATGGTTGTTGAATATAAATTAAGTTCTAAGAGCTTTAAAATGCATGCACGCATTGGTAGATTTTTAAGTGTGTGTATCTGAAAGAAGAAGGAAAAAAAGATGATAATCATTAAGTGTGAACAATCTTGATTCAATTTTGTAACTTGGTCAACACTGGGATGAGATGAAATTTCATGCACATTTATCTGAACTTTAGGTTTTTAACTTTTTATATTAGGATACCTTAATTTCGTAGGGGGCATGGGCATGGTGGTAAGATATGTTGGGGATATATCATATCCAAGACAAAAAAATAAAATATAATAATTGGAGTTGATAGAATTTTGATAGGTGAGATATTTAATATTAAAGAATTGATGTTATTACATTGAAATCACTTTATACCACTTTATAGCACGTGATTTTGATATTCGATTATTAAATTTTTCTTACTTTGCTTTATTATTGGGTTGGGCTTTAACAATTTATAAAAGCCCAAATGGTTAATGGGGCCTAAGTGCCTAACACTTTTTCGACCCATTTATGTTTATCTGAAGCGATGCACTTTGGTGCTGTTGGAACATCTGTATCAGTGACTTGTTTCTCTTGCAAAAGTCCTATTTCCAGATTATTAGTAATTGTTAGCCTCACTAGAAAAAACAAGAAAGAACGATTTCATCACCACGCTTTAAAGTCACCCAAAACCCAACTTCCACCAACCCCGATTTCAGCCATTTCTCTCCGCAACACACACGACTTCCTAAACCTAAACTATGATCCCCTTTTTAAGTCTCATCTTAACCTAAACCTAAACCTAAACCAATCCCACAATCAGTCAATGTCCGAATTGCAAATACTTGTTTGGACTTTTGAAATATGTCTCTATTCTCACCAAACTTATATCATCTGAGGACTTTAGTTACTTAACATATTTTAGCGTATTCGGCCTAGTAGACTAGTAGTGTTTCTCAATCCTAATTTCATTTTCTTGGCTCAGCTAAATCCCAAATTAAACAAGTGGCACTTTTCTATTATCAAAGAAGATAAGTATGCGACTTGTTAGTCACTTTCGGCACATAAGCCAAATGCCCAAACAGCCTCCTTTCTTTAGTATGTCAGTCTGTGTGACATCGATGTAATTCACATATATGTTAAAACAATTTGTGTTGTTAAAATGATAATTGATTAATAAAAATAAAATAGAATACAAAAATATTTTAAAAATAACAAAGAGAACAGAATCTGATAACTAAACCGAATATTATTTTGAGAGAAAAAGAATAACAAAAATTAATAAACACCGGCCTCCACGAGCAAATAAGTTGCATTATTATACGTATAAAGCGAAGAAGGCTTTCTCAAGCTCGAACATTAATAATTCAAAATTTAAAGCTGGTATTCATTAGTTCGTATTTCTTTCAACCTTTGCAAACTATACTAACTAATCATAATAAAACATTAGGGTTTAGTAATGTATTTTCACTATTTTTTGTTGATGTGTTTCTCCCTATTAGTCCTAATTTTATTTCCTATTACTGGCGTACACTTTCAATTTCTTCCTCTGGCTGGCCACAACTCCATTCCGTCACCACTCTCACCCACCATCTGGACCCATGATTAGATTAGATACCTGTATATTTTTCACTTCTAAATTATGATCATTCATTTTTCTTTTCCAAAAATTGTTATTGCTCCAGGAGTAGAGTTTTGTAATCATAACATCAAGTCCGCACCAACTCAATTATGGACATTTTTAATCATCTATGCATATTGGTCTTAATAGAATGGGCTAATCAACGTGTCGGCCTATACATAGGTATTAGAGTCAACCGTCTAGGGTTCACATTAAATAGGGTTCAATTATTAGTGTATAAGAAAAAAATTAAGATCATTTTTATTAAAAATTCTTATAAACCATTTTTCTTAATTTTTGCCATGAAGTGTGTGGAACGGCTAATCAATTGAGTGAATAAGTTAGTGAAAATTTTGTTATTTAAAAAGTTATACTAATTCAGTTTTGTTGGCATTCCCTTTAATCAGTGTGTTGTGTGCATATGCATGTGCTTTCCAGATATTTAAATAGCCATATCCAATAATTTTGCTAAATTAAAAATATCAAAATATTATTATGAGTAGGCATTTCAAATAATAAATTATGTATGATATTTTTTGATTAAATATATAAGTGAAAAAAATTATAAGATGATTAACTTCAATTCCTCTCATCTATCCATAATTCCTTATCTATGTCTCTTTAATAATTCTACCACTTTTTATGCAGTCTTTAATGAATTAAATGAATAATTACATAATCACCCAAATGAGTAATCAAAGATCATACAAGTAGTGAAATTCTATGAATCGAAATAAAGATATTTAAAACATGCAATTTAACAATTATTTGATAAATCAATTATTCAAACCAATAAATTCTAAAAATTTCTTTGTATTGATTATCATCTTGTGAAATGTATATTTTCACGAGTAATATATATTATATCATAACTTAGTATGCATGGTTTCTAGTAACAAACTATTAAAATGTAGAAATAAACTATATTCAGGTCAAAATTCGAATAAATGATTCATCCGTATTCAACTTTTCTTACTACTTACATTTTATCATTTTAATTTGTTCATAAAAGAATTTACATTTCAATTTTTCTATTTATAGTAAATAATCTACTCTATTCAATATACACAATTCTGTTAAAATGTTAAAAGTAATAAATTATGTAAAATTTAAAAGTAATAAATTATGTAAAATTTAAATTCCACTTAACATATATAACCACTTAAAAATAATAATTTAAATGAATTTTAAAATTTATTGACTATGCACTTTTATACAAATTTAAAATATATTACTCCCATTCTTTCCGTTATTTTTGACTTATTTGACAAAAAAATATAATTTTTTTTTGGGGAAATGATTTTAAAATACACCAACTATAGTCATTTTCTTAATTTTAACACGAATTATTAAACATTTCTATAAATACACGAACTTTATCACTTACTCAATTTTTGACATAACGTTGACTTTATACAAAAATCGAAACTGACATGGCACAACTTATCTGACGTGGATTTTTTGAATTATTTAAAATCCTTGAACTTTTAACGTTATATTAATTTTAACATGAACTTTAGTACTTACTCAATTTTTGACATAAAGTTGATTTTACACAAATTCGGAACTTATGACATGGATTTTAAATCAAATATAAATATTTATAAAAAAATGAATATTTGAATCGAATCGAATAATTCGAATATCTACATCGAATCGAATACGAATCTAATTTTAATATAAAATATTTGATTTGATTCAATTCAATTCGTTTACAACCCTATGCGGCGGCGCCGTAATCGCGCGGGGATATGCTCGGGAAGTTGAGGCAGACGCTGGGGCCGCAGAAGTGTAATACGGTGCCGTAAAATATTCGATTTGTATTTAATAATCTTGAATATAATATATTCTTAAATGCTAAATAATTAATAATTGAAGTGAAGCAAAAATATTAATAATTTAAAATTCACGTCATAAGTCCCGATTTTGTGTAAAATCAATTTTATGTCAAGAATTGAGTAAGTACTAAAGTTCATGTTAAAATTAATATAACGTTAAAAGTTCATGTATTTTAAATAATTTAAAAAATCCACGTCAGATAAGTTTTTCCATGTCAGTTTCAATTTTTGTGTAAAGTCAACGTTATGTCAAAAATTGAGTAATGATAAAGTTCGTGTATTTATAGAAATGTTTAATAGTTCGTGTTAAAATTAAGAAAATGACTATAGTTGCTGTATTTTAAAATCATTTCCCCATTTTTTTTTATTAAAGTAGGCCAGAAATAGTGGAATGATAAACTGAGTACTTCCTCCGTCCTAATAAGCATGATACAAAATTTTTGGACACGATTATTAAAGAGATTGTATAAAATAGTGTAAGAGTGATAAATGTGATAGGGTCCACAGCTTTCTAAAGATATAATTTTTATTATTTTAAGAATGTGACAAAATTAATGAAACGTCAAAATAAGATAATTGTGTTAAGTTTAAAAGGATGGAACGAATATTTTATAGCACAGCATTCAACAAAATTATGATCTAGCAATCATTTCACATAAGAAGGGTATGATTCATGTGGGTCAATTTCTCCGTCATCAATGGACGGCTGCTGGGCCAACCCCAGTGGGCCCCCACTTGTCTAAATAAGCATTTCAGCGTGTTCGTAAAAGCAAAGCATCCATGGCTTAATTTACAAATACACCCTTGTCACAAACTTTTCTCCTTTTCTTTACCTCTCGCTTCCTTAATTTTGTCTTAACTACAAATTTTTGATATACAAAGATGGAATTAATTAAACAGTAAAAATCTATAACAAAAGTACATTAGATTTTATCATTAGGATAAACAACCAACAGATTTGCAGCCTGAAAATTGCTAAATGTGATAGATTACCGATTCAATATATAACCAATTCATGAGTTTTAGTAAGTAAATCTTGAAGGTCGACCCAGAATTTACTTACTATGTTTATTAATTTTTATGATAAGATAATTTAGCTACCTCAGTTTAGAACTTAACATCCATATAAAACATTCTGCAATTAAATAAAGTAAAGTATTTAACAATGATAATATCAAAAGGAAAGCAAGTTAATCCACATGATGTTTCAACTTAATAGAATGCTAGGTTAGCTCCCATATAGTCTGACATTGGAACTTTAAGTCCATTTGCGGAAATAAAATCTAATAAACGCAATGAATTAGCAATCATAAATTAATGATTTGACCAAAATGGCGAGCATATGACCAAACACGTATTTGATCAATATTATATACTCTGAGAGTCGTGGTGTATTTTATACTGCTTCTCATCCACATTAAAATATGATTAACTAGTGCTGTTAAGTTGATTTGATTGCCTTTTTTACTTAATTAATTATTATTTTCCTTTTAATCGATAAATTAAATAATGTTAAACTTGGACCACATGTGGCCACGCAGCAGTACTCTCTCTTTCTAAATATACATTTCTTTTGGAAACAAAAATACATATAAACTCAAAAAGATTGGTTAGATTCTTTTTTTTTTTTTGTGAAAGAAGACACTTAAATAGTTCAATTAACGCACAATATGTGCAAAACGGAATATTATATGAATCTGGTATTTAGTTTTTTTTTTTGTTTTTCAATTAGCAGTCATCAAAACAAAATAGAGTTATTAATAAAAAGAATAGGGCGACTGTTAATCATTATTCCATAACCCACGAGTAAAACGTAAAGAAGAATCATAGGAATCGCAAACACGAGGAGAAACAAACAAGAAGACTCGCCAATCTCCAAGGACAACATCGTCATTTCACACAACAATAGAAAAGCGTAAAGGACCACCATACATCACCATAAATACGGAAGTACTCACTCTCTCATCAGTAATTAAATATTTTAGTAGGACCGTCGAATTTTTCAGCAAGTATTTATAAAACATGTACACTAAATAAAACACTTAAATAATATTATCGCTAATCACGATAAATGAAAGTGAACTAAATCAATTTGTTTTATTAAGTGGCATTATTTAGAAGATATATATGAATTTGTCACGTTATTGTTTATTCAATTATTGTAGCGACCTAGTGAACTGATCGATGTGGAGTCAGCATATGAAATCACAGCGCAGCATATTATACACAGAGCGAAGTATATACGTATATGAGCAAATAACAACAGTACAGCATAGCATAGCCATTTTATTTGAAGAGAGCGTGTTGTAGAGAGGGACAAAGTGAAGGATCTGAAAAGGCCAATGGGGTGAGTGTAATGGGAGAGAGAAACTGCAAAGCAGCTCTACTGTCTCTTTTCTTTTCTTTTATCATACCACCCAATCAATTACGCTTCCAATTTTTGTCCTCGTTTTGCTTTGCGCAGTAAGTATTTTTCTGCTTTCATTTTTTGTTCGATGCAATTGTGATCCAAAACACAGTAAGAAATTTGGTTTCTGTGTGCTTTAAAGTATTTTTTATGCGAGTAGATGCAGCATTTGTTTTAGGTTGACTAAGTCTCGCGAATTTTAAGTTCCAGCGGTTTTCGAATGAATTTTGTATTGTGATCACGGTGCTTTGATGATCTGGATTTTTTTTGATTTTGTCCTTTATCGGAATCAGATCCTGTTCTAGCGAACTTTGAGTGTTTATATAGTGTTCACTTGTGTTAATATGATGGCGCAGTTGTTGATTGAGAATAATTTGGTGCAGTTGTTATTTTCATTTACTTTTTCTGAATTTTGGCTAATTCATGTTGTGATATTGAACAGGTAAAGAATGCTTTTTTGATGAATTTCTCTGTTGAAGGAGGCCACTGTTGTCTTGAATTATTGCAGAGTTGAATTTCTAAAGGTACTTTAGTGCCCCTGGTTTGATATCTTAGTTCTCCGATTTAGTCGTAAACTTCTTTTTAACTCATTATTTGGATCATTTATCTTTCCCTAGGTGCAAGACTCAAGAGAAACTAAACTGAGTTCTGAATTTTAACTCTTGGATTGAGAGCTCGCAAACTTTTTGTTTAGATTTCTTCCCCACTAAACCTATTACCTTATTCTTGGTGTGGCGCATTTTTTCTGCTGCTTCGGTTAAAAGTCCGCAACTAGTCAGCATCATATTAAAGGATGGCCAAGTTGTCGCATGCAGATTCAAGAAAAATGTATTCCTGGTGGTGGGATAGTCATATTAGCCCCAAAAATTCAAAATGGCTCCAGGAAAATCTTACAGGTACATAATTTATTTTCTGGTAATTTAAATTATTGTCATGTACTGCAAATTTATGCAGATCCTTGTCTATAGAAGAACTTTTAGAGTTTCTTTGCTTGTTCAATTTGTCATTTGATTTATGTATACTTCAGAAACATAAAAAATATAGAAAAACATTACAATGACTTGATAGTAAAAGATAAATTTTCTCCGTTCTCTCCACAGCATTGATGTCATTTGCATTTCAATATCAATTCGTGTTCTGTATAGAACCCAGGGTTTTGTCAATCCCCTCAGATCATTAATGGATGGTTTCTGAACCAACCAGATCTTCGCTTTCAGATTTTCCTATATCACTCTCTAGTTTATTATCAAAACATCAAATTAAAAGCCTTTTGTTTTCCAGTCAGAGTATGATGAGATATGCTTGCTAAGTTATAATCAATTGAAAGGATCCTTTCAAATCTTACCGTTTGATGAATCTAATGACTATTTAATAAATAGAAAATATCTAATTGTTATCACATCTAAGTAGTGTCCGTGGCTGTTTCCTTGTAGTATTCAACATCAGATGATTTTGTGAAGTTGGTTTTAGTCTTTGTTGTCACTTGTCACTAATGCATCTATGTGGAACAATACAATGCATGTGCATTTATTGAAAAATATTTGTGCTTTTTGTAGATATGGATGTCAAAGTTAAATCAATGATAAAGCTCATTGAAGTGGATGAGGACACCTTTGCAAGAAGGGCAGAGATGTACTACAAGAAAAGACCAGAGCTTATGAAAATGGTTGAGGAGTTTTATAGAGCATATCGTGCATTGGCTGAAAGATATGATAATGCAACTGGTGTGATTCGGCATGCCCATCGAACTATGACTGAAGCTCAAGTTCCTATGATGTTTCCTGATGATTCACCTGCTAATTCTGTATCTGGAAGTGGCCTTAGAACACCAGACTTGCCAACCCGAGTAAGTTATTATGCTAAACTGATTTGGGTACAGTTATTTATAGGATTCTCTTTTATCTAATTATTGTGTTGTCAAACAGATTGGTGAGTTCACTGATGAGTCTTCAAACGGGACTAGAAAAAGGACTTCAAAACCATACACTGATTCATTTGGGCCAGTTGAGTGGGTGAGGAGAGGTCTTAATTTCGATGAGGTGGAGGATAAAGATGAACATGCATCTAGCAATGGGAATGACCATGGAAATGATAAAAGATCATTAAAAGACCGAGAAAATGATTCCAAAGAAATTTTAGCATTGAAGGAAGCCATTGCCAAACTTGAAACTGAGAAAGAAGCTGGCTTTGCTCAGCATCAACAAACTTTGGATAAATTGTCACAGCTCGAGACTGAAATCTCTAAAACCAGGGAGGATTTCAATATGCTTCTTGATCATGCAAATAAAGCTGATATTGAAGCTGCTGAGCTGAAGGAAGCTCTGGCAACATTAGAAGCTGAAAAGGAATCTAAGCTTCAAGACTACCAAAAATGCTTGGACAAGATATCTGAGTTACAGACTACTGTATCCACTGCTCAAGATGATGCTCAGAAACTTAATGAAAGAATTGATAGTGCTGAAGTTGAAGCACAATCTTTGAAAGGTGAACTGGATAAATTAGCTGTTGAGAAGGATGCTGCTCTCAACCAATACATGCAATCGCTGGACATCATATCGAACCTGGAGAGTAAATTACTACTTGCTGAAGAAGATTCATCAGGGTTTAAAGAGAGAGCTGAAAAGGCGGAAAGTGAAGTTGAAAGTCTAAGACTAGCAATTTCCAAATTGACTGAGGAGAAGGATACTGCAGCTCTGGCATACCAGCAATGCTTGGAAACAATTTCTAGTCTGGAGCAGAAACTCACACTTGCCAACGAGGAGGCAAAGCTCCTCAACGGGCAGGTCGAAAATGGACTGTCTGAGTTAAAAGGTGCTGAGGAACAATGTGTCATGTTAGAAAGATCAAACCAGTCTCTTCACTCTGAGCTGGACTCTTTGATGATGAAGATGGGAACTCAATCTCAAGAGCTTACTGAGAAGCAGAAGGAACTGGGAAGACTTTGGGCATGTGTAAACGAAGAAAGATTGCGGTTTGTGGATGCTGAAACTGCTTTTCAAACCTTACAGCATTTACATGCGCAGACTCAGGAGGAGCTGCGAGCTATGGCTTCTGAGCTGCAGAACAGGGCTCAAGTTCTGAAGGTAGCCGAGACCCAAAATCAGACCTTACAAGATGAAGTTCTAAAGGTCAAGCAGGAGAACGATCGTCTTGATGAGCTAAACTCATCTTCTGCATTATCCATGAAGGATATGCAAAACGAGATTTCTAGCTTAACGGAATCAAAAGGAAAACTTGAGGAGGAAGTTGAGCTACGACTTGACCAGAGAAATGCACTGCAGCAAGAAATATATTGCCTGAAAGAGGAACTGAACGATTTGAGCAAGAAGCAACTATCAATATTTAACCAGGTACATGCAGTAGGCTTGAATCCAGAATCATTGGGATCATCAGTGAAGGAATTGCAGGATGAGAATTCCAGTCTGAAAGAAACTTGCCAGAGAGAAAGCATCGAGAAAGCAGCTCTCCTGGAGAAATTGGAAATCCTGGAGCAGCTTCTCGAGAAAAACTCGCTCTTGGAGACTTACCTTTCTGATTTGAATGCTGAACTAGATGCTGTTAGAAGGAAGATGGAAGAACTAGAACAGTCTTGCCAATCTCTGATGGAAGAGAAATCTACTCTTCTTGATGAGAAGGCAACTCTCGTGATACAATTTCAGGAAACAAACAAAAATCTAGAAAATATCTCAGAGAACAACACAGTTCTAGAAAATTCCCTGTCTGATGCACACCACCAGCTTGAAGCTTTAAAGGCTAAATCAAAAATCTTGGAAGATTCGTGCCAGTTGCTAGTAAATGAGAAGGCCAATCTGGTAACTGAAAATGATGGTTTAACTTCTCAGCTGGAGCAGACCCAGAGAAGACTGGTGGATCTCGAGAAACTTCAAGGAGAAATTGAAGCAAGATGTGAGCATCTGGAGAATGAGAAAGAATCAACTCTTTATAAAGTTAAAGAGCTGCAAATGTCATTGGAGGCTGAGAAGCAAGAACATGCAAACGATAATAAGATGAGCAAAGATCAACTTGCTGAGATGCTTGTTATCCTGCAAGAAGAGCGCAAGCAAATGAAGACAGAACTCAATCACGTGCTTGATAGTGCCATAGCTAGTGAAATTGAGATATTTGTCTTGCGGAGAACTGCCCAGGTTCTGAAAGAAAACAATTGCTCCTTGCTTACAAAGAACCACAAACTATTTGAGAAATCTAGTTTGTCAGAAAAGGAAATACAACGGCTGGAGCATACCAATCTCAGGCAGCAGTATGAAATTGGATTGTTGTCCGATCATGTTAGTAGTCTGAGGTCAGGGAACCGTCAATTATTGAAGGTTCTCAGCATTGCTGAGGATCGTGGGTCTGCAGATAATGTGGAACTAGACCAGATTTATGCCAACCAGCTATTGAGTAAACTCCAACATTTGAAGAAATCACTCTTTGAAGCTGATGATAAAAATCTTGAGTGGGCTGTTGCATTCTCAGTCCTCACCACATGGATTAAGCAACTGGGATTACATTCAAAGAATGTTGAGGCGGAAAAGACAAATATAGAGCATGAGTTCAAGATCAAATCCGAGCAGGTGTTACAGTTACAGAGTGACGCATCTACACTCCTCGAGTTGAATGAAGAATTGAAGACAAAATTGAGAGAGGAAGACCACAATAAGGAAACACTGATAATTCAGATTGAGAATTTGCATGCAAAGCTAACAGACATGCAAGATACTTGCCAGGACTTGCAAAGAGAGAAATTATTAAGTTCTGAGGAGAAAAGATCCTTAATGGATAGAATCCTGCAATCGGAAGAAAAACATAATGTCCTGGAAGAGGAGAATTATGTTTTATGTGATAAAGTGTTGGCTCTTGAGAACCTATCCTTGATTTTTCAATGCTTTGCTGATGAAAAACTCAAGGTGTTGAGAGAACTTGGTAATGATCGGGATAAACTTAATTTGATGAATGCTGCTCTAGTTGGAAAGTTGAGCATGGCTGAGGGGAGGTTTGAAGAATCAAAACTCGAGAATCTTGGTCTCACTGAGAGGCTGCAGAAGATAGGGGATGAGTTTAAGGTCGTAGCAACAGTGAAAGATCAGTTGAGTATTGAGATTGAAAATGGAAAGGAAGTTCTGCATCAGATGGCTCAAGAACTTCAGGAAGCAGAAGAGAAGATTTGTCAAGCCGAGGAAAAGAGATTAGAGTTGAATAATAGCATGGAAGATCTCAGAATGGAATACAATGAGGTCAAAGTGACTCAAGATCACCAAGAGAATTGGATCTTCAAACTGTCCACAGATAATGGACATTTGAGAAACGAGAATAACTGCTTGCATGAAGCTACTCGGAAACTGGAACTTGATCTGCATGTATTGCAAGATGATCATAATAAAAGTAAACTCGAAGAAGAGAATTTGCATTTGGAGCTGGAGAAGAAAATGAACGAGATTGATGAGTTGGAGGCTCAAGCTGCTTCACTTTTTGGGCAATTGCAACATTACATGATCTGTCAGGTTCTCTATGAGCAGAAGTTTTATGAGCTCCATGATGCTTGCGGTGGTTATATTGATGAAAATGATGGCCTCAAAACTCAGCTGGAGGCATTTGGTCTGGAGATTGTATCATTGAAGGAATGCATTTCAGTCCTGGAGAACCAAACTAATGTACAAAGTCCTGAAGATGAGGATTTACAGGTAATTCTTAACACTAGAAATATGTGGCATCTGTCTGCTCTTGATCACAATTACGTGATCTAAGTTTTTCATTAACTAATAGTCATGAATGATTGGACTTCTTCATTGCCACCTTTTATGATTATTTCTGACTTTTGGTTATGATTGACTGGGTGAGCAATTCAGTCTAATGTTAATTCTTAGATCTACTTTGAAATAATAGAGCAGGATTGAAGCATTTATTTATTTCCCCGTAATATTTTTGGTATATGGGTTTTCTCTGGAGGTCAATGAGTAGGAATGATTTTTCTTTATTATTATTATTATTATTTACCTCTTTTAGCTAATTCTGTATTCTATTATATTATCCTTTTTAGGGGGCTCAATGCATCTCTGAAAGCATTAATGAAGACAACAAAGTGTTGTTGGCGGAATCTGACTTGCACGATCTCCGGGTTAGGCTTCAAGCGGTTGTGAAGGCAGCAGTTGAGATAAAGGAGCTAATGGTTCAGGAGAACATTGATTTGCATTCAAAGCTGGAACAGTCATCAAGGGAAATCGAGTTGCTACAATCCGAAAGTGGGAAGCACCGGAGAAACAGGAGGCCTGCATCTGAAATCACAGAGGAAGACAATGCACTTTTGACAAAAGATATCGTTCTTGATCAGGTCTCTGATGGTTCGTATTGCTACAGCAAGAAAGAAGAATCTGATGTGGACAATCAAATTGTAGAGTTATGGGAAACTGCAGGACGAGACGGGACTATGGGTCAAAGTTTTCCATCCACGACCAAGACCACTGATTTTCATCGTTCTAAATCAATGAGGAAGCAGAAAGGTGGTTTCAGAACCTCCTCGGATGCTGCACTGGACATGGAATTAAGTCTGGACAAGTTAGAGATCTCAAAAAAATCTACTGAGTCCTTTCAAGAAGCGGACAAGAGGAAGGTCTTGGAGAGACTCGATTCCGACATTCAGAAACTGGCGAATCTCCAAATCACGGTTCATGACTTGAAGAGGAAACTCGAGGTTACTGAGAAGGGCAAACGGGGCAAAGCTGTGATCGAGTGCGAGACATTGAAGAGACAGCTCGACGAAGCTGACATGACAGTGATGAAGCTGTCTGATCTGAACGGGAGGTTGATGAAAAGCATTGATGACAAGTCATTATGGGACTCAAAGGACTCAAAGTCCTCATTCGACTTTGAAGGGGAGGAAGGTGCGAGGAGGAGGAGAGTGTCGGAGCAAGCACGGAGAATGTCTGAGAAAATCGGAAGGATACAGTTGGAAGTACAGAAGTTGCAGTTCGTTTTGCTCAAACTAGATGACGGGAAGGAAGGGGTGGTGAAGATGTCGGAATCAAATCGGAGAGTGCTTTTGAGGGATTTTCTAAACGGAGGGAAGAGAACGGGGCAGAGGCGTAAGAAAGGGAATTTTTGTGCATGCGTTCAGCCTTCTACAGTTGAAGATTGAGAGATTATGGAGGCTTAATAATTGGAGGAAACTATCTTTTAATGCAGTCTTTTTCTTTGCATAAAATTGCTTCTTTTTTTGTTGGTTGGGTATTTTGTGTCCATAATATTAGCAGTCGCTTTTAATATTAAGTAATTACCGAACTAAGTCTGAGTGAGGATAGATGTACTTATGTTTAGTTCTTTAGCCTCCTCATCTTATTTTATGCATAGGGGGTTAATTATATACATATATTCCCTTATGTTATATTTAGCACAACTTAAAATGTATCAATGTCAAATCAATTCAGTGCAGAGAATAAATACGCAGGCTTGCCAGAAAAAAGAAAAAGTGATTCCGAAAATAGAATGGGGATAGGTTATAAAGAAAAATTATTCTTTAAAGGTGAAACGAACTTGGGCTTACGTGAATGTAACTTGAAATTGCAATTTAAATAGTTCAATCAACTTATTTATAATATTAATTAATTTGTTATTATATATTTAGATTTTGGAGTCGTGCAACCAATACCTCTGTGGTATCATCGTACAAGTTGCGTATTAAATTTAGATATGGTTATTATATTTTACAAATATATGCTACTTAGGCCAAAATGAGAGAAACAATAGAGACCCATTTTCTTAATTAATTAATTTAAGAAGCAATCTATCTAATACACACATATACATATTGCTCCAGCTTTGTCGCAACTTTTGCCTCTCTCTCTCTCTCTCTCACATTTCAATAGAATTATTATTGATGATGATAATAATACAATAGAGTATGATCTGATCAAACATTATTGCTATATTTATCAGCAGAAGTGTGTGGCTTGCACGTGTGAAGCATGTAATTGCATGCTCCGACTGCCTCTCCCACCGTCAAGAATATCCATTCCTGCCCCAGTGTTTCTAGAAACTTTGATTTCTCCAGCTTCTTCATCACCTCTGCTACCGGATTCACCACCACCAGCTGCATTTACATATCCCCCATTAAATCTAATATTTCAAACTATAAATCTAGTAAATCATCATTCAACATTTAATACAACTATTGTTACGTACCTTGAGCCCTCTTCGTTCAGTGATCTTCTTAACTTCTTCCATCATGCTAATTCCACTTGTATCTATGTTTGCTACAGCTGAAATTCATATTTAACATTTTAAGCACAGGTATATATATATGAGATTTAAATCCATGCAAGTCATGTTCTAATTTCACTATATACTTACCACTCATGTCGAGCACCACATACTGTAAGCCGATTTCACCGCATGATTTTATCCTCTCTTCTTCGTCGTCGATCCATCTCGAAATCCTAATGACGAATACAGGGGAAATTAATTACTCAAAAATCTTGCTTATTTTCTCCTCTTAATCTCTGGTTATTGTAAGAATTATTTTTTGTTGAATGCATGCATGGAATTCTTGAATATGAATAATATTTAATATTAATATATAATGAGTTGGAGTTACCTCTCTCTCAAATAGTTGGAATTGGCAAAGTAAATAGGAGCGTCGATTTCAAGAATGAGAATCCCAGGCACACTCTGAGCATGCTGGTAATGATCCACATTTCTGTAAACCGTAGAATTAGGAAGGTTTCCAAGAACTAATGTTCTTGGTCTTGCTACGAACAGCAAAACCCTCATTACCGAAAGCCCAATCTGTCATGCATCAAACAATCAAATTAATAATGAGTTAATATATATATATATATAATCTCAGCATAAAATCAATTTTGATGCAAGGGATATATATAGTTACAGCAAGAACGAGGCCAATCTGAATGCTGCCGAAGACGACGCCGACGTAAGCAGTGATGCAGACGAGGAAGTCGAATTTGTCGACGTGCCAGAGATGGATGGCAGCTTCGTAGTCGATGAGACCCAGCATAGCCGCCATGATGATGGCGGAGAGCACCACCAAGGGCGTGTAGTGGAATAAGGGTGTTAGGAAAAGCAGCGTCGCCATCACCGCTATCGCCATCACTATGTTGGACACCGCCGTTTTGCACCCCGCGTTGAAGTTCACCGCCGATCGAGAAAACGGCCCTATTTCATTTCATATTTATATCTTTCATTATCAGACTGCATTGCATTACTAGCCTAGCTAATTTAATTAAGATATACTTATATACCAGTGGTGAGGTAGCAAGAGGTGCAAGACCCGGCAATGTTCATCATTCCAAAAGCGATCATTTCTTTGTTGCCATCGATATGGTAATTCTTGAACATCGCAAAGCTTCTACCCACCGCCATTCCTTCCTGCACACCCAAATATGTAATTACTAATTAGACTCATCGCTCATCACTCAAATATGACTCAAACTTAATTCAAGACATTCACATTAATTAATAATGGTGATATTAATTATTTGATAACCTAAACTTTCGGGAATCATTAATTGTTACAGATCATGTTGTTCAATGTTGCTTGCATGTTCCATCTCAATTATTAATACTTCCCATATATCTCCTACTTAATTATAGATAGCTAGCTAGCTTAAATAATTCTATAACCCACACACACATATAGGAGAATAAAGAAGTTAATAATAGTCTATAATGCTCCCAATAGTCAAGTTGCTTTCTTGATGCACTTTGTTACCAGGCCACATAAATTGGGCATGGACCATTTTATAGCTAAAATCACAAATCCATACCCAACACAAGTAGTGGTCCAAAATAATAATAATAATAATAATAAACCGACATTTCATTATTTAGATAGGACACTTAAAAAAAGTAAATTTACTACTCTTGTCACTTTATATATATATATATGCACACATCTATCTATAATTATATACAATTACGTAGATAAATATAGTATAGTACTTACAGCCATTGAAATGATTCCCGTGACTATGCCAGTCTTGATTGCCACAGGCAGATATCTTGAATCGAAGTTGAGATCCATTATTGAAACTGGATTTATCCCTTTCTTCAAATGTCCTATCTGCATTATTAATTAAATAAATTATTTCATGTAAATACAACCAACTTTAATTTTCCTAACCATGTCCTCGCACATTGCCAAAACTCAACAACATATTCTTCCTTATCCTCCCCCTTTTCCTATCTACACTTGTCATCTTGTCATGAATAATTAATTACTACTAATATTTTATAGATATTGACTAGATGAAATTAGATTAAATTCCCCTACAGTATGTACGAATTACTGTCGGTAAAAATATACATCAATATTAATGAAAAATAGGAAATATATTTTAATTAAAAAATAGGAGAGGACTCACCACTTGAACTCCATGCTTTTCGGCATGAGTTAGGTACACGAGAAGGCTTCCTAGTACCACTGATGTCAATGGAGCCATTGCTGATATCCAGAAAAGGTTTGCCCTTTTTTTGCTCTGCATTAATTAATTAAGAAATTAATTTGTTGATTACGATTGTATTATTAGTTAGCAGGTAATTAAGTTTCAAAAGGTGCAGAAAATTAAAGTGGGCATGATCTCATCGCACGCTTTTTACATGGCTATTTTCTTGAAAGAGATCAAAATCAGTAATTGTTTGACTAGCTGCAAAGATTCTAGAAAAGGTTGATTTAAAAACTAATTTTGATCTACCTTTTAAGTTGGTGTTTGAATATGAAGGTTTAATAATAATGTTAGACTAAACTAGTAATAACTTTTCTAGTGAGGGAGAATTGTCTGTGTGGGCCCTCTTTGGAGACCTTTGCTCGTAAACCAATCTTACCAATATCCTTAATTATTTATTATTATGAGGATAAATTATATACTGCAAAGTAAGAGATGTGAACTTACAAAATATCTCGAAATTAGGAGGTAGAAAAGGAAAACAAATCCCAACAGAGCACTTTCCCATCTCCACTGCAAATAACCATAGTCAAAGTTAGAAGAATAAATTAAATAATTATTTTCCCCTCGCCTAATATAAAATTCAAACTACTAAATACAATTATCGCACGTGTAATATATATACTGCGAATACCATAATGTTTGTTGACCTCGATGTTGTAAATTCATGGTGTATGGGAAGGTCTCATCTAAGTCATGAAGAATGAAGAAGGACCACTTACATATAATATTAATTAATTATATAAAGTTAAATAAGTGATATTGATTAATATTCCAGAAACCAATAGTCTTTTTCTGGGGCCGTGACGTGAAAACAGAATATTAATCACAACAATAAATGATAAATATAAGGAGCTGCATGTGGCAAGATATAGCTTGATCGCTGATATGATAGGTTTTGTGTCGGAATATAAATAAAGTAGTTGAGATAAGGAGTTAGTACATCTAAATAGATTCTAAAGATCATTGAACTAATTAATATTCAAGATCCTACAATTAATTCCATTCCATCGGACAAGAATAAAAGGTTAGCTCGAATATATATGTATATGCTATTAATTAACCAATAATCCTAATTAAGCTATTATGTATGTATATGTAGACATGGAGGATATATTCTCGATAATGCAATGTAATATAATTTTTAACTCACTCGGCTCTTATGTATTGTGCTTATTGATAACTTATCACTATTAATAGTCTTGATGCTCATATAGTGAAAAAAGATGACCTCAGCCAAAAAGAATAATCACTACTATATTAATTCTTGTTAAGTTTATCCAAAATCATGTAATCATTTTATAATTTCTATATATAACGTAACAGGAATATCAAAATCTTCCCATTGCTCTTGTTAATACGCGTTATTATATGGATAACCACAATATTACTAATACTATAATTATTAAAAAAAAAGGCAAACTTAGTATATAAAATAGAGAATTTGGACAAAATCAACTAACTAGGAGTATATCCGAATTAAGCACAATCTACATATGAATTTAGTAGAGTAGATTTATAATTATCCAGCAACCAAATAAACAAAGTAAAAAAAGGAAGAAAAGTGTTTTTGTAGTATATATATAAAATAGCATGCACCATCCCCACACATACACATAAGGTACAGAAAATGAAGATGCAATAGTATATATAATTGAGGAGAGAGAATTAAAAGAGTAGAAGCGAGTGAGTCACCTGGTGAGTTTGGGTGAAAATAGAGTGCAAGACATCGATGACGTCAGTCTTGTGAGTAAAGTGTTCGAGTCCTAAAATGCCTTTCAATTGTTGCATAATCACAACCGTCGCAGCTCCTGCCATGAACCCTACTATCGTTGCATGCGACAGAAAATCCACTATGAACCCTAGCCTGCATCCACCCCACTTTTCATTAATTAATTCTGTACTATAATTTCACATTAAGAATTAATTACTGCTTGCAGCTACCTAGCTACTAACCTAGTCCTAGTGGCAAATCTTACCAACAATAACCTTATATATCAATAAAATTGCAAAGATGACGAAAGATGAAACTTTTTGATCGAGTAGAGAATACAATTGAAAAGGGACCTGAAAATTCCCATGGCCGTCTCTAAGATTCCGGCGAAGAAAGTGGCGGTGAAAGCTAGGTGAAGATAGAGCTGGGGGTCTTGTTGCGGATCGACGACGCCTCCGAGCATGGACGCCGTCAGTAATGAAGCCACGGCCACCGTTCCCACGGCCAAATCCCTCGAACTCCCCATTATTGCATACACCAACGGCGGAACGAAGCTCGAATCTATTATCACACCAACAAATATATATATCATGCATTTTATTTATTTTGCCTTCAAAACCTAACTCCCACCAAAATTTATTATAGAAAAAAGAAAAGAAATGAGAACTCACAAAGGCCAAGAATAGGCGGCAAATTAGCGAGCTTGGCGTAGCTAATCCCCTGAGGAATGGCCAAGCTGGCAATGGTGATTCCGGCGATGAGGTCAGATTTGAAGAAGTCGAGAGTGTAATGTCGGCCCCACTCGATGATCGGGAATACGTACTGAAGGCCGAGGAGGAGCTTCCGCCGCGGCGGCTGGTTCTTGAATTGGCGGAGGGGGTCGTCGGGGAAGAACGTCTCCTTCAAAGTGTTCTTCAGAGAAGTCGAGAATGGCTGCGCCGGCGGTAACTCCACACGGTGGTTGGTGGCGGCGTATGGGTCGAAGCTCTCATCGGCGGTGCCCATTTTTCGCTGTGTTTTTTTCTTTAAATGAACTTTACTACGTTGATTGGTCTTGTGTTTGTTTGGGTTGGGTAGAAATTAATGTACTACTGAAGTTGTTTGGTAGCATACATGAAATGTAGAGAGGGAGAGGGGTTTATATAGTGGTGGAGAGGGCATAAATTTTAGTGCGATGTGGGCCCACGTCGTCACACGCACACACGCGCACTAAATTCGACTATAATTTCAAAATTAAATAATATTAAAGAAAATATTAGTCGATTGAGGAAGAGTCATTTATACTTATTTTCTTTTCCTTGGATCTCCACTTAATTATTTTGTTGGTTATTGAATTAATAATTAATTTGTGGAGGAGAATTAATGGGTGTTTCTCATTATTTGAGTTTTGTGTTTATCGTGTCATGTAAAGAAGGGGAATTTGGTAATTGCACTAATATTTTAAACTGTTTTTGGGTGTCATCAAACATATATGTAAGGGAAACTTCATATCTATATCATATCCACTCAATATAACTCATGAATGTGTTTTTGCTTCTTACTTAGTTAATATATATCCCACATTTTCGATATGCGTAAAGACAGCGTTGAACCATATTTGACCGAATCACTTCGACAACTGATGTTCTTCTTGGATTCTATCATCTCGTGTTTTTATTCTACTATTAGTACTACTATCAATCTGGATCATCACTTGCATGCCTAATTATAAGACATTTTTAGTGTTTTAATATGATTTGGAGACATGTAATAATTAATAGTTTATTATAAACAATAAGTATGTTGAAATAAAAGAAAAAAATAAACAAAACTTAGTACAGTGGTGGCAAACCAAAAAGTGGGATAGGGGGATCTCATCTCATGTGCTAAAATCTTCTATATATAATTCAGGAAATTACAACAGAATACTTTTGTCTTGCAATTTTTTATGTTTTGTTAATTTATGTCCATTCTTGATTACATTTAAACAATGAAATTAGTCAAGGTACTACATAATTAAGAATGATCAGTTGTGAACTAATTTGTGAACTAATTAAAGCATATTAGGTAAGAAAAGCCCGAATAGAACCTCCCTTTTATCTTAATACGTATATCCATACCGCACATTATTGCAATAATACAAATTTCAACTCTTAGATTCCTCATTAATTATGATCTCATTCAAATGCATGCCAGATTTGATCTAATATTCATCAACCAATATCATTCAAAATTCCAAACTCCACTAATTCCTCCAAAAGCGGAATTTCCCACTTTTAACATACTTCATCTCAGAATCATTATCAATATAATTATAAATAAAAGTATATATTTTTGCGTGTGTAAATAAAACTTTTAAGTATCTTCCAAGAAGTCGAAGCAAAGTGCTTGTTTATAGCTACCTCATGTTTAAATTTAAATCGCATGTTTTAGGTCGACAGCCTTGCTTCTATAATGGCTGCCTATCCACGTGGTGGATTATAATTGCACGATAATTAAGACAATCAATAAGCATGCAACACTTGTCGTTTTGACTTGCATCCGGAACGATATTTATTTCTGAGTTATACAGTATTTAACTAATATTGATTTAAATTTTATTAATTAGTGCAGATCATGGGTAGATACATCTGTGTTGAGGTGATTAGTATATTAAATAATAGTGTATGTGTGCTGTGTGTGCAGGGATAAATTAAAATGGCGTGCTGGTCGAATAGGAAATAGGAAATGATTGAATAGTATTAATTAATGCAACTTATAGTTTTTGATGGTTATGAAAATCATGGTAAATTAACAGTTATAATAATAATATCATCGATCGGAACCTAACGGTTGGCCTCGATTACGATATTTGTAATTAAATAATACTAATCCATTAGAGAATATCCAAATAAAAGTGATTAAAGTTGGCGATGCTTTATTTAATGAAAGATTTCCAAATGTAGCAATTTTGTGACACCTGCAGGCTTCATGGATTCAAACTCCTAATCCAATTAACTAGTAGAACAACGGCAGTTGAGTCAATTGAAATTTCTTTCACCTCAAAATGGAAACCCTAAGTTTGGCTCTACATTTAGTACAGTTACATTTACCGTTTGTAAGATAGCAACTTCATTTCTAACCAATTTTTGTTAGATTAATAATAGCATCAAGATGCAAAGGACGCACCACGACATGAATGATGTATCTCAAGGTAGGGTTTGGTGCATGTGTTCCGATACCCTTCCTAATTATTGATCAACAATAATCTTGTTTCTGGTTCAAGTCATTTTTCCTAATTATTCGACACGAGCTTGTGAATTACCTTGCAGAAAGATACTATTAATTATTATTATTAGACTATATATAGCATTTACAAAAATTAATGTTTTTCTAGTCCGATGGAGTTAATGAGTTAATTAACATGATTAGAAATCATATACTCTCTCGTACTATAACTAGTATACATATTTTTTAGTAATATATATATTTGGTATATATATCGGACATGTTTGATAGCCAAGATAAGATATAACATGATAAGATTAAATTTGTATGATTTATAAGGATTATTTTAATCTCACCCCTTTCTTATGATTAAAATATAGGGGGAAATAGTGATTTTGGCACGGGTCTAGTGTTTAATAGCTGACCGACGTATTATTCACATTTACTACCAAACACATGATTTGATAAGATAATTTAATCTAATCCTATCATATCTTATCTTGCCTACCAAACAATGCCATACGTATTAAGCTAAATATGGTGGTGTTGAGTTGTTGGGATGGAACTGGAAGTATTAATATTGGGGGGGGGGGCCCCACCACCTTAGAAGATTTAAAATGAAAAATGTGGTTTAAAAGAAGGCGTACCCGCCAAAGCAAGAGCACTTAGAGTGGATACCCTGCATTCTCCCAACTCCCAATTACTCCTTCTAATCATACTTCTCCACGTCTCCCTCCTCACTCCTCCCACTATCAACATCTTCTGCTTCTATCATTTTACTTCCTCATATTATTAATTAATATCATGCTATCTTAATATATATATATATATATATATATATATATATATATACTCTGAAAATACGCGTGTTATTCCAAATTTAAGGGGAAACGAAATGTTTAATTATGTTGTAGCTAACCAAATAGAATAATCCAGTAGAAAGACGCATGCATGGTTGATGTCGTCGTTCACATATGCATATATTTTAGATAATTAATTATATATAGTTATCTAGTTAGTCTAAATCACGATATGCACATGTTAATATAGTGAACACATATATATTATGTTTATCAAATAGTATTATTTATTTATTAAGAACTATTTTAAATATATATGCATATTGATATTGTGTAATGATTAATTGTACAGCTCTAGTAATCAAATCCATCTGTCTGTCCTGATTCTGTTTTTGCGGGTCAGGGTTGACTCACCCAGTGGCCCCACCTGACTCGAGTCCACATTTGCGTTCCATACCATACCATACCATCTTATTTTTTATAATAAAACATTGAAGAAAACTCCAAATTTGTCACTCTTGATTTAGAACGTCGATTAACAAAAGAGGGACCACTCTTGATCGATCGCCGATTTTCGAAGTGAGATTAGCACGATGATTAGAAAGTAAACGAGACGAGATTTACGTGGTTCGATCTTTAAAGAGATCTACGTCCACAGGAGAGCTCTTTTTGTTTATAATTTGAGAGCTGAAATCTTGATTTTACAGAAGTTGATTGTCCGAAAAAATCCCCCCTAATCTAACTATCATCTCGTATTTATAGATAATAGAGGCGGTTTATGGCTATTTATAGTAAGTGGGCCGCGGTAAATGGGCTGCCGAGCTGCTCTTGGGCCGAGGTGCTACTGGGCCGAACTGCTCTTGGGCTGGTCCACTAAAGTTGGGCCTCTATTGGGCCTTATCAGTAGGCCATATCCTATCACATCCCCCCCCTCAAGAGAAGATCGGCACCGAGGTGGAGATCTTGACGAGGTGGGTGTGTTGGACGAAGTGAAGATCTGGGCGAGGTGGAGATCTCGTAGTCGCCAAGGTCGAAGTGAATCTCTGGCTGAAGCCGAGGTAGAAGGCTTTCTGGCCGTAGCCGAGGTAGAAATAACTCTCTGGCTGTAGCCGAGGTGGAAGTAACTCTCTGGCTGAAGCCGAGGTAGAAGTAGCTCTCTGGCTGTAGCCGAGGTAGAAGTAGCTCTCTGGCTGTAGCCGAGGTAGAAGTAACTCTCTGGCTGTAGCCGAGGTAGAAGTAACTCTCTGGCTGTAGCCGAGGTAGAAGTAACTCTCTGGCTGTAGCCGAGGTAGAAGTAACTCTCTGGCTGTAGCCGAGGTAGAAATAACTCTCTGGCTGTAGCCGAGGTAGAAATAACTCTCTGGCTGTAGCCGAGGTAGAAGTAACTCTCTGGCTGAAGCCGAGGTAGAAACCGTGGTGGTGGAAGACAGCTGTTGTAGAGGGTTGTGGGTAACACGTGTCGCCTTTCTGTTGGAGGAGCCGAAGAGGCGGGTTTTTGAAAAAGAGGCGGTTGGGAAAAGGTGAAGTGATGTCTATAAAGGCTTCCTTTGGAAGTTAACAAACACTTTTCACTTTCCGCAACCCTAGTTTCACTTTCCCATCTGCAAAAAGCTTTCAAACTTTCTGCCATTGTCGACTTCAACCCCGAGAAATTTCATTCGCATTTTTCTACCAAGTAAGTTCCTGTGATTATGGCTACTGCTTCCACTTCTTCTTCTGCCTTTTCTGTCTCTTCTTCGCGTACTCCGAGTGGTAGGGAGATTGAATCTCCGTCGCCGCTTAGGAGCGTTTCGGCGAGGGTCACCGCAAGGGTTTTTACCCGAGCGGCGCTACCCCCTATTCCTCAACTTATAGAGTACCCCCTTCTGACTGGGTCGGAGGCTGCCTTGGAGTGTGCCTCAATTATGAGTGAATCCCACATGTCCAACCTAGCTAGAAAATTTTGTTTTCCCGATTCTGTAGAGTTTATTTTACCTAGGGCGGAGGATAGAGGTTGCTCTCCTCCCATAGGGTTTTTTACTATGTACGAAGATTACCTTTACTTCGGTCTTCGTCTGCCATTACATCGTATTTTTGTAGAGCTTTTGGATAGATTCGAGCTCCCATTGGGTCAGTTCGCGCCTGCTTCCATTAAGCAGGTAATAGGTTTTTGTGTCGAGGTCGGTCGCCGAGGTGGGCCGATGTCGCTGGAGTCTTTACTTCGTTTTTTTAGAGTAAAGCGGGGGCCAACTGGGTGGGTATATCTCTCACCTGTAAATAAGTTCAAGTTGGTCACCCCATCCAAAGTATCGAACTGGCAGAAGAAGTTTTTCTTCTGCCGAGCTGAAGGCGTGCCCCTCCATGGCTGGTCGGCGGCCAAATTTGGCCCGCAACTAAGGGTGGATCCCGTCGGTGAGCTCGAGACGAGCTTGATGGACCTCGGCGCCGTCAAAAGGACTTACGCCGAGGAGGAGCTGTCGAGGCACGGGCTGAGCCCATGTGACACCCTAGCCGACGTGGATCCGGGTGAGGTTTCGTAGTGTAGTTTGTCCTCGTTATCTGAATTGGTATTTTGACTTCGTTTATCCGAACTGGACTAATATTCTGTTTTTCTTCTGCAGTGGATCCTGAGGTTCTCCAAGCGGCGCTCAGGAAGAAGAAGAAGAGGCCGAGGGTCACCTCGGCCGCCGAGGAGACGCCGCGCCCGGAGAGGGCGGAGAGGGAGGAGGCCGGGGCGACTCCAAATGTGATTGACTTGGAGGAACCTCGGAGGGAGGAGGTGAGGGGCCCGGATGCTCGGGCGTCCGGGTCGGGGGAAGCTCGTAGGGCCCCGTTCCCCGAGGTGAGTAGAAGAAGTTTTAGTCTTTACTTCTATTCTTTTTCTTGTTCCATATTAACATATTCTGTGCAGGAGGCGGATGTGGCATTGGACGGGCTGAGTGCCCTCTCGAGCTTCATTCTCGGTGGAGTCGAGCAGTTCAGAGCCCTAAAAGCCGAGCTCGGGGGGGCAAAGGCCGAGGCGGCGAGGGCGGAGGAGCAGGAGGCCAGGACTTTGGTCGAGCTGCTCGCGGCGGAGAGGAAGGCGGCGGCGGCGGAGGCCGAGGCGGCAAGGTTGAGGGGGGAGCTTGCCGAGGAGAAGGAGAGGATGGCCCGGATGGCGGCGGAGCAGGGCGGAGTGTTTCGGGCTCTCGCCGAGCGGATCTTCCGCTCCAAATATTTCGGCACAGTGGCGGCGCATCTGGTGAGCGCCATGAGTACGCCGATTACTTCGGCGGCGCTCGACCGTGTCGCCAAGGATTACCCCGAGCTTGACAAGGTCAAGTATGGGTATGAGGTGATGTCAAAGGAAGAGATGCTGCGGGAGTACGCCGAAGTACTCGTGGAACACACCGCGGTGATCCCGGTGGTCGAAAGGTTGGCGCGGGAGAAGGCTCCGCTCTCCGAGCAGGCGGTTCGGCGGTGTCCGGCAGATCGGGATGACAATCTGGAGGCGGTCATCGCCGAGCTTGCCAGGGAGGCGGCCGCTGGCGGCGAGGGAGGAGGGGAGGCCGGTGACGAGGAGCCCGAGGTCGGCGATAGTTAGCTTTTTCTTCTCTTCTCTCCTTTTCTTTTTTTTTTTTTTTTTTTAGCTTGTATTACGTCGCCGCTAGGGCGGCGCTTTTTCCACATGTATATAAAGTATCCTTTTTGAACTGCGCTTTATGCTGAACTGTTTAATTTTTGCTGCTGTAGCCTGTCTTTGATTTCTCCAATACTTCGCATTTTGAACAACAAATAAATGAGCTTCGTCGCGCTGCCGAGGCTGCCGAGGTCGAGGTCGCGTGTTGGAAAAGCCGAGCTACCAACATCGAGACCGAGCTCGAGGCGAAGCTTAGGTCGGCTCAGGAGAAGCTTGATGAAGAGCACGCGAAGTTTCTGGAGCTTGAAGATAAGTTCAAGAATGTCAAGGACGATCTCCAGACTTTTAAGGCTATAGCCGAAGAGCATGAAGAGTATGAGGACCGTATACACAGAAGTGGTGGCCTGACCATATACGAGGTCTCTACACAAATAAAGGAGGTCCGAGCTCGAGCAAGAGAGTACCGAGAAAGGTACGGCGATGACTCCTGGCAAGTTCGCGAGCAGGAAGAGGCGCTTCTCAAGCTCGGATCCATGTATAAAATTATTCAGAAGAGGAACCCAAGGCTGAAGAGGTGGATCGAGTCTAAGAAGGCTTCACTCGAGGCTTCCTCTTCGGGTCAGTTGGGAAGGAGTTCGGCTGGCCCCCCCCCCCTTACTTTGGGTCGAACTCGAGAAGAGACTCTTGCTATCATGTCTCGAGGTGGAGGGCGGCGCGCTTCAGGCGGCCGAGGTCGAGCTGTGCCTCCAAGCCGAGGTCGATCTGCACCTTCAGGTCGAGGCCGAGGTGGTTTTGGCCGTGGTGAGGGGATGGCCTTTTTGGATACGGTGCTCGGTCATGGTGGCGCCAGTTCGAGCTCGGGTTTGGGTTTCGTGGAGAAGTACCTTAGTTTTAGTGGTAGGTCTCCGGGCTCAAACCCTCCAAGTTGATTTGTAATATGCACTTTATGAAATAAAATAAAATACAATTTTCCTTGTCATTACTTCTCTAAAGCTTTACTCAATTTGTATAATCAAGTTTGCTTCAAGTTCTTGTGATGACTGGCTTGTACTTAGTAGTCACTGCGTTTCATGCCGAACTTCTTTCTGTAGACGAGGTCTTTCAAGTTCTTTTGATGTACTTTTCATGCCGAACTTCTTTCAAGTTCTTTTGATGTACTTCGAGTGGCTACTTCGTCTAGGGACGAAGTTTGGGCCTCCGAGGTGCCACTTCGTTTAGGAACGAAGTTTCGGCTTTGAAGTTCCTCGTTTGTCGATGTAATCGATAGGAGTGGTCTCCTCGCGCGGTTGACTGCTACCCTCAATTTGGAGTTTTAGCTCGACCTGGATCTAATGCAGTATGTATACAAAAAATGCTTCACAAAAGAACTTAATAAAATCCAAACTACATAAATTACAAATAATATTTCTTTAAATGAGAAATATGCCAAGTTCGGGGCATTGGCTCCCCAGATAAGTGGACGAGCTTGTATGAGCCTTTGCCGAGGACATCTTGGATTTGATAAGGACCTTCCCAGGTAGCTTCGAGTTTACCGAGCTTCTCCGCCTTACTAACTTCATTATTCCTGAGAACGAGGTCGCCTATTTGAAACTGTCGATGTTTCACTCGATTGTTGTAATACCGAGCTACTTGTTGTTTGTATCGAGCTTCTTGTATGTAGGCTCGTTCTCGTTTTTCCTCCAGCAAATCCAAATTAGTTCGGAGGCCTTCTTCATTGGCATCGGTTGTGAAGTTTATAGTTTGGGGGCTCGGCAAACCGATCTCCACTGGGATTACTGCCTCGATTCCATAGACGAGGCTGTATGGTGTTTCTCCATTGGATGTCCGAGGTGTAGTTCGGTAGGACCATAGGACTTGGGGTAAGTTTTCGGCCCAATCTCCCTTGGCTTTGTCGAGACGAGTCTTTAAACCTTTGACTATTGTCCGGTTTGTGACTTCGGTCTGACCATTCGCCTGAGGGTGCGCTACCGAGGTGAATTTCTGCTGGATACTGAGCTCGTCACACCATTCTTTAAATGCCTTATCTGTGAATTGAGTTCCATTATCTGAGACGAGGACGTGAGGTACACCGAAGCGACAAACTATACTCTTCCAAACGAAGTTGAGGGCCTTTTTGCTCGTAATCTTTGCAAGAGGCTCGGCCTCTACCCACTTCGTAAAATAGTCGATGGCGACTATTAGGAATCGTAGTTGGCCGGGGGCCTGCTCAAAGGGACCGACGATGTCTATCCCCCATTGCACGAAGGGCCAGGGGCTTTGCTTGGTGGTTAGCTCGGTTTGAGGTACCCTCGTTATTGTTGCATGAATTTGGCACTTCGGACATCTTTTGACGAGGTCGACTGCGTCTTGTAGCATGGTCGGCCAATAGTATCCCCATCTCATAATCTTTCGGGTTAAAGCCCGAGCTCCGACGTGACTGCCACAGGATCCTTCATGCACTTCGCGTAGGATGTAGTCCGCTTGATTGGATCCCGCACATCTTAGAAGAGGTTGAAGATATGATTTTCTGTACAATACTCCCTGATCTAAGACATACTTGACTGATTTGTTCTGAAGCTTCCGAGCTTCGATTTTATCATCAGGGAGTTCGCCTCTTTCTAAATAATCCTGAAGTGGTGTCATCCAGTTCGGCTCGTCATCGATTACTGCGTTTACTTCGGCTTCCTCTATACTTCGGGTGGTAACTTCTTCTACCGGAGAGGCCGTGGATGACGACGCGAGCTTGCTTAATGCATCAGCTCGGTCGTTTTCGCCTCTCGGGATTCGTATCAATTCGAAGTATGAGAAGCTTTCTTGTAAAGTTCTGACTTTGTGGAGATACTTCTTCATCCTTTCATCTCGCGCTTCGTATCTTCCGAGGACGTGGCTCACTATGATTTGGGAGTCACTGTAGACTTGGATGGCCCGTAGCTGAAGGCTTTGCGCGAGGCGAAGTCCGGCTATTAGAGCTTCGTATTCCACTTCATTATTGGTGGTTGGGAAGCTTAACCGTAAAGCATAAGAGATTTGTTTCCCTTCCGAACTGATGAACAAAATTCCAACTCCGCTTCCCTTTTTGCCCGACGCTCCATCGACATAGACTTTCCAACAGTCTATGGGGGGTGTCTTCGGCATTTTCTCTTCGATATTCTCCTCGGCAGGTTTGGTAGGCTTCGGAGGCTCGGTGAATACTGCTTCTACCAGGAAATCTGCCAGCGCTTGCCCCTTGATAGCTTGCCGAGGTGCAAAAGAGATTGTGTGCTCGCCAAGTTCGACCGCCCACTTGGCTATTCGCCCCGAAGCTTCAGGCTTCGTAAGCACTTGCCGAAGTGGTAGGTCGGTCAGTACTTGTATCGGGTGAGCATGAAAATATGGTCGAAATCGTCTTGCAGCATTCACTAGGGCAAGTGCGACCTTCTCCAGAGGTTGGTACCTCGTTTCTGGCCCTCTTAGAGCTCGGCTTATGAAGTATGTGGGTAACTGCCGAGGTCCTTCTCGAACTAAGACTGCACTTATTGATTCGTCCGAAGCGGCGAGGTATAGGGAAAGAACCTCGTCTTCTTTTGGGACGGATAAAGTGGGTAAGTTGTTGAGGTATTTCTTCAAATTTTCGAAGGCTGACTTGTGCTCGTCATTCCACTCAAAGTTCGGAGCCTTCTTAAGGATTTTGAAGAACGGGAGTTGCTTCTCGGCTGCTTTAGATAGGAATCGACTTAGCGCGGCCAAACAGCCCGTTAACCGGTGCACATCGTGTACCGACTTCGGCGCTTGCATCTCCTGGACGACCTTAACTTTTGCTGGATTAGCTTTTAATCCTTCGCGGGAAACCCAACACCCTAGGAATTTTCCGGACTGGACCATGAAAGTACATTTTCCTGGGTTTAACTTCAGGTTCACCTCGCGGAGCAGTTTGAAGACGACTTGGAGGTCGTTCAAGGTAGTGTTGACTTTTTTGCTTTTGACAACGATATCGTCGACATATACTTCAACAATCTGACCGATGTGAAGTTCAAATATTTTGTCAACCATCCTTTGATATGTAGCTCCAGCATTTTTGAGTCCAAAGGGCATCTTCTTATAAGCAAAAATGCCGAAGTCTGTAACAAAGGCTGTCTTCGGAGCGTCCTCGGTATTCATAAGGACTTGATGGTAGCCTTTGTACAGATCAAGAAAACTAAAAACCTCGTGACCGACGAGGGCTTCTACTTTCTTATCAATGTTGGGGAGGGGGTAACAATCTTTGGGGCAGTGTTTATTGAGGTCGGTATAATCAACACACATGCGCCATCCCCCTACTTGCTTCTTCACCATCACGGGGTTGGCCAACCACGTCGGATATTTCACCTCAAATAGAATATCGACTCGTTGTAGTTGACGCACCTCGTCTCGTATCACCTGGTTTCTCTCGGCAGCGAAGGCTCGTTGCTTTTGCCGAACTGGTTTCACCTCGGGGTCGATGTTGAGGTGGTGAGTTATAATATCTGGTGATACCCCGGTCATGTCTAAAGGAGACCAGGCAAAAATGTTTTTAAACTCCCGAAGTAATTGAATAACTTGACCTCGGAGTTCGGCACCCCCAACGAAACCGACCTTGACGACCTTGGACACGTCGTTTTCATAGAGTACGACGTCTTCTAGAGGTTCTGCAGCAGTCGAGGTCGACTTCGGCACACCGGGGTTCTGTAATTGCTATGCTTGGGGATGTTGTACACCAGAACCTCGGAGTGCGACCTGCATGCACTCCTTGGCCTGTGTTTGATTTCCCCGAAGCGTGATAACTCAATTCTTTGAAGGTATTTTGATCATCAAATGGTAGGCCGAGCATACTGCTCTTGTCGCTATCAGCCAATCTCTGCCTAATATAATGTTGTAGGGAGAGTTGGCTTTGACGACGAAGAAGTGGATTATCTTTGTAGTGGATAATGGACTTCGTCCTACTGTCACGGGGAGTGAGATCGTTCCATCTGTTGAGGTCTCCCCTTGTGTGAAATTCTTCAATGGAATGGGTGCTGGTTTTAAGCGCGCTTCTTCGATGTCAAGTTTGCCGAAGCACCCTTTGAAGAGTACGCTGACCGAGGCTCCACTATCAACAAAGACTCGGTGTACCAATTTGTTAGCCACCACGGCTTCGATAATAGTGGCGTCTTGATGAGGCGAGGCATGAGGAACAGGGTCGTCATCAGAGAAAATAACGACCTCGTCCTTTTTGAACCTTTTGTACGAAGGCTCCTCCGAAGGTCGGTTTCGAGCTTCGGCCTTCAGCGACGACCTTGTTGAACCTTGGGGCACTCCGATGATGGCGGCGATGACTCCATCATACTGAGGTTGATTCTCGTCATTGTCTTCGTCATCATGTCTTGACCTTTTCTCTTGGGGTTTGCAATTTTCTCCCCTATTCCTTCTTCGTTTGCCTTTGCCCCGAGGTTGAGTCTCCGGTCGGCTTTGACCTCGGTATCTTCCTAAGGTACCATCTTGTGTTAGGCGGTCGATTTCCGAGGCAAGATTGCGACACTCCTCGGTGTCATGGCCGTGGCCGCCATGGAACTCGCAGTATTTATCCAGTGATCGTCTGCTTGATCCAGTTCGGGATAGCGGTGGAGGTCTCTGGAACAAGTTTGCGTGAAGCTCATAAATTTCTGCCCGAGATCTGTTCATCGGAGCGAACCGATCTTGCTCTGGATTAGGCCGAGGTCCGAGGCGAGATGCTAATGGACCTCGTTGGATTCTTTCAAGAGCACCTCGTCGATGCTGCCCTTGATCAGCTCGTTCTTCCTTTCTCTTTTTATCCTGACCTTCAGGTCGGTCAGTGGCTCGTTTCTTCCTGTCCGCTTCATCCGCTTCGGCAAACGCATCAACAATCCTCCATAGCTGTTTGGAGGTTTGGGGGCGCTCTTTCACGAGCTCCCTGAAAAGTGTGCCGGAGTGAATGGCGTTTTGAAACGCCGAAATGAGGACATCGTCGGAAAGGCGATCGACCTTGAGGCTCTCATTGTAGAACCGAGCTAGGAAGTCGCTAATAGATTCTCCTTGTCCTTGTTTTAAGGTAAGGAGTTGGGCCGAACTCATTTTGGCTTCGGCTTTTTGGAAAAAACGCCTCTCAAAGGCATCTAGCAGGTCGGCGTACGACCCTATGCTGCTGCGAGGGAGGTTGTCAAACCACTTCCGTGCATTGTCGATCAACAATTCGGGGAAGACTTTGCACATATAAACATCCTCGGCCAGTCCTTGGTTCAGCATATTATATTGATATTGCGACAAAAAGTTGCTCGGGTCGCAAGAACCGTTGTAGGGCTTGATCGGTGGGACCCTGTATGCTGAAGGGAGTGGTGTGTAGAGAATTTTGTTGGTGAAGGGGGTAACGATTCTACTGTAAACAGTGAATCTTCCCTCTCGGTGGTCGTCCTCGTCACGTCGAGAATGGTCGATGTTTCGACGAGGTGGCGTCTTCTCTCTTCGGTATTCCTCGTCACGTCGGTAATGGTCGACGTTTTGACGAGGTGGAGTCCTTCTTCGGTGTTCTTCGTCACGTCGGTAATGGTCGACGTTTTGACGAGGTGAAGTTGAGCCTCGCCGAGGTGAAGCAATATTTCCTCGGCGATTATGCAGTCTTTGGGGGACTTCGTCATCTCTCTCCTCGGCAATTTGTTTCGAAGCTTGGGGTCGTTGTGATGGACCCGCTTTATCCTCTTCGCCCTGACCTCGTTGTTGATGTTGTTCGGCGAATTTGAGGAAATCTTGCTCGTGAAGATCTAGATATGCTTTGAGCGCATCGCCAAGCAGAGGTTGAAGTGTGGTATTCCCTTGACGATTTTGATTTAACCTTTCACTGCTAATGGAGTCATCAACTCGGTGGGAAAGGACATCTTCTACATGGCCTTCGGGAGTTCGGCGGTTCGTGGCCTGCCTGCCAGACCGAGCATAGTGTTCATCCCCTTCGTTAGTAGATAGACGAGGTGGATTACGAGTTATTTCAGCCTCGTTTTGTTTTCCTTTAGCAGCAGCTATAGCATTAGATCGAGTGGATCTAACCATTGTGTTTTCACTTCGGAAATAGTGATCGGACACAAAATTTACTTCGTTTCCCACAGACGGCGCCAGTGATCGATCGCCGATTTTCGAAGTGAGATTAGCACGATGATTAGAAAGTAAACGAGACGAGATTTACGTGGTTCGATCTTTAAAGAGATCTACGTCCACAGGAGAGCTCTTTTTGTTTATAATTTGAGAGCTGAAATCTTGATTTTACAGAAGTTGATTGTCCGAAAAAATCCCCCCTAATCTAACTATCATCTCGTATTTATAGATAATAGAGGCGGTTTATGGCTATTTATAGTAAGTGGGCCGCGGTAAATGAGCTGCCGAGCTGCTCTTGGGCCGAGGTGCTACTGGGCCGAACTGCTCTTGGGCTGGTCCACTAAAGTTGGGCCTCTATTGGGCCTTATCAGTAGGCCATATCCTATCAACTCTCTACATTATTTTTAATTAAATAATCATTCCATTTACTTAATGTGAATTAATTCGTTATCTATATATTTCTGCAACTTCTGTAACCCATGCATATTCTATACCTAGTTTAGTTTATCTGACTAAATAAGATAATTCTCTCCATCTTTCACAATCTTCTCAAAATTCTCGACCTTCAACATATATATTCTCTAATAAAGAAAATAACACTCCACCTATCAAATCGTTAGCAAATTTGTCCTCAACCAAATTAAACCACCCGAAAATGAAATGATGAGAACTTGTACACGGTATTGCAATATTTATCTATTTTACCAACACCAAACCTTAATTAATACTAGTTCTTAATTTTGTTTCAATAATTAAGAACTTGAGTACTGTATATGTGCATTTCTTCATCTTAATTTTGAGCTCAATTAGCTAGGAACCTACCATTCACTATATAGCCCAGAAATATTATCTCTCCTCCTACCTACAAATATTTAATAGAGTACTCCATTAAGAATAGTTTTCAAAGGGTACTCCACTTTAAGATTTAAAAAATAAATAGCAAGAGTGTCAACATGCATGTATCTTTTCTTTTGGGAGTCAAAACAATAAGGGAAGAAACAAGAGTGGTGCCTGCAAAAATATCACGGGCTCAAGTTTCTTTCGCACACGACACTAAAGACTAAAGAGTACCTTAATATGCCTACACTACACTACACTCTACTAATTATCTTCTCTTTTTGCTTCTATTTTTAATATTCTTATAACTCCTACTTCTGTAAGAAGAGTGTTTGGTATATAAATATCTCACTTCTTCAGTCACCATGAACGCCTCATATCAGTGCAATAAGATGTGTCTATTTTTATGGAAAGGGTACATCACTTGTACCGGTACCTCTGAATTTCTCAATCAGAATAATTTTTTAAGATTAGAAACAGTAGAAGTTAACATGTTGAATAATTACTGCATTGAGTAATATTAATTAGAGAATATTCTCTTCATCTCGTCTAAAAATGTTACATTTTATCTATTTATAAAAAAATGTGATGTCTTTTTTGGCATGATATGTATAAACATTATACATATTCCATTTTGTGAGTCTTTTTCTGTATCGATCGAGAATAAATATTAATTTTTTATTAAAATTAGTACCATCCATTCATGGTCACACTTTTTCTATGGCCTACGGTCATCAATCTTAATTGTAAATTATTGACATTTATAAGGATCATATAAAAGAAGTTTGGGCTGAAATTTTATTAGAACTTATATATAGGCAGACAAGTAATAGATTCTTCTTCTTTAGTACTAGTATACTAATTCAACATATATTCATGCATTAATTAGTCCCAAAAGCTATGTAATAATGAAGGGACAAAATATTATCTTTTATTAATTAATTACTACTATAGACTTTGAGTTCACTTTCCAGCAAAGATATTGAAATGTGCAAGGAAAATTCCAAATAGACAACACAACTAGTAACTTTTTGAATTATTGCAGCAGCATTCGAGGACAAAATTAGTCAGTTTACAACTCAATCGAATGTCTGTTTCTTATTCATTTACACAAGATTAATTAATTGGGTAGATGGGACTTTGGTTCTTCTGCGTTACTATTCATGATATCATATTCAATTTCCCTTGTAATATAAGTTTGTGAAGATACAAGTTAGTTTCATTAATAGTATTACTTGAACTTTGCAAAACAAGTGAAAAATCTATAATTAACTTATAACATTTAATTAATTATCCTTCATGCATCCAAAGTCGATAAAGTATATAGTTGAGAGTATTTAATTACCCAGTGTACATTAAGATAATGAAATAAACAGATATCAACGTTTATTTCAATTTCCGATTATCCTTTTTTTCTTTAATTTTGAAGTCATCTTGCACAATAATTTTGTGGGGAGTTAAATTTGATGGTTTATGACATCATATCATATGTCAAAGATGGAGATCAATAATTTATTTTATGATCCACTAATGTGAAAGGCTACAGTAAAAAGAAAAATAAAATATATGGAATGCTGGAGATGATACGTTTTTACATGTGGGACTAGAGCGATTTTAGGAATATGAGTAGCAACTTCTGAAGTTAGTGGAGTTAAATATGGCTCTAGAGTTTTTATAGGGCCGATTAATTAACTTAACCCTGCAGCATATATGCCTCTTTTAATTGACTGTGTGGATATATGAATAATTTTTTTTTATTATTATCTCAACAATGTTAAAACTTTCTTATCATCTAACATTTGGATTACTGTTAATCATCTTACATTTAACGAACTGATATTCTTTCATGTGTATGGTAGATTAATTTTTATAGTACATAGTAAGTTTCTCAAAATAATAACAAGGATATCTAAAAGACTTGATATGTACTTAATTACAATAATTTAATAATTTAAAATTTCCGAATTATCAATTTTATCCTTTAAAAATTCAATTTTATATTTTATTAATTTAGCCTACCAATCAAATTAAAGGCACCTATATAAGTTTGTCCCACTTCTATTTGCAAACATTTATTCTTATTCATGTAATGATCTCTGGGCGGCTAATCTGATTAGAATTATTTTTTAGTATTATTTTGTTCTTCTTATCCACACGCATCTTGAGAAACTTCTCAGAAGACCATCTATTTGATCTCAATTTTACTCCAAGCCAAACAAACTTAACTTTAGAGTTTTCATGTAAGACCCCTAAAAAAGTTGCAACTTGCTAATGGTATAATTAAGTATAATTAAGTAACTATATATCAAAATCCCTAAAATTCTTTCCAAATATATGGTCACATACCTGCATACTCTTAAAATCCTTGTCATTGGTGTGTTTTGATTTATTCATGTAAATCTCCACCTTAAATTCTCATAAAAGTCTCTCATTGTTCGTGCTTATATATCGATGATCACACCATACTTCTACCCGAAACGCTGCAATTCATGTACTAATTAAATTCACTCCCCGAAATTGATTCTCATTACTCCAAATACTTTGAATCCCAAGAATTCTCAAACAAAGCGTAAAACTCTTCTTAAAATTAGTACATACGGAGTTATCCTTTCATTTTTTTAATAACCGTCATATTTCATTTTTTTTACACGTATCAATGAAGTATTACATTTATATATACAATCTTATTAATTTATTATATTTTTAGTCTACAATTTAAAATAAAACACATATTAGAAAATAAAAGGTAAACAAAATATGACACTTATTAAAAAAAAATAGAGTGAATAAATTAGTTATATAAATTTTGGTGTCAATTTCTTTTAGGAGCCCGGATTTGGAGAAATTTATGATGATGTAGATGTTATAAATTAGGAGTAACTATCTTATTATTAATTTTATTACATTGCTCGCGGTGAATGATCATATTATGGTGAACTGACGTCAGCAATAGCGTCAAAATAAAGAACAATTAATTGAGTTGGATTTGTAATGGTCTTGGCCGAGACACAGAATAGGAGAAAAAAAGAAACCGATGCCGAAAGTGAAAAGGAATTGGCGTTAATGAGTAAACGTTGACTTTACAGTTGAATTTAGCAAATTATTATTTAATTAATGAAGTGGGATATTAACTACCCTCTCACCTCATTCAACGGATCATGCATTATCTAGAATTAATTTGAATTCTTGCCATGTGAAAAACATTTAATAAAGGCACACACATATATAATATACGACACAAGCCGATTCCCATTAATTTTTTTTTTAATTTTTCTCTTATTCAAGGCAATAAGTAAAACGAATGTACTTATTTAAACATGATAAGTTTTAGAATTCAGGAGATTAGCTCAACCGATCGGAGTTAAATATACGATTAGTTGCAAAACTAATTATTAACAAGTATAAATGTGAATTATTAGATGAAAGATAAATATTAAACAAATGATGATTATCGACTTGTTTAAGTGGTTGATACTAATACTATTTGTAATAATTATCATAAACGTGTCGCCAACTTAAGAAAATGCAGTGCTAAAGCTTTCCTGTCGGGTAAAAACCTGCTCGAGTTGAAAAGTGCCTAGTTAATACCTGATCATTTGCTAAATAAATTTGATGGATTGTGACGGTTATTGAATATAAGTATACCACTAACTCATTTAACTTAAAATAAGCATATTATATTATAGAATACAAATTATATTAGGCTTTCACATGCATTATTGCCCTAAATAATCATTGATTTGTGTTATACCTTTTACCTTTTGTCAGCAGATAATCATTGCACCTCTATATATACTTTACATCCTTCTTCTACTAAATATATTTACAGTTTGACTGAGTGTAATTTAGATGTTCGTGGGACGGTAAAAATTGTAGTTTTGATCGTAGTTATAAAACTTTTTTAAAATTATAAATTTGAAGTATAAATGTTTTTATGTAGAGATTAATATGACAAAAATTAAAGAAGTTTTGTGGATGGAGAGAGTATTAATTTCGTACTATTAAAAATGGTAATATTTTTTTATTAAGTTGTTCCAAAAAAAATAAACATTTTTATTTTTAAAATAAAGTAGTCCAATTTTTTAAAATCACAAAAAAGTACATTCTTAATCTTCATGCTCATCTGTGTGACCAAATTTAGTGGTACAGTGGAAGTATATAAATATTCTATCCATTCGTGAATGTGTTATCCATTTTACCATTTTAGTTCGGCTACGAAATTGTTATTCAATTCATTTTTTTTGGTAAGTGGACTTTTACAATTTATACACATAAAATATCAATTAAATACAATAAATCAAGTAAGATTCAAGTTCCATTCAATATACAATACACTTTAAGTTAAATTATTATTTTTAAATGCATACCGAATCGAAATGATAATTAATAGATTCGTGTACGGAGAGAGCAGATACTATTAACACACATACCCGACTATCAACATGTTTAATAAGTTCTAAGTTCTTCATAACGTGTCCAAAAATATAAGGGCCTAAATATTAAATTATTCTAACCCAATTATTTCAATTTTAATTTTTTTAAAATCATCATCCCTCTTCTTTATTGATTTGGATGATTTTGCTTCAAAAAAGTTAGGAGAATATATTTTTTTAAATAAAAGATCAAAATTATTTTGCATGTTTAATTTTATATTTTATAAAACATCAACATAATATATTATTATTAAATAATATTTTAATAAAATTTAAAAAATTATTTTTATAATTTATATAGAACCTCAATATTGATTAGAGGAGCCTGTTAAGATGACATATGGCAATTGTGGGCATTAGTTAATTAAGTTTGCGTATCCTTAAGTAAATATACTTCTATATATTTGATTTGAAGAGATTTTCTTACAATGATATATATTCCATCTCAAGAGGTCCAAGTACTAGTCGTTTTTAATTATAACCAAATGTACTTTCTTTTTTTTTTAATACAAAATTTAAGCATAATAATTGACAAGCAAGTACATTTAATATATGCTAATTTACCTTTTTAAATAATACCCCAAACTACAATGATCTCTCAATTGAGCTAGTTACGCATGTTTCATTATTACTAAACTCATAAAATGTGAAAAACCTTAATGTGCGTTTATTCATATTGGATCATGAGGCTGGCTTTTCGTGTCATTCTGTTGATGAATATTATAATTAGAGCTACCTACCATCAACAGGTTTAGTAATTATTACTCCCGCCCTGCTAATAAGGACATATTTCTATTTTGGGACGTCTCATTAATAGACTTATTTTCCTATTGGTTAAAAATTATCACATGAGGTGTTTCTTGAATTTTATGTGATAGATATAAATTAAGTGTGTTTTTGTTTTCGTGTAAAAAGTAAATGAGTCATTATTAATGAGATGTAGGGGAGTATTTAATTCAAATAAGTGAAAGTGCAAATATTTGAGCATAATAAAAGGCAATCTTTTGTCCATGCGCTTATGAAGACAAATCCACTAAGTGGTGTTTGATAATAATTATAATTATATTAATAACAATAATCATATTGGAGTAGTTAATAATTACAAGTAGATTTTGCTCCCGTTTCTTAAGCATTGAGTCGCATAGTCAAGAACGCAACGATTAACATTGGCTCTTACCATGATTGTGTAGGTGTCAGCGTATTGATAGGAGGTTAATGTTCGATATAATAAGTTCGGATTCGAATAGAAAAGCATTATAGTTTCTAATAATATGTATACCACATAATTGTTCACCATATATTTTGGATCTCCCACTCATATGCTAGCTCTTTAAAATCATCAGTTTCTTCCAAAACCTTCCTAAATACGACCAAACAAATTTGTATTTTATAAGGTTATTATTACTGTCACGTCACATTAACACTTCTTTCACTTAAATTCAGTAATTGACTTGTTTACGTTTATAATTTCCTTAACACCAATTTTCCAAATGCATTCGATGCTTAATTTTATTTTTTATATAAAGAAATTGAAAATTTTAGACAATGGAGTTGTTGATACTAAACAAGTTACATTTTTTTCCACACTATTATGAGAAATGGAAATTTGGGAACGTGTGGTGTCATTCTCATAATCATATTATGCTTAATTCATCATAAAAGGAACCAAAATAATTGAGTGTTAAGTCAATGCAGCTTCCTGTGGAGAAGACTATATTTCCACTATACTTCTATTCAATGAAAATGACTCCATTCTTTTTTTCTCCTATTCTTTTATTTATATTTGTGTTGATGATATGTATAGCATCGAAATAAGGTGATGTGAAGTTTTTTTTCTTTTTCTTTTATTTATATATTCAATTGTGTGGACTAATGTATGGCATCGATAATAAAAGCATTCTCATATAGGTAAGTAATTTAAGTTTCAATATTCTATAGATGACGTACCGTTACCTTAAAAAAGTTAACCCCTAAAATAGTCTATCATTAAATTAAAAAGTAAAAACTAATTATTTATGATTAAAAAAAAATTAGTCATTCTTACAAAATTACTCTGCCATGAATTATATGACTACTCGGTTAAAATTAGTCGCTCGTATAAATTATGCAGATCATATGAAATTGTACCAACACGACTAAACAAGATGGTACTTTTGTAAATAGATGTGTGTGATCCTTGTGCAAATCATAATTATTTTCTGAAATAGGTGGCGGCCATGGACATATTAATAAGGACGATAAAATAGGTGGTAGCCAGAAATAGAGATTATAAAAAGGGGAGGAGATGAAGCAACATTGAATAGCTAATTATAAGTATGATCTCTAACAATGGGGAAGAAGAAGTAGATGATTAGGAGACAAATCCGATTGCCGGATTGCGGCGAATAGTTTCGATTGGGCACGGAAACAACGTACAATTTATAATGTTTCAGACTCATAGAATGAGAGTCCATTACGAGACTCATAGAATGAGAGTCCATTACCCTGCAGTTGTCTAATTGGAAAATTTTACCATTAGATAGAATTCATTATACTAGTATAAGTTTATAGATTAAGTTTTTCTTTTTCCATTCTTTTTTGAACTGAGTGAGAAGGCGGCGCAGAGCAATTAGTTAAGAGATATTAATAATTAACCACTTTGTGTTTTAATTTACTATGGACAAGGTAACTAGTAATAATTAATAATGGAGATGCTAACTGAAAAATTAATTCTATCCATAAAAGGGAAATCTTGTGTGGACGAGAGAGAAGATCCTAACAGTGGATGATTAATTGATTGACACCATAAATATTCTTAACAGAAATACCATTTATTTTTCGTATCCCACATTTCATGGTCATCATTACATTGCATCAATATACTAATATTCCCACTTCAAATTTCATCCAAAACCATTCAATTTAAGTCATGTTTGGAAAAGCTTCTCAATTATGTTCAAATTATACTCGAAATATGGTTTTTTCAAATTTATTTTCATTTATTTTAGAGCTATGGTTGGAGGATCCATATCCATTAATTAGTGTTGTGAAAATGAAGTAGTTGAAATAAGTAAGAAGGAAATGATGAAGTAAAGTTGACCAAAATATTGAAACTTGGATGGAGGGCACAATGAGTAAGTTCCCCATATATGATTTACAACTGCAATAATACAACATTATTCTATCCGAACAAACTGTTGCTATGTATGTCTTGTTTTTTACACTGTTTCTTGTAATCTATTTTGGTGCTAATAATTGAGTCATAACATCACATTTGATATTCCATGCCCCTCCAAACACCAATTAACTGTGTTGCAAAATTAAACACTGTTGACCTACATCATCATCACCAATAAATGTTTTTCTTTTGTATTAAGGCCTAAGAGCAGTGTAAGCGAACCAAACTTTTCGTGAGCTATTTGAGGTTCGATTCGATAAAAGTTCGTTTGAAATTCGTTCGTTTAGTAAATGAACAAAACTCGAGTCTCGAACTGAAATCGAATTATTTTTCAAGTTGAACTCGAAGCTAATAGTATTCGGCTCGAAAACTTCACGAACTTTGTTAACGAGTCAAACTTCAAATAGTTCGCGAACTTTGCTAACAAGCTTGTTCACGAATTCTAAAAACGCGTCATACTTCAAATAGTTTGCGAACTTTATGTACGAACTAGTTCGCGGATTTGTCAAATTAATATTAAAATATATTCCCTCCGTCCCATGAATGTGGTACTACTTTCCCGATTGAGAAGTCCCACAAATGTAGTCCTATTTCCTTTTTTGACAAATTTTATAACTAAAAAGTAGAGAGTATTAAAGTAAATTAATTAAATTAAAGGGAAATAAAATATTGATTTGCGTGTAAAATGGAAGGAGGACTACATTCGTGGGATGAATGGAGTAAACATTAACTATAATATTGGTTCAATTACACCCCTGGATAGTTTTAATTGTGATTGATTAATTTATGGATTTTTTTTAGTAATTATTGGCATGTCTCATAAATAAATGGAAGGAGGACTACATTCGTGGGATTTTTTTTTAGTAATTGTGACATGTCTCATAAATAAATATTAAATTTGTAATAAAAATTTATTAATTTTCACTTTATAAATCTTTATGACTAGGATTTATTGTTTAGGGTATAATTTAATATGATTTAATAAAAAATAACAAAAATGAAAATTATGGTGGCTCGTATGCTGATGTGGCAGGCAAGTTAGATGGTTAGAGTCTTCTTCTGGAACATAAAGTATAATAATCCCTCCGTCCTAATAAGCATCACACAAATTTTTTTGGCACGATTAATAAATAGAATGTATAAAGTAGTGTAAGAGTGATAAATGTGGTAGTGTAGACCTTTTTTAAAAGATAACTTTTACTATTTTAAGAATATGTCAAGTTTAGAGGAATGTCCAAATTAAAAAATTGTGTCAATTTTAGTAGAACGGAAGAAGTATTTGATTTGGACTCAACACTCAAGAGCGTTATTAGAAAATAAAACATTTGTCCCTTCGGAAACAGCCAATGAAATTAGAACGATACAGAAAAAAATTTATCTTTTTTGTTATTATATTAAACTTAAATCATAAGATCGTACTATGAAAATTTTAAATTCCGAAAGATGTGGACTTGAACATTAATCTTTTATTACTATGCCAGCAGCCAATATACACACATATAATTGTCAATGATTTCACAATTTTAATAAAAATATAATTAGAAAAGTTTTGCAATATTAAAGCACATCATGCATAATTTGTAATATTTCTATTTTCGTCTTTTATTTAGAAAGCTAAATTTCAAAATTTCCGAAATTCGTCCAAATTTCTAACCATAGTAGTATATTGTTTGAACAGTTATAATAAGTTAACAAAAGAAAATATTTAGGTCAGCCTGTGCTACGCCTAGTCTAGTAATAGTATATTAATGTATGAGAATAAATTTAATATTCAAGTTATTTATGATAGGGTATTGTAATTTAAATTTAATGTAATATAAATTATTAAAATATGACTAAATAAGGCCAAATTTTTGGTAAATATTCTAGAATTAAATCTGTTGACAGTTGTGCTGGGATTCTAATTTGACCCACTATCAGATTATAGGCAGAGGGTGGTCCGACTCGACTACGAACCATTGTGAATTTAATTGGATCTTCTCCCTTTTCATTGTCATTTCTTTTTATTTTTTATGAATCTAATATTTGAACCTATTAATTGAAATTCAACTATTTGATTAATTTATATCTTTAAAGAAATTGACATGGCAGAACCTAGAGGTGAGAAATCGAACCAAATTGAAAAATCAAACTGAACTATTGATTTTTGGTCGATTTGGATTGGATTTAAAATATACGGATTTAGTTCGGTTTTAATTTTTGAAATTCGAATTTTCACCGGTTTGGATCGGTTTTTAGTCAAACGATTCAGTTGAAAACCGAACCGATTGAAATTTATTATATATAAATTAATATATTACTCCCTCTGTCCATTAAACTTCTTCCTAATTTGTCATTTTCGTCCGTCCACAAAACTTCTTCATACTTTAAACTTCTCATTTATAGTAAGTGGATCCATCACACTCTCTACACACAACTCAATTTAATATAATACATTAAGTGGGATCCAAAATCCACTAACTACACACAACACAATTTAAAACAATATATCAAGTGGGACCCTCATTCCACTCACAACATATCATTATTAAAGTCAAAATCACTACATTAAAACCCGCATCGGGTCAAATTATGAACATGTTTCATGAACAGAGGGAGTATAAATTAAAATAAATAAATAGAATACTTAAATCTAAATAGTAGTATTTGTTACAAAATCTTATTAATATAATAATTACAAGTTACAAATTGTAAAGAATTAACATAAAACTAAAACATATAATAAAAATAAAAGTAAACAAATCACATAAATATGAAAAATATGAATTAGTAAACTTAAAAATCGAAAGTGTTTGACTAAATTAATATTTTTGATGTTTATTTCATTTTGTAAATTATCATATATAAGATTGAATAATTTTTTGGTGAAATAATTTGAGTATCAATTTTCGAGTGAACAGTACAATAAATTAATCATTAAAAAAATTATATATAATTAGAATTTCGAATAACCGAAAATTAAACCGAAACTGATTTTTAGATTTTGGTTTGGAACGATTTGGTTTTGAGAATAATTTGATTGGATTGATTTTAATTTCTAACCAATTTAATTTATTTGATTTTAGAATTTTGAACCGTTGCTCCCCCTAGCAGAACCCAAGCCACTTTGAGGAGGTTGACTTCCATAAATGATAGTCTTCTTTTCTCCACTTACAATAAATGGTGCCCATATCCACCACTAAAGTAATAAAAATTGTGAAGATAAAAGATTTTTCTCAAAACTAAATGTAGATATAATAATTAAGGAATATTGGTAGGTCGCATTGCGCCCATTCCATAAAAGTATCCATATACGTAAGTATTTGATATTCATTGTCTAATCTATAAAGCAAATTATATAATATGAAAATGTTATATATATATATATATATATATATATACTTTTTTATTTATTATTCATTTTGTCATTTTAGTTGATCCACAAATTAATTATTTGATTCCTTTTTATATGTGAATCAATTTAATTTATATTCACAATTCAATTAAATAGAATAAATTAAATTATATACTTTAGGTTAAATATCAAAATGTATATCAATTTGGAGGCCGGAAAATATATTAGATTTCAGACGTCACTTAATTTGACATTTATAATATGATTTTCTCTTATTTTTAAGTGCATAAAGTGTATTGTAGTTTGCGATTACAGTTTGTGATCAAACTTTATAACCTAGTTATTTTATTTATTTTCCTATTTGGATTCGGAAAAAATATGCATTGAGTATAAGCTATTAAAGTCATTTGTTGTCCTTGTGGAAGTGTACCAACTGATTCTTGTCTCTCGTAAAACGTGCATGATTGAATAATACATATTTTTATATAAAAACAATGGAATAACTGTGATGGTAACAATTAACTAATTAATGACTTACATCCCCTATTTTAAGTTCAATTATGCACATATCTTTCTCATATACATAAATAAATAATTATACTCCAATAGGTTTTTAGCACAAATAAATGAAATAGTCAAATGTCACGGTTTTTGGCATGCTTCTACCTAGTAAGGTCTAGGTTGTTTTGTTTTGTTATTTTTTTTTTCTCTTTTTTTGAGCAAAAGGGAAGGTCTAGGTTTCTTCTTGTCTTCAACCTCAAAGAAAATTATGCAATCTATCCAAATCATCAACTTGTTTCTTGCTTGTCTGATGAGATTCCTTCAATTTAACAATCCAAATACAAAATGCCAAAAAAATATTTGTATAATTTCATTACGTTTTGGTGGTCTACTCCTTTGGTCCATTTCGTCTTATTATTTTCTTTTCAAGTTATGACTTCACATCAATTTAATAATCTTGTATAAAACTCATTACGTGGTAGATTCCATTCCACAAGTCAATTTTTTTGCTTTATCAATGCCTCACTTTCCCCTTTATTTCTTTGAGGTCTAAGTCTCCAATGGTTTTTATTATCCTGCTTTCTCTCTCTTTCTCATCCTGAAGACTATTTGATCAATCAAAAGATTCTTTTATCAACCGTCATGCCTACTTCACACACCGATGTTCATATCAGAATCAGCTTCTTCTTTTTTTGGTTTGATCCGAATCATTAAAATATGTGCTAACACTATTTAGTACACAAGATAATTAGACTAGTACTACTATTTTACTCACCTAGTATGAGTTTGGTAATCTAAAACATGTGATGTTCAAATCTCAAATTCAAGATATGTGCAGCTTGTTTGGAAATTTTGGAATCAATTCTCTTAACCATACTTCCACTTGACATACACTTTTGGCACAGGAGTCAAAATTTCCCACATGTCCTAAAAACTTTTCCGGACATGATTAACCAATTCTCTCCCCATTTTATTAAAATATGAAATTCTTTAATATCCCAAAAGAAAAGAGGAAATCCTAGAAGAAATCCGGGTAGTTGCCGACTTACAAAATATACACATGCTTGATGCTTTACCTCCAGAGAAAGAGTTCCCACTTCCTATAAATTCTACCCACACACTAAATCTTGACTTTAAACGTTCTTTTTAGAAATTTACTCTCTTCCTGGAAAAAGTTATATACAGATTAAATGATATGTCCATGCTTTTCTCTTAAACCCAATGTATCTCAAAATGATGATCAAAACTTTGTTTTAATAAAATATTGACTGTACCGCTGTACGACGCAATTTGAGACCATTTATTTTATATTTATTTATACTTGAGTGAATAAGCCCAATACAATATATTAAAGCCCGTGGGCCCAAAAAATGATCTCATTTTTAAGCAGCCCAATTTAGGCTGAATATTTAATGAGGCCCATAAAAGATTGAAAACTACAAGCCTCTTCTTTCTAATATTCTTCATTTCTCCACACTTAAATACTTTTACTCACCATCTGTTTTAGAGTGAATAATGAAGGGTTTGAAGTCGAGGTTTGGGTTAGATTGAGATATGATTTGGGTATAGGGTTGGGTTTGATGAAGATTAGGTCTGGGTTATTGTGGGTATCGATTTGGACTGGAATATTAAATATTAGTGGGAATTATCCTATCCTGTCAAGACAAACTTAACTTAATTAAATATAAGTGGCAACTCATGTAATGGATTTATCTCGGATATGACGACAAACGGTTAAATGTGCACCGAATATGTTTTATCTTTTTTTTATTATTATTATTTGTAACAATTACTTTAATTAAATATCGATATGGTTATATTATATGTGTAATGTGTGCAGTAGAATATAATATATATTTGTCCATATATAATATTAAATTTGATCATGCAAACACGATATATAAAATAAAAGATAATATTGATGATGTCAAGTATTGACAAGTGTGGAGGGAAATGTATGCAAGTTTGAACAGTATCATGTGTTGGAACTATGATGATATTAGTATTTGCATTAATTAGTTTATGATAATATCTAGTAATTGCTTAAAATAAAGACAGCTGTACATATCGGTACCATAGTTGAATTATAGGGTGTATATGGTAGACGTGTGAATTGAGTCGGGTTGCGTTGTTATCAGGTCTAACCTGATAAGGATCTAATCTGTTAATGTCAAACTTTAACTAGACGGATTAAGGATATAGTAAATCTGAATCTGAACCTAACCTGAATCCAAATTGACACGTTTTTTTTCCAGGTTAAACCCAACCTTATAACAACCCGATAGTGACTCAATCTAACACGATTGTATACATATATATTATTAATAATAATATTTTTAGATAATATATTTATATATTTCAGGTGATCTGAACCCAACCCAAAATTCAATGCAAAAATTTCAAATTCTTATTGAGCCAACCTGATAAGAATCTGAACCCAATAAAAGTAAACCTAAACCTATTAATATCGGGTCATGTCGTGTTGAAAATTGATTAAAAATGATTGGCAAGCGTGCGGTTTTGCACCGACTGGAGTAGTCGCTATTTCCTCTTTATCGTATTATTCAAGTATCAACATATATATTAAAATAGAGAGACAGGCAGGCACAGCCCCCCTCGGCCCTCCCCAACAAAATTCACTCTAATCATTATTTCTTCTACACCGTCACAACCTCAACATGTTTCATAACCAAATCAAATGTACTTGCTATTTATATATTCAAAGTTACATGGAAAAACTCATGAATCTGAAGATGTTTGAAGACTTTTTTGTTTGTTTGTTTTTACTTTTTGTTCTTTGTGGAGTAACGTCATCGTCAATATAAGAATTTCAATACGAGCAACAATGTGATAAACCAATATAGCCATGGGATGTGAAATGACTAGACAGTAATTTTACTTAGTAATAAAAAATCAATGACCGACGTGAAATAAATGTATGTTTTGATTTTTAAAGTTTATGCATGAACAATAAACATTAAAAGGGGTTGTTATATAAACATAATAGTAGTAATAATTATGAGTTGGGTGAAGGTGTACGGGGGTTTTGATGAGTAATAGGTAGGTGGGTCCAGTTTTGCTAAATCATTTGATGCTACTGGTTGGTATAGCTGAGGTGTGCTACGCTTACGCTTACGCTTGCCCCATTATTTATTTTCTTATCTATCTATATTACTCCATATATATATATATAATAATGTCACAACACGTCAATTATTTATATATTTTCCTACTTATATTCACATCTTTTTCCGCATTTAATACCCACACCAGGTCAGCACTTCACTTCATAGAGTAAGTACAATGTACCACCTCTAATAAATAAATAATTAGAATAAAAATAACTACTATACGAAAACAGTTCAGATATTACACTGCACGTTGATACTGGTACCCAACATGTAATGTAAGAACCGTCGAGATTAATTAGGACTACATCATTTTGAAGCTTTACAGTTGTAAGGTCAAAATTATTTAACCGCAACATGCATTAATCAGTTGCTAATTTATATAGATAAGATATAAATTGCATAGTAGATATAGCACATTTTCCTATACTATGCCATATATTTATCTGGTCACACTATTTTCAGCTTAAAACTAACTGTAACACGGCCACCTTCATTAATATTTTTAAAGAACTGTACAACTGGCTTAGTCAAATTGCAAAACATCCAATCTGCCACTAAATTGCTTTCCAATTTATGTTTTGGACTAATTGTTCCAATGTGTAAATCAGTAGTGTAATAATACTTACTTCCACATCTAGTAAATTCGAGAATACCAATAATTAATTAAATGATATACAAGTAATGATAATAATAATAATAATTGTAGGAGGGATGATCGCTCATCACCTTACCTACTCTCAAATCTCAATAGCTTTGTTTTACTTACTACTGATATTGAACAAACAATACTCCAATAATTTGAGAATTGAGACAAACACACACCAAAGAATGATTCTCTGAAATGTAAGTGGCCCACCACCTTTCTTCATCTTTCCTATCAAAATATAGCATAGGTCTCATGTCCTTTTCCAAGAATCTTCAATAACTCCACCCCCAAATACATGACGATTAATAGTGTGTGTGGTACCATTGCTTCAAAACTCTTTAACCCGTTTTTGTTTTTTCACTTTCTAAGTTTACCAATCCCTCAAGTAAGCATAACACCTTTTTTTTATATATATATGAGTGTATTATAATAATAAATCGCCTTAAATTTATTGGGATTTAGTGAGAGTGAGTACAATTCAAAAGGCTTGACATGATTAAAGTGCTTTAGAAGTTCCTATGTCTAACTTAATTAAATTCGACATATTGGTAATTTAAATCGACTTTGTGTATTTAAAGAAAAAGAGACCAAGAGTATGCGAAAGACAAGTTCAGACACATACATGACACATCACACACAGTGAAACTCTAACCTGCTCTGCTCTGCTCTGTATGCATAAAAGAAGTGGGTAGCATTTCCTTTTCTTGGGCTGTAGATGTGGTTCGAGAATCACATTTTTTAAGTTTGAAAATCCCTTTCTCTTTCTTTTATGTGGGGTTTATTATTTTTTATATTTGCTCTTTGTCTTCTTTGCCGCTCCCTCCTTGATTTTCTCCTTTTTATTTTCTTATATGCTGGATTTGGATTTGGATTTTGACTTAAATCATATTATAATATTCCACTTCTTGCACCATTTCCCCGTCTCGCTTACGTTCATCTTCACATTATCCTAAATTCTCCCCTTGTACTTGCCATCTGAACGACCTGCACTTTTCCCCGCCTCCTTCCATTTGTGGTACGATTCTGCAATTCGATATCTACTCATCTTTATCGTCGGGAGTGATTCAAGAAAATGTGCTCCATTGCTGTGTAACCATCTGTATTTTGGTCCCAGAGTTTTCACTTCCCAGCTCGAATTTTCCCTTGTTTGCTCAAACCTTTTTAGATTTTTGTTTGATTTTGAAATGCAGTGAGAAAGAAGTACATTTCAAATTTGGTAGAATATGTTCCCTTTCGGTTTGTGATTTTTGGACTTTGTATCAAATACCATGTTTCGCCCAATATATCAAGAAAAGCCATTTGCAGTATACGATTGCATGTTCATGAACTGCTACCTGGTTGCTGTTTTCTTTTTCCTTATTTTCCTTCAAAGTGCGGTTTTTAGCAGTTCGTGAAATAACATTCTGATGCTAATTGTCTGCTCAAGCAAAGAATTGCATTTACTTTATTTTTCTTGGCCTTTTTCTCTCTTGAAAGTTCTTCGTATAACCGATGCATTGAGTAACTGTTGCTTACTTGCTTCTTCTGTTGTTTCTTTATTTATTAGAAAGGGGGTTACGTTTATCTGTTACTGAAACGAGTGTTAAGGTTTTGTTTTAGTTTTCTGTGCTGGGGTGAACTTACAAATCTTAACCCAAATGTTATTGTTGATTGTGGTTTATTGTTTCCTTGGACATCCAAGTTTCAGGCGAGCTCATAACTAGATCCATGAAGTTTGTGTTGTATAGTTATGCACTATATCTTGCAGCTAAAGAGGGAACGAACCGCGCTTTGAATGTTTCTATTCTGCACTGAGACTTCGTTTTGGTTTCTTTGCTATCTGGTTGCTGATAATTTTGTTTGTGATACTCTAAGGTGGTGAATTCTGTGATGTTATCTTGGGAGATATCATAAACTAAAGTCTTCGCTGAAACTGTCTAAAATGGAGTGCTATGATATACTGGAGCAGATTGGTAAAGGTTCATTCGGCTCTGCGCTGCTTGTTAGGCATAGACAAGAGAAGAAGAAGTAAGAAAATACATAATTGTGATTTTATTACTGTAATCTGAGTTTACATTTCTCTTATTATTAATTTGCTGTTTCCGCTTCTTTCAAAGGTATGTAATGAAAAAAATCCGCCTCGCTCGACAGACTAATCGAACACGCAGATCCGCCCACCAGGAGGTGATACTTAATTTGAATTTTCTGAAATACCTCCGGAATGTGGAAACATTATCTGGTCCTTGACTGTTAAAAGTTAAAAAATTGGGTTACTCAGTGATAATGAATTAACTTTTGTGGGAGATATGTATATACTGGATTTTGTTAATAAGATACAATTTAGTTGCCAACTATGCACTTCTCAAACTGCAGAGATGGCTGCTCATCTATAATTTAGTGATCATATTCATATGAATTGTGGTGAAACACTTCTAGAAGGGTATGAAAATTCTTTCCTTTTGAGTTTCTCTTGTATGTTACTTGTTAAACTTATTTTTCCATTGTGCAGATGGAACTCATTTCTAAAGTCAAGAATCCATATATTGTGGAGTACAAAGATTCCTGGGTGGAAAGGGTAAGTGATATAATCTCAGAAACCATTTATATCAAACTCATTGGATGAAATCAGTTACTTCTGCTACTACTATTCATTTACATAAAATGTATAACCTTGAAACTTGTGTTACTTTGCTGGAAGGAGACATAGAATTTGATGTGAGCTGTGAGAATAACATGTACAAACATGATTAGGCTTAGGCAGAACTCAGAAGTAATAAAATTTATCTTGTTTAGTTCCTCTGTGGTTCAAAACAAAAACAGAGAACCAGCCACAAGGAGACTTCCAAAGTATTAAGTTACTGTATGCTTACTTACCTTTTTCTTGCTTAATATTTACAACTCCACCTAGAGATTGTCTTGCTATTAGCTATTCTATGTCATCCCATTTGATCCCATAATGATGTAAATAATTCTACTTTTATTTTCAGGGTTGTTATGTCTGCATCGTGATTGGTTACTGTGAGGGAGGAGACATGTAAGTTGCTTGTTTCTGGCCGTGTATTTGCAGATACTAGTCTTTCCTTTTTCTTGTGTTACTCATTTCCTGTTGCTTTTTATGATACATTAGGGCTGATGCCATAAAAAAGATGAATGGAGTTCATTTTTCTGAAGAGGTTGTTTTACACATTATTTTCATACTCAATTTCAGTTCTTTTAGTTTTTTCACCAAGCTTACGTGCTAATAATTACATCTGTTTATTAAATTATGTGCAGAAGCTTTGCAGATGGTTGGTTCAACTGTTAATGGCACTTGACTACTTGCACTCCAATCACATTCTTCATCGTGATGTGAAGGTATTACTCAGCACTTAAGATATTTGGACATGAGAAACAAAATAGCACATATTAAAAGCTCTATTCATTTCTTTTCAGTGTTCGAATATATTTCTGACAAAAGATCAGGACATACGTTTAGGTAACTATCTATAGTTTTTCATTATGCCTGCTAGTATGTTTCATGCCTTCAGGAAAACTTTGCAGCACAAAGAGGCGTCCATTTTTCTATTTCAATTTTTTTTATTCTATCTTAATGTTTCAGGGGATTTTGGTCTGGCTAAAGTACTCATTGCTGATGACCTAGCTTCCTCTGTGAGTATAACGATAACGTAGATGCAGATTTTTTTGCAAGCTTATTTTTTCATATGTTGAACTGTTCTGTTCCATCCAATTGCAGGTAGTGGGCACACCTAGTTACATGTGTCCGGAGCTTCTTGCTGATATACCATATGGTTCCAAGTCGGATATCTGGTCCTTGGGTAACTTCCTCATAATCTTCACTTCTCAAACTTCCTAAATTGTTTGGGTCAGTTTATTGACTATATATGAATTTGTACGTGTTATTCAGGGTGCTGTCTTTATGAAATGGCTGCTTACAAACCTGCTTTTAAAGCTTTTGTAAGTCAAATTCTGTTATCAAATTTTACAGTTCTAACTCATGCAAATATGCGACGTTTCGAAGTTGACTTTTTATTGATGATGGAGCCAAAAATGGGTTGGTCCTTGTGAGGATTTCATTTATAAGTTGTTCGAAAACTCTCCTAGCATTCTCAGTAAGGAAGTTTGGTCGCCATTTTCTGCTGATATACATTATGAACAGGATATACAAGGTCTGATTCACAAGATAAATAAATCAACCGTGTCTCCACTTCCAACTGTGTATACCGCTCCATTGTAAGTCTGTTATATTTAAATCGATTTTTTCTTCACACCATAATTCATGGACAAGAAAATTTTGTTTTTCGCTAATTGTATCCCTTCTCTCAGCCGAGGGCTCATCAAGAGTATGCTTCGCAGAAATCCAGAGCTGAGACCAAGCGTACGTTCCAATTTCTACAATTTTCCCTCACTCTGGTTAGAATGTGCATGAATATTTTCTAACAATGATGTAAAATGCATGTCCTTTTGCAGGCTGCAGATTTGCTTAGACTTCCACACCTCCGGCCCTATATCCTTGATATTCATATGAAGCTTAACAACCCCAGGAGGTATACTTTTCCAGCTCTGCCCTCGGATGTCAATCTTGTTAAGAAAACAAGATTTGTTGAAGCTGATGCTGTCAAGAGAGAGAAAAGGTTATCGTTCGGCAACAATAGGGCATTGAATCCTAGTATATCTGGAAATGAGCTTGATAGTCCTTGTTCTTCACGGAGAGCTCACAAATCCTTTAGCCATTTGAATCATAAACTATCTGACTTCTCGATTGGTAGTATGGATAATGATATGGGAGTGCAGAAGTTGGCGACAGCCACAAAGTTCAGCACTGCGCCCACCCCGAGAACAACTTCAGCTAAGGCTTCTGCAAATCATAGAAGACAGTCAATGACTCCATCAAGAATATCAAACCCTGGTTCGACACGCGAATTGGTAAGTTCCAAATAAGTTTTTCGATATATAATTTCCATAAATACTACTCCCTCCGTCCCGCTAAATGCGGCTACAAGGGATCTGGCACCGAGTCTAAGAAAGTAAAGTGTTGTATGTTTAAAAAGTATGAGTAATGTATTTTAAAGGTATAATATTTTTTCCTTTCTAGGAAAGTGGACACTTTTAATGGGACAACCCAATAAGGAACGTGGCCGCTTTTAGCGAAACGAAGGGAATAGTATTGTAATGCATTGTGTATTTGGTACATCATGATTTTATCTGTGGATCATTATCTATGGTGTTGATTGCCACAAAAGTGTAAAACCATTGTCAAAACGGCAATTACCCTTATTTCTGCAATTGACTTATTGTTCTACGTACATGGCAGCTTCCTGTGTCGCACACCCTCGCCCGAAAACCTGCCCAAGGAGCACGCAGAGTGTCTCTTCCTCTGTCTACGCGAGCGCTGAGTACAGGGTCCCCCTATAAACCTAGCATCGGTCTACTTGGTAGCGTTGACGACCCTGACGTTTCTGTCAATGCACCACGAATCGACAAGATGGTTGATTTCCCGTTGGCATCGGCCGACGACCCTCTGCTACTGACAAGCCGGAGATCCTCATTGGCCTCTGTTCAGTGCTCGTACACCCCGCCTTACAGTGGCGATCGTTCTCTCATGAAAGACAAGTGCACGGTTCAGACTCTCGACAGAACATTTACAGCTCAGTACAATGGAAGTGAGTGCTCAGAACACAACCCAACAAGTGGTGGGGGTTCGAGCCATTCATCATCAGAATCTCGACAGCGGAGGTTCGACACGAGCTCGTATCAGCAGCGTGCAGAGGCTCTTGAGGGGCTGCTGGAATTCAGCGCACAACTAATGCAGCAAGAACGCTTTGACGAGCTCCAAGTTCTGCTGAAGCCGTTTGGAGTGGAGAAGGTGTCGCCTCGAGAAACGGCTATATGGTTGACCAAAAGCTTTAAGGAGAACGTGGCGTGATGAGTTGAAGACTAACAGCTAACTGCAGGTAGGGATTATCACTCTTTGACCATGGGTTAATGTAGCGTAAATGTAGCTGTCCTTTTCTTTTCTTTTTTGTTTGATTTGATGAATGCTCGTGCACTGCAACAAAGGGTTGCTGGTATAGTAGCATTTGGGAACTAAAACTAGAATAGAACAATGCTATGATGATGTAAGAATTTGTCTTCTTCGCCTTATGTTTCTGTTTTCATCATATCCTCTTGAACTTCACTACTGTGATGAAGTTACTTGGCATCTTTGATCAATATTATTTGACTACAATGTCTCGATTAAGTTTTTTCGAAACTTGTACACCTCAAATTGAGAAAATATTAGATCTATTTATTTTTAAAGCCTTTAAGTAAGATTATTTTGTCATTCACAAGTTAATTCTCTTTCATAGTTTCTCTGTGAAAATTTATACGGTACTTTCCCTGTCTTTTCTTATTCTTTATCTTTAAAACTTAGTTTCCAAAATCTTTAGATTTTGCAAATTCTCTTATGGGTTTTGAAATAAGTCATGTTATTACAAAATTTGAGAGGTTTGTAATTAAAAGTGAAATTATATGATACTACTATTTATTCATTATTCATTCTTTATCTTGATACAACGCACGCATTATTTTATAAATTTACTTCACAATCTTTGCTTGGCTCCATTTTTAAGCATATGTTACGAATGCATCAGAAAAAAAAAATAGCTAAGAATCTTAAGTTTGGTTGGGATATAAGTTATATTTTCTCTTTGGATTTGTGGTGTTCTTACTTTTAAGATAATAATAATAATAATTTTTACTGTGTTTTTGGGCATACTAGTCTAACTGCTAGTTGTGAAATTTAATTGGAGCTGGAAAAGAAAAGGTGAAAGTTGTTTAGAAGTTTGAATGTATGATCTCTAGAAAAATGAAAAAGAAAATTTGGAAGAATTTAGTTTGAAAAGTGAAAGTTGGTTTTGGTTGCTATTGGATTTTCGCAGGAATAGTAAAACCTTAGATATATGTTGCTGTCATTTTCTAAATTCCTCTAAATTGTAAATTGTGGTGATTAATATTCTTTCTTTGTCTCGTTAATTATCCATATTTTATTTTGACTATTTTTTTTTTTTTTACAATTTTAATCAAAATAGTAACGAAGGAAGTACTATTTTGTCATTGATTTTGAAGTATTACCTATTCAACAAACTTGCATCTATTTTATTTGGAGTCTTCCTATTTCATAACATGCCATGAAATGAATTGAATTTTGCATTGAAAGAATTTTCTAAATTTGGATATTTAGGTGTGACACGGATTAAAATGTTAGATTTATTTTGAATTGCTCGATGGACTAACTGTTAAATTCAAGTTTAAGGTATGTGATTTTATTTAACTTTACGCGGTGTTGACTTAAATTTGTTTTCTTTAATATTATGTAACGTGCTATATAATTATTTGACATACATCACGTGAACTGATTAAGTAAAATATTTCATTTTACTAAATTGATAAAAAAAAATTTAACCATTTTTAAAAAATCACTACCTCAAGTCCTTAAAAAAAATCACATTTCCACACCAAATATCTATTAAAATTTTGCTTATTTAACATCTTATAAATTAGGATTTTATAGTTATAATGAATTTCTTATCTCATGTCTGCTTTTCGTGAAAAAATACCAATTGAAGTGGAGGGTTTCTTCAAACAACAAAGGGCTGGGTCAACTATTCAATCAAATGATATTGAACATGTTTCTCATCTCCTCTCGAGAAAGAAGTGGGCTATTTCTTTGCAAAATTGTGCTCAATTCGCCCATCCGAGTGCCGGATCTAGATATCGTTCGAGTGCATAAAACGGATATCGCTGGGGAAACCATTAGGAATGCTCAACCCTCAAATATAGTTAGTTTCATTTTGCATATAGCAAGCACCGTCTTCTTCTTCGCTTAGTGAGCTGCCTCTCTCCTCGGGTGACTACTACCATATCTTTTTATTAATAGTTGTTTTCTTCTTTAAATGTTATCTTCATTATAATTTGAATTTTGTTAGATATGTATTTATAATTTTACATATCAAGTACGTATAGTTTGATATAAAACAAAGTACAACCCATGAAAACGAAAATTGCAATTGAAGTTTGTAAATTCTGACTTAAAAAATAAAATCACAGTGTTAATGGCCTTACCAATTGGCCACAAACCGGTAGTTATAACTTATACCAACACCCAACAGTTAAAGAATCATCATTGCCTCTCACTTATATACTCTGTTTGGACAAAAGTAAGAGATTCTACTTACAGTTGTCTTTTTAGGGTAGAGCAAATTAATATTGTTCAGTATATATGTTGAGAGAATTTTGGAATCTAGTTAATTAGATTGTTATTATTGTCCTATTGAAAGATACTAGTGCAGGAGTTATCAAAGAGAGAGGTTACTGCCTAATTAATGGCTCGATTATGAGGAGTACTGATTCTCACCTGAATTATTGTCCTATTATCAGATGTTCTTGCAGGAGACAGACATGCATCACATGTTAGAGGCTAATTAGTGGTTCCTTTATGACCACTGATCATACACTAATTAATACTCCCTCCTTTTTTAATAAGTGTCCAATTTTACTAAATCACACGTACCAATAAAATGAAAATTTTACTTATATACCCTTTATTGAATAGCATAATAACTACATTCATACAAATAATATCAAATTCCAATAAGTATTAAATAAGAGCAAAATTGAAAGATTGTCATAAATATACTCTAAAATTTTGAAATAGGACACTTATTTAGAAAAAAGAAAAAAAGTGAAATATGACACTTATTAAAAAACGGAGGGAGTATATATTTTTTCAAGGGAGTGAACTATTAAGTAAAATATATTGTCTGCCATGTTTGCCTACATATATCAGGACCGGAAAAGATCTTACATCTCATAGCGAAGACTTTAAGTGAGTTTGTTTTAAATACATATATATATATATATATATATTATTTTTTTACTTTTTGAGAGCTTATATTTTGATAATATCACTAATGAGTGTAATAAGTCCCTAATTGATGTTAATTGCTATAAGAAATTAATGGAATTTAATAAATATATTATATTATTTGTGAGTAAAATGGAATAGTTTTAGTATTACTTGTTTATGTTGGATTAAAGTGGAACATGCTCGCGAGCCAAAGAACAAGATATGATATAAATGAACAAGTGAAGTTTGAGGTGTAGATTATGTGACTTATAACTATACCTAATTTATCCATGGGTAGAGATACACACAGAGACCGAGAGGGAGAGAGAGATGTAGGTCTAGTTTTGAGTACATTTCTGAAAGGAATCTTTCAAGATTAGGTATGTTAGGAGACGAGACATGATTCAGAAAAAGAAGACTGAGACAGTAATCTGCTTAAAAGCTCTGTATAATTTTGCATGCGGTTATTTGAGTAACTCAACTCAAGGTCAAGGGCCATAATATACTACTCACTTCACTCCGTCCACGAATTTCCTTCCTAATTTGTCATTTTAGTCCGTCCACGAAAAAGCTTCCTAATTCAATTTTCCATTTATGGAAAGTGGACCCACCACACTCTCTACACACAACTCAATTTAATATAATACATTAAGTGGGACTCAACATCCACTAACTACACACAACACAATTTAAAACACTATATTAGGTGGGACCCAAACTCCACTCACTACATATCATCACACAAAGTTAAAGCACTACATAAAAACCCGCACCGGATCAAACTAGGAAGGAAATTAGTGGACGGAAGGAGTATAATATTATACTACTTGCTTACTAAATCCCATCTCTATTTCTTCACTTTTTAAACTGTGTTACGCTGCACGATGGCTTCCTAAAAAGTTACAAAGATTTATGCTACGAACCAGAGAATAAAAGTTTCCAAAATTCGATACTTGATTTAGTATAAAACTAGTTGAATTTGCACTTCTTATTTAGCAAATCCTACATCTGTTGCTTAAGTATATATTTACATAATGTTTTCTTGAGCTAGCTAGCCTGAGTTGAGTTTAGCTGGAAAGGCAGGACATAATTGGACACCCTCCGTCGCAAGTTTGCTAGTTATACGGCCACACGTCGGACGGTCCCCACTGCACTTTCGTGTGCCCGGGCGTTACAAATGGTATGTAAATCACTCATTGAGTTGTTATATCGTTGTTGGGGTCCATCCTTACAAAAATGTAGGGCCGGCAGGTGAATCCCACTCGCTCTGTCTCAATATTCTTGGCTCTGAAAGTTAATAAAACATTTACGATTTTGGTTAAGGGGTTAAGTTTGCCAAGTTAATACATGCATGTAATCTTGACATAGATGATTGCTAGTTAATCTTTCAGTTACCATGCATGGTTAATTAACTTAATTGGGATGAGTTATGTATGTGTGCGTGGGGGGATGAGGCAAAGGGAATAAAGCTGCGTGTCTATTTAGAGCAGAGCATGGAGTAGTAAACAGTTAATGGTCCCTGTATGTGTATGTGGTGCTTTAAGCAGAGGAAAAGGTTAATTGGGATTGGTATGTTTTGAAATGCAGAACGAAAAAGAAAAAGATCCAAGGGAGGGGGAGAAGAAGAAGAAGGAAGGCACGCCTTTGTTGGCAGAATATATATGTGAGTGAAGAAGCAAACAAGGGTGGTCGGTTTATGATGTAACCCATACCTATGACCCATCTAAAGCTAAGGCAGACAACATTACAACCTTACATCTTCCAACTACTATCCTTCTTTGTCTTCTTTCTTCTTTCCTCTCATCATTTACCTCTCTCCTTTATTAATTCTATTATTCTACCATTTTCTTAACAAGTCTACTTATATTCTTACTTGATCTCAACCATCTTGTCTCGTGCTCGTTCCGTCCCACTAAATTTGACACAATTTTCTTATTGAGATATTGTACTAATAATGACACATTCCAAAAATAGGTTATCTCTTTAAAAATGTGTAGACTCTACTACTTTTATCACTCTTACACTACTTTATACACACTTCTTAATAACCGTGCCCAAATTTTTTGTAATATCCTTATTGAAATTGACGAAGAAGTACTATATAGCCTATCTTAGGCTTTAATTACTATATCATCATTGAATTGATATAATATCTCCAGATTCTAGTTCACTCCAATTACAACAAACATTTGTTATCGTGTTTTATTTACCCTCGGTCTTACTTTAATTATCACATTTTATATTTTTAACTGAATGTATTATTATAATAAAAGATGACTGTTGAAATGGGACAAATGTAAGTATAATGAATCTACATTTTGACTCATTAGATTTTCTATAAGGCTGCGTTTGGTAGGAGGTATGAGATGAAAAAGGATAAGATAATTAATATGAATAGTGATAGATTAATAATATAAATAGTAAACAATAAAGTATTTGGTAGATAAGATAAGTAGGTATGATAACTTAATAATCTGTTTGGTATGTAAGATAAAAAAGTATGATAACTTAATAAGGCGTTTGGTAGATAACATAACAAGGTATTATAATGTATGATAACTTAATAAGGCGTTTGGTAGATAATATAAGACAGACAAGATAATTATTATCTTGTTTGGTATGTCAAATAGATACAATTAAAAGCACATCAAATAGCAGTGGGTTACTCGCCCAATGCCCATTTGCCTCCAGAATACCCATTACAAGCACATCAAATAGCAGTGAGTTTACAAAGTTTCCCTGCAATCAATCCTATGGGTTCTACAGAAGAAGGTATGAAATCCTCAATTGTTCTGGGTTCTTCGACTGTTCTTCGATTGAGACAAAAGGATCAAGAACCGAGTCAGCAAATTACTCTGCAAAACAAAGAGAAGGCAGATTAGATAATACATAATAATAATCACCGAGTCAGCAAATTAAGATTTCAGCATCCAAAGTCAGTTTCCAAGAACAATTCCAGTAATTCAACTTTCTAACCAACAGCTCATTCCCATATCCTAAAGCTAGATCTAGTTTACTTGGGGGCAAATTACCAACCAGTCAAAAAAATTTCTTAAAATCTGAGAATCTAAACAACCACCCACAACCAGAAACGAAACGAAGTTACTTCGCCATACCAAAATCAAACAGAAGGCCAAAGAAGAAAACGACTAACCTAGAGGAAACTTCTTCTCGATGACTTCTTCTCGATCGATACTTCTCCAGGGTCAGACGGTGTGTGTTTGATTGTGTGTATTTTCGACTAACCTAGGCAGCAATTGGATTGTGTGTGTGTTTTGATCGATATTTCTCTTCTCGATGACTGTGTAAATTTCTTTATGTGGGTTTAATGTTGAAGATAGATGATATTATCACACCACTTTGGCTGGTTAATTAATAAGGTTGTAACAGGGAAATAAGAACGGGCTGCGTAATTATCTCGGGCTCGACTGATTAATAATATGTGCTACCAAACGATAGATGAAGGCAGATTAATAATCTTATCTGCCTTCATCATAGCAACCAAACGCAGCCTAAAGGTATTTTATTAATTAAACTGAGTCTAAATCAATAGGAGAGAGAGTAACGATTTGAATAGTAATTTACAGAAAAAAGAGGAAATTGAAATATCCAACATTCTAAATTTCTAAACACAACATAGGAAATTGTGGATTGGAAACTATAGTTTGGCTTTTCATATACAGTTCTTTAATAAATCGTTCTCCTCGAAAATTAAATGTTGTTGTTGGTGTCACGTTTTCTTGGCACTGGCTGGATCCAGGGATACAAGTTACAAAATGAGGATATTATTTAATTCGTTCAGTAATCATTTCAAATGTTTGTACTTTGTTAATCAATACAAAACTCCTCCAAATATTTGAAATGAATATGCATCCTTGGTAGCATGCATTGATAACGACCTGCCATCTAATCAAATCAACCAACATATATATGAAGTAGTAATATTTTCTTTGGCGAAAAGAACATCTAATGATGTTGGATACGAGATCATGTGTTCCACACAATACAATCAAATTTTAATTTATTTGTAATTTTATACTCCCTCCGTCCCGGCTCAATTGTCTCGCTTTCCATTTTGGGGTGTCCCACTTGAATTGTCTCATTTTCTTTTTTGAATAAAAGTTGTAAGAGTAATAAAGTAGGTGGAAAGTAGTGAGAAGTAGTTGAGAAAGAAATAAAGTGAGTATTGGTATGCGAGCCAAAAGCAAATGAGACAATTAAGGTGGGACGGAGGAAGTATAAAATATCAGATTTTATCCCACTGAAATTACAAAGTACTCCCTCCGTCCCACTATTTCCGTCCTCTTTTATATTGAGATGAGTGTATTATTTTAATAAAAGAGGACGGAGGGAGTATTATTTTCATAAATGTTTGTTACATTTTAACCCGATACATGTTTTAATATAATACTTTAATTTTAGATGAAAGAGTGTATTTAGTAGAGTTTGAATCTCACTTGTTATTATTATTTAATTGAAGTGCGTGCACTATAAATAGAAAGTTTAAATTGTAACAAATATTGGTGAAAATCCCAAAAAGGAAATATATAACAATATTGGTGCACAGAGGAAGTATATAATTATATTTTAATATTTAATATTATTTTTAGTTAATTTTTAAGGTTGAAAATTTTTAAAAATAGAATACACGACTTTTAGAAATTTTATTTTTTTCTCATAATTGTTAATTATGAGTTATTATATTATAATTAAATTTTGCTTTTGAAAATGTTAATTGTAATAATAAATTTAAATATATGACATGAAGTGTGAGACAATCTCATTGATTAATCATGATTATAAGATATATAATAAACCAAGGTACTTATTAGAATATATATTAGCATGTAATCAATATTATTATTAATAGAAAACAGAGTTTTGAGATATTGATATTTGATAATGTGTTAAAAAAAATTAGTGTGAGCAGAAAAGGAAGACGGCAAGTGATGAAAAACTCCACAACAGGGTGCAGCAATCCCGATGAAGAAAAAAAGAGTAGAGTAGTAAGATGAAATTAATGATGTGTTTCCCAAATAATTGTGTTGTCATACAACTTTTTTCTTGAAAAAGTAAAAGAGGCAGTGAGAGAAAAAGAGAGCAGCAACGTAGTCCTTTTTCCCAGCTTCGGCCCCTTCTTCTCCATTTGCTCTCAACCTCACTGCATGCAGAGAAATCTTCAATTGATTCTACTAAGTGTAAGTATAAAGTTGTACTACTACTTGATAGTTTAATTTAAACAGACAAAGACCCCATTCACCGCACCACCAAAATCCCTCTCTCAGTTTTATTGACTAAGTGGGCCGGGCTGTGGCCCCAACTGTCACTATCCTATAGCCTACTCAAATTCCCCCTACTACTCCTACTCCTCTTCCTCACTCATGCTAATAATTACTGCATGTATAACAAAACAATAAAGAAAAAACTCTATAAAGCATTACACACACTCACTCACAAATATTCATGCAAAGTATTTGCCGTCAACAAACTCTTCTTTCTCTCACATCAACAACCTATCATGTATAACAACACTACCAAAATGGACGTACTTTGGGCCGAGAAGGGCCCGAACGGCTCCGAGCTTCCGCTGCCGGAGAGCCCGAGAGGTCCCATGGAGTTCCTGTCGCGGTCGTGGAGCGCCTCCGCCCTTCAACTCTCTAAAGCACTCACTCCTTCTGCAGCATCGCTTGGAAAAACCGCCGCAGCGGCGGCGGTGCCGATACCGGAAAATAACGCCGCCGAAGAAGAAGAGAATGCAAAGCTTTCTGGGAACACATTTTCGTTTGCTTCCACCGCTACTTCCCAGCTCATTCTCGAGCGTATCATGTCTCAATCTGTGAGTTTATTAATTAGTTTGTTTTCGAGAATATATATTCTTTTCTTCTTTAGTATTTCATCGTATTCATGAAATGAAATTGGTATTTCCATTTCTAAAGAAGAAAAATATGATGAAAATGTAGGAAATTTCACCTCTAACATCAGGAAGGCTTTCTCATAGTAGCGGTCCTCTTAATTGTCTTACTGAAGAAACAGAGTCTCCTCCGATTTCTCCTTCCGACGAGTACGAAGATGTCGTTAAGGTACCGTTCCTCTATTAAAATTCCTGTCCTTGTCTTAATCCGACTTTTTAAAGCATTATTATAGGCTCAAGTATACAAGTAATTATGAAATAAATTAAAGAAAGGTGATCTAAGATGCTATGATCATTAGTCAATGATTTGGTGTTAATTATAATAGTAAAATTTTGCACAAGGATTAGAGGCTAGTAGAACACAAGGCCGCCATAATCTAGAGCTAGCTTTGACAAGGTGAAGAAACAAAGAATGCTTTTGTCACTTTCGATACTTACTTTTGTTCATATGTAAGAATGCTTTAGCCGTCCCAAAACACTACTTTTGACTTTATTAAACGCTCACAAAGCACACACTCATTCCCACCTTTAACTCACTACTCACAACCAAACCGGATTTACTTTCAATAGTGACTTTAACCAAAGCTGCTGCAAATGCAATTAAAAGAAATAAGAAAATCTTAAAGCAGATACAATTCTATTCAAGGAAACAACTACCCTTTTGACTGTTCAATAACTCATTTTTGCCTTCAAAGGAAAAAGAAGTAAACCTCCTTAAATTTTATGACCCTTTATTTCAACCTAATGCCTTTTTTTTTTTTTTTTTAATATCATATCTTGAGATGAAAAAAAGGTAAAAGTTTGAGTTACTGAAGAAATATCACTCTTTCAAGAATCCAACAGTACATCAAGAAACATGAATGAATAAAGGAAAATGGGAACCTGCAACTCTTTCCAAATTTAAACAAAGGATTTTAAATCATTTCTGAAAAAACAGCTGGTTGAGTATATAAGCGGCCATATGGAATTCCTGTATAATTAAATTGCTTCAAGTTATTGGCACAGATTTCCCCCCAAAAAAGTTTTCCTTTTTACATGGTGTTTGAAACAACTGCGACTGAATTTGCAGAATTGCTATTACTCTTTTTATGATAACTGAATTTGCCTCTTACTCTCACACTACACTTTACCCTTTTCATCTTTCATTGATTCTATCGCTCTACATTAAATTCACCATCCACCATTTTTACTATAACCTCCACACCTCCTTACTCAGATCAACTTCCTATAAACTTTTTCTACTTTCATCCTGTAATATTTTCACTTCTTCCCTCTAGTATGCCTTCTCGATTTTATCTTGTTCTCCATTTCATCTACTGTTCATTGTATCTACTAACTAGTAATTCCTCCTTCTACTTTAGCGTAACGTTTTATATTCAATTGAATGTATTATACTAATAAAATGTGTCAATTAAAGTGGATTGGGTCGGAGGAGTCATGAGTAATATATAGTAATTCACTCCAGTTTATGGTTTTACGTTATTTTAAAAATGTTACAACTACAACACCATGCTATAGTACCCTCCCCTAACACAATGTCATTTTACAAGCTAATATATATTGCTAGAGAAATTCAAGATTTAATATTCATAAAATATTATAATCATATTATAAATGTAACATTTAATAGGACAAGATCAAGTGTTTTACAATCAAATTTGTTATTTTAATTAATGTTTTTTAAAATAAAAAATTTGTTATAATATAATGAATCATATCAATAATTATTTTTAAAAATTATTTTTTAAATTATATATTCTAATTTTAAATTTATGAACCTTAAAAATTAATTTAAAATGACTTAAATGTTAAAAATTAATTATATATGGTTGAGATGAACTATAGTATTAAAGTTCAATTGAATAATTAAAATAAAATTTGATTGGTGAAATAATTGTATTATTCCACAATTAACCATTTGACTTTGGTGATATGAAATGCACGTGAAACAAATGTTGGTAATTCAATAAAAATATGTACATATATGTATACTCCTTTACAGTAACTATAGTGGCGATTCGTGCTAATTTATCACTGTACAAAAAATAAATAACTGTAGTATTTACGAGCAAACAACACATTGCAACCCCTATTCACCGGCACTCCCCGAGCCGGCGCCGGCGGAGGGGCCAACACGCCGGGCGGGAAGACAGTGGGGAGGTGGCTGAAGGAGCGGAGAGAGAAGAAGAAAGAGGAAACCCGAACCCACAACGCGCAGCTGCACGCGGCCGTCTCCGTCGCCGGCGTGGCAGCGGCAATCGCCGCCATCGCCGCTGCCACGGCGGCATCGTCCGTGAGCTGCAAGGACGAGCAGATGGCGAAGACGGACATGGCGGTGGCCTCGGCAGCGACGTTGGTGGCGGCGCAGTGCGTGGAGGCGGCGGAGTTGATGGGCGCCGACCGCGACCACCTCATGTCCGCCATTAGCTCTGCCGTGAACGTGCGTTCGCACGGCGACATATCAACCCTCACTGCCGCTGCGGCCACAGCCCTGCGAGGGGTGGCGACGTTGAAGGCGAGAGCGCTGAAAGAAGTGTGGAACGTAGCAGCAGCTGTGCCTATAGAGAGAGGGCTGAATTTAAGCAACAACAATGGGAATAGCAGTCACACAAACTCAAGCAGCAACAACTCCGGCAGCAGCTACTGTGAGGAGCTCGTTCCTGAAGAGAATTTTCTTGCTGCTTGCAATCAAGAAATGCTTGCTCGAGGCACTGAACTCCTCAAACGAACTCGTAAAGGTATACACATACACATTTGAGTTGTGTCATAGTAGAAGCAATATTTGATGTGGGAGTGATAATGGTGCAGGTGATCTTCATTGGAAAGTGGTCTCTGTTTACATTCATCGGAGTGGGAATGTAAGTAAATTTATTGATAAATTAGGCCTAACAGCAACAGTATAGGAACATAATTGGTTTTGATGGTGAGTGCTGGTGCATCAATGTGCAGGTGATGCTAAAGATGAAGAGCAGGCATGTAGGAAACACCTTCACCAAGAAGAAGAAAAGTAACCCTTTTGATATTATAATAATTTTATTTGATTACACGAGGTTTTTATTTAAAATATTGAAACTGGGATGCAGATGTAGTGGTGGATGTTATAAAAGACATGGCGGCATGGCCGGGGAGGCACTTATTCGAGGACGGTGAGCAGAGACGATACTTTGGGCTAAAGACAGAAGGGCGTGGAGTGGTGGAGTTTGAATCCAAGAATGCAAGAGAGTATGAAATGTGGACGCAGGGGGTGTCAAGGCTTCTAGCTATGGTGGCTGAGAGGAAGAGAAGGCATTACAAATAGCTAATTAATAAAACTCTACTTCATTGAATTTGTTTGTGTAGTAGCATAACTGCAGATGACCACTTCTCTGTGCGTCAGTATTGTGGGATTAGCTTGTTTAATGGTATTGTTAGGATTTGGAAGTGTAGTAAAGTAAAATCGTGAGGTTGTTGGTGTTGCAAAACTTGAACCATTAAATGCTCAAGAATGTAGCGTAATACAAGCAGAAGAGAAATCAAGAAAGACAGCCACCATATTAGTCACTAAGAAAGCTGGGATTTAAGGGATGTGTGTTATTGAAAAATCTATGGACCTACTGTCGCAGTGTCGCTGTCCATAGATTGAGTTCCAACATTAGCACCAGATAGAGGAGTTCAAACGTGCTCATCAAACTGTATGGTTCGATACTCAGCTTCTACGGGTACAAGTAGTTCGACAGTATAGAAATATGGTACTAATTTATACTTCCTCCGTCCCCCGATAAGTGTCCCATTAATAAAAAAAAAATTGTTCCTCAATAAGAGTCATATTTCAAAAAGTTCCAATGATTACCCCTTCCAATCATTGAATTATTTTTACCGCTGAGCTCGGCTCAAAATGTAATTGTCTAGTTCAAGCTCGAATCAAGCTCAAAATCAGGTTCGAACTCGACTCGTTTATTATCGAATTGAACTCCGAACGAACTTTTTTCAAACTGAGTTTCAAATAGCTTGCGAGTAGCTTTGTTTATTTACGTACTACTCATCTCATCAGTAGCCTCATTCGAAAAAGAAGAAGAAGAAGAAGAAGAAGAATTAAACAAATTATTGAAGCGCCACCAATTTGTAGTTCATTCTTTGGTGCTATATGCACGATAAATATTATAAATTGATTTTATTACTATAATATTAAGTAGATTAATATTTTTTGTACATCTTCAAATTTAATTATTATGTTAGAGTTAGTATAACTAATTGTCGTCCAAACATGTTATACTAATACCTGTGTTTCAGATGTGATGGAACAACACACGTATGATGGAAGAAAAACAAGTTAAAGGCAGTTGAGGAATTTATGCCTAGTGGAATTATGTTCCACAAATCCAGAAGTCAACAACCGACTGAAGTTGTTCCACAATTGAAGGCAGAAATGCGGATGCAACAATTGACTCCGAGAATTGTTATTTATGTGGATCTACTTAGCCCATGTAGTCTATCTATAAATACTAAAGTCATTCATTCAGTAGATAGACACTTTCATAGATATTTTTCATAGTTTTCATTGTATGATTCTTAGATTCAAGAACGTACGTTTAGTATTTTAGTGATGGTGTTGTTGTGTTAGATTGTAGACCAACAATGTAACACTCAACACTTATTTTGATAATCGTTAGACTGATACACTTTCATATTATAAGTTGTATGTGAGTAATAAGTAATTTAAACAATGAATTAACATGCATCCCGCAAGAAAAAAAAAAACATAAAAATCAAATTATATAAATAATACTACTATATAAATAAAATATTTTCATATTCCCCCAATATGTCAGAAGTAGAGTTGGCAAAACTGCCCAAATCCATAGGCCCGCCCAAAAGCTTGGGGTTTGGACGGATTTGGACTTGGAAAAAGGAGGTCCAAAAAAAATGGGCCTAAAAATTCTGCACGAAAATAGCCTCGAGCCCGATGGGCTTTGGGTTAAAAAGTCAGGAGTTTTCGGGCTAAAAAGTCCGCCCGATAATATAGGATAAAATACTATTTTTTTTTGTAATTTTTATTTAATTTAATTATTATTATAATATCTATATTTTGTATGAATGAATAAAAGACTTTTAAAATTTTAATTATTTATTTTAGGATTGTTATATAATTTAAATTATGATCTTATGATGTTTATATTTTATGTTTCTTAATTGTTTATTCATAATTTTATTAATATTTAAAGATGTTAATTGCATAATTTAATTTTACGTTATAAATGATAAAAAAAAATTAAAAAATCTTTTTAGTTTAAATGAATTGAACTTTGGGCCCGCCCAAAAAAAACCCGCCCGTCCGAAGTTAGTTTGGACCGAGCGGACTTGGACAGGCCTCAAAATTATAAAGAGTCCGATGGGCCAGACCTCAAAATTATAAAAAGTCCGATGGGCCAGGCCGGACGGGCCCGACCACCCGCCACTTTTTGCCACCTCTAATCAGAAGTAGGAATTGCCACCTCTAGTCAGAAGTAGGAAGGAGATATATGAAAAATTAATAAAGAAAAAAAAATAGATTAACTGCCTTCTTATCCATAAATAGCAAAAGATAAATACACGCAATAGTACGATACTTTATCTTGTTGAAAAAGTATACAAAATTTTCAAGATAATAAACTAAATAATATATGCTTCATTCTGAAAAATCACCGTCTCATAAACAAGTATATATATGAAATATAATATAATATGATCTCTTTTCTTATTTACGATTCCATCTTAGAAAGATCAAGGAAACTAAAAGCAGATTAAGAAAATAATGAAAGATAAAGGTAAGAAAGGGAATTGAGCAGAACTACCTCCCAAAATATATTCTCTCTTTCTTGTATCTCTTTATATAGTTTCATCAATAGAATTTTCATTCTTTAACATTTACAATCGTTGTTTTTAAGATTTGATTCTAAAATTTTTGTTGCTTGAAACCTTCAATATTTATTGTAACCCAATGTACTATTTGCTACAAAAACTACTCTGATCTGAAAACAAGAAAGAAATTTACAATCTATCACTAATATTTCACTATAAGAAATTCAAAATCCAACGTTGCGCAGCAATGCATACAGATAGAAAGCAGAATTAACTTTTGATTTACAACAAGTCAGAGTATATTGATACTATGAATTCTTCAAGTGTCAGCAGCTCTGAAGATTGTCAGCAAAGAAAGGAAGAGGTTGATGACATCCAAATAGAGAGCAACCGCAGCCCAGATGTAGTCATCGTAGCTGTATCGCTTGATCAGGTTATCAGTGTCGTAGATTATGTAGCCGCAGAAGATTATTGAAGCCAAGCACCCATATATCATCACACTTATCTTACCCAAGGGGAACAGAATCTGCACCACCATCAAATGTTCTTTTAATACATATATATATATATATGTGTGTGTGTGTGTGTGTATATTGTAATTAATTGTTGTTTCATATACCAAATCCCAAAACCAAATATATATAAACCTGAATGAAGGCAAACAACATAAGCACAAGAATTGCACCAAAGAGGAATGGTCCCAAGAAGTTGAAATCATGGCCTCTCTTTGCAGCCCAGAATGTGTAGAAGGTGAGGCTCACCACCACCGCAGCAGTTAAGATCACTGATTCCAGAATAACTTTCCCTGCAAACACCAATATATAGATCATAAACATGAGCAGGAATAAATTAGATAAAGAAAAGGCAAAACATTTGAAGGCCCAAAAGTTAAACAAATACAAACCATTAGTGTAGGAACAAGTCAAGCCCACCACAAAGGCAAGCGACACCGTGAAAATGGCGAGGAGGAAGTAATTGAGTGGGTGCCTCTGGTAATAGTAATACAATGGCAACAGCACTGCAACCAACCAAATTAATTAAATCAGAATCACACCCCCCACCACACACTACCGAGAGAGAGAGAGAAGGAGCATAATTAAGCATATGCATACCGATAAAAGGGGTGATGATGAGGATGATGTAAAGCGCCAAACCGGCACCAGTAGTTGAAAAGAAGTGGGATATGGGATGAACAGTTACAACGACAGCAGCAACAGCGATGGTCAGAAGCAATTGAATACTGATTATCACATATATTTTCCGAATAAAAGCCCACCGGAGCTCCGGGCTTTCCAGCATCATCGGATACAATGGCTGGCTCCCGATCTCCACGTCATCCTTCCGGTAAGGCTGGGACCACATGCCTTCAACAAATTCAGACGAATTGAGACGAAGAGGAGGTTGAGGTTGCGTGTTTTGGGTGTATGGAATTACTTAATGGAGAGGGAAGTTTATATTGGCACGGTCGAGATTAGATTAATGGAGAAGGAAAGTTCTTGATGCGTCGCGTTACGTTGCGTAAAATAAAGCGTGTCAAATTCTGATAGAATCGTGTTTTCGAGATCTCTCTCGACTCTCTATTACTATTACTACCTCTCCTTTTATTCCAATTCAAGTCCTAACCAGATATAATTTGTTCCACTATATACCATTTTTATTTTTATAATTTAATTTTTTTTTATATAATATTAAGAATTTATTCCATTCAATTATTTTTAATATATAATATTAATTTTAATCGCCTTTTAGCATATAGTATCCCTTTTAATTTTGTAATGTCTTGGTATACTATGTTGTGGTTAATGGTTCCATTACTTTCAAATAATAGGAAAATTAGTTTTCTTAATTTCAAAATTTTCGAATAAATAATTTAAGAAATTATATAATCTTATTAAATATTAATTAAAACGATAAATTTGATAGTAAAATATAAAGTGTGAGATTATATGAGCTTTTAAAGTGAAATATTTTATTGCAAAGGTGCACTATTAATTACATAAATAACATATCTTCATACATTACATTTAAATCTTATAATATCCTTACTTGTCCTCAAATATCTGAGTATACTGTCGTGAATGGTTGCATTATTTCCCAATCTTATATCATGCATTATGATTTACCTCAACAATATATATCATTTGTATATTTATTTATTATTTCTTTTAAAGATATATAGAAAATCACTTTATATGACACAAGAATATATATAACAGAGAAATTTATACCATGCTTTCTACTCTAGCAAAAGATATTGTTCTTAAATAAAATATACTTCCCATTTGCAAATTCAATCTTTTAACGGTGGATAAAATCAGCGGATAACAGTTGAATAATTCATGAACTGTCTCGATTTATTTTGTATGAAGATATAAAAAAAGCCATTTAAGCCTAAAAAGAAAGCCTATGAGGCTAAAACTGGAATAAAAACTTTCAAAAGTGCTAAACTTGGTAGCCTTTTACTTTCTTTTGAGAACAATAAATTTTCGTATTGAGGCTTCCTTCCATCTTTTATTTAAAATTTGTGTCTAATCCGTTGAAAATCGATGGAAAATTATTTTATATTATAATTTATAAATATATGTTTTATGATAAAAAATATTATTATTTATTTAAAAATTTGAGTTTTATAGTAAAATTATAATTATTAAAAGTGCTATAATATATTTAAAGGCTTAGGTTGTATAATAGTTATTTTATTATAGTCAATTCAAATAATAATCATAAATATAAATTAAAAATCTAATCACTTGCATGTATTTACGAATTATTAGCTATAAAATTAAAAGATATCCTTAATAAGAGGTGATTGAGGAAGCCTAAATAAATAATGATTATATTTTCTTATAACATTTTAAGTGGTTAAAATTGAATTTGATATATTAAAACGATTATTTTAACATTTTTTTATTTAAAAGTGATATAAAATGACAAATCATTATAAATATTATTTATAATAAATTATATTACGTAGAATGTATTGATAAAATATCATGTTATCTTATGATTTATTAACATAATTGCAAATTTTTTGCTACTTAAAAATCATATCATTGCAAAATATATGTATTACGTGAAGACTCATAGAAGTCGATAGCTCTGTTCTTGCCTTAATCCAATTTGTCCGAACACATAGATTTGTGATTTTGCCACTTTTGAGACAAAAATCGTTTTACCTTTGGCGACAATACACCACGTTCAAAGAACACTAAGGGCCGTAAATATATTTTGCGAGCAGAGAGTTTTCTCAACTGGACATCTATTTACATTTAATTTTGTAATCTTAATTTCAATTGCATATTATTATTGTCATTGTAATCTCTCATTTTCTAAATACATTTTACATTAATACTAAAAATAGACCAGCATTTGGTCGATGAAGTTTCAAGTAGTTATGGTGAGAATTCACAAAAATATAGTTAGTTTTTTGGATCTTGATAATTGTAGTTGGGGGGCCAAAATCCACCCGTTGTGTTGTGTCAATATTTATTATTGTAATAGCAAACATTTTAATCAAAGTAAAAGGACGCAATATCATTTGAAAATTTTGTATGGCTCTTTTCTTTCAGTCTTTTGTATTGACCCAAGAATAAAATGATAATGTACATTATGTACGCTTGTCGCCACGTGAGGGACACTACAACAGAAGTCAACCAAATACCCGAAAGGCCCCTCGCTTAGGGACATAAGTGTCAATTCGAATATAAAGAGGTGCAATAACGTAATCCTCGCCCCTCCACGCTTACATGGCACACCGGGGATGCACCTCCGCTCCAAAAAAGAAAATTAAATATAAAAACGAAAAAGAAAAAGAATACTTCCCCACAAGACAAAGCTGCGACGCCGCGGCCATATTTCTCGCAACCACCAGTCCACCACACTCTTCCCTCACTCACTCGCTCCGCCACCACCTCCAATTACCATAATACCCCTCCTCAATTCTGCTCGATTCCCCTCCCCGGTTTTCGATCTGCTGCCTCTGTTCCGCCGGGGAGCTAATCGTACACTTCATCGGGATAGATGCCGGAATCTTGCGCCCCCGCTCCGGAGGAGACCGCTGCGAAGTCGCCTCTCGACAAGCCGCTCCACCAGCTCACGGAGGATGACATTGCTCAGGTCACTCGCGAGGACTGCCGCCGTTACCTCAAGGAGAAAGGTACGGGTTCGGAGTGGAGAATAAATGGAACCAGAATGAACAATCAAGCGTAATTTTTTGTGTTTCTTTCTCTGTGTGATGTCTTTGGCGTAGGAATGAGGAGACCTTCGTGGAACAAATCTCAGGCGATTCAGCAAGTGATAATGCTGAAGACGCTCCTCGAAGCAACTCCGGATTCCGACTCTGGTGCGCGCAAGCGCCTTCGCATTTCGCGCCCTAACACTACGGATAGCAGCAGCAATGCTGCTCTGGAGAGTGTGCGTAATTATTCTTCTGCGTTTATGAATTTGAGGATGAAAGAAAAAGATTCCGTGCATGTTCTGCCTTGAATTGAGTGATTGTGAGGAATTAAATATAGTTTAGCTCTAATTTGCCAGTTTAATTTATTAAACATGTAGGTTCCCAGAGGAATAACTGGTGATGCGGAGAATTCTTTATCCGCAGAGGAAACGACACCGCATTCTGTGAAAGACCTGGACAAGCTTGATTCTTCGAGTGGTTACTCTAGTCGTTTCGCCGCCGCCAATGATGAATCTGTTCAACCTAGGTTATTACTCATTTAATGCTCAATCCGAGCTATATCCACTTGAAAGTTTTATAAAATAAATTAACTTCCCTGAGAAATACTAAAGCTACATTATTAAATACGCCAGTGGATCAGTTGAGTTTTGTACTCATATGTCTCTGGCGTTCTTTATAATTTAACCAACTTCAGTAGTCGTTAAATTTTCGTGATTAACTCTGCACTTCTTATGAAGAGGGTCTTTCCTTTCTTCCAGAACCCCAGCTTTGACAAACATGCCTATCGGCCAAATGACAATATTCTATTGTGGCAAAGTGAATGTATATGATAATGTCCCTGCAGATAAGGTATTAAAGCTTTCGTTGCCCTACCAACTTAGCAGTTATTGTTACTCTTCTGTCTAACCCAACTCATCTGTTTAGTCCTTGGCTCGGTGCAGTTTCATACATGGATATTTGATCGGTCTGTTTCTCAGGTACAAGCATTAATGAATATTGCTGCAAGTCCTCTACAATTTCCAGACGAACAGCCAGTTGATGGCACTGCTGGATTGCAACCTGTACCATGCCTCCCTAAAGCTGTCAGTTCCACTCGTCAAGATTCACCTGTTCTTATCTTGCCAACTCTCCCAACAGGTATATAGGCCTTAGCTAACAGTCTTGTTTGTTTTTATGGGACTTCCTTCCTATTCTTCTTTGGGCATAAATTTGTGTGATAAGTGTGTTTGATGTGTGTGTACATGCATGCTAAACTCGTACTCCAGGAATCTGAAGAATGATAGTTCTATGCAGACTATTGATAGTTATATTGACTGTGATTGGTTCCAGGAATTCTGGAAAGAGTTTAATGTTTTCTCTCTGTTATGTTTTCTTTCATTATACTCTCCAGCATAACAGTTGCCACAATTGGGTTTTGAATTGCTTTTTCAGTAAAAATAAATGAAAGCACCCCAGTGCGCGGAGAAGAATATAAAATGACTCGTGAAGAAAACCGTTGTAAGCATTTTAGCTTTTGACACTTCTTGAAGCCCTGCTGGTATGGAGTTGCTTAGTTTACTATAGGCATTCTGGAATTTCATTTTATTTTTTATTGTTAAAAGCATCAGTATGCTTTATTTATTTGAGGCAAGATAGTTAAAGAGCTGCACTGTCAACCCAAACAACATGGTCACAACAGTTGCTCGGCATCTAAACACGTATATCCACGCTCCAACCTAGGATAATGTTCATTTAAATCTGTTTATTTGCTCTCCATGACAGACTTCTGCACAAAATAGGTTTATTTTACATCTCTTAGGTAACCGTAATAGATCAGTTCTAGCGAGTATATGTAACCAAAAAGTTAATCAGGGAAGTTGGGAGCAAAAACTTTTTCCCATCAGAAATGTTATAAATAAAGTAGGCGAACAATTCTAGGTTTTTTTCATGTATACCATGAGAAAATGTAATGTTTAAAAATAGAAATAAAACTGAAATGTGCTATGAAAATTACTTCTTCCCTGTAAACACAATGTTAGGATAATATTTTTCCATGTTAAATACTCGGAGATATTAGAATTAGAATTTGCTGTTGATATAATGTATAAGAAAATAGTACCTTGTGCATTGGAAAAGTGTTATAATTTCGGAAATCTGGACTCATCTTGCATCTGTAAGATCTAGTTAGTTATCTGCTGCATTTTTAGTTGAAATGCCAAGAAAGGGTTAATTTGAAGAAGCCTTGGAGTGCGGTGTGTACTTATCAACTGTGGGCAGGTAAATGGAAAGCTAAGTTAACTAAATAAAGCTCTGGGTTGCTAAATAGCTGCAACCAAGGAAACTATGCACTAGCTGTTGAGTGTAGAATGAACATAAAAGCTTTATCAGTGGACCCTAAGTAGTAATTACTCAATCCTGAGTGCATCGGTTAACCTACTTTTGATTTTCCTTGAGGCTTGGCAATTGCATGTCAACCGCAATTTGTCAATTTTTTCAACAGGATTACCTAGTTATAGGGCTGATATGCCCTTGGGTCTTGTAGACTTGCCCAAAAACTACTAATGCTTATTTAAATATAATCTGCATTTACGCTCGTCTTGATGCAATAGTTAAAGCTATATAGAGAAATTATAGCTTTAAGCTGTGAAATAACTTGATGACTTATGACTGAAGAAGCTTTTATTCTTTTGCATTTTTCTCGTCTTGAAATCAGTGGAAGGGCCATCAACCAGAAAAGCATCTGTACAAAGGTACCTTCAGAAGAGAAAAGAGAGGTAGGTACTCTGAATAATTTGACAAAGATAAGAAAACATGGAAAGTGCTTCTGGTTGTTTGCCTTTTGTTTTCTCATATCTCTGTTAGGTGAAGGTTTAAGAGCAAGGGGAAGGAAGGGATGGTCTCATGTGCAAGTTTGGATGTTTATATTAACCATCAGATGGGTAATCAACTGCCAAGAATTGACACTTCCATAACCCATATCAGAAAACCTTCTAACTCTACACGGTGCAGTTCAATGGAAAATGATTCAGTTAAGAAAGTTTGCCTTTCTACTGGTCCGAGTAACAAAGGTGAGTTCATTACTTTTAGGGCTCTTTTCACTTAATCTTTTTTTTGGGATTGCCTTAATAACATACCTATTTTCTTTCTGTCTGCAATCTCTGCCATAATGTGTATCAGTGGCCAAGATCGATTTCCTTAAGATATCCATCTGCAATTATTGAATTGGTGAAGAATGAAACTTTGAAGAAGAATGAAACCCTTACAATATCCAATTTTGTTTTCTGCCATCAAATTAAATGTGAAATAAGCGGATTGTTTAATATTAGATCCCTTTTCTCTCATCTCTGGCATGTAAGTAAATGTAAGTTATGCTACAATTTCATTTATTATCATCAAATTAACTACTATGAACTACTATGAGAAACACATTGCATTGTTTGCTTCAGTTAATCATATATGTTTTTTGTTCATGAATCACGAGTGTGTTGCTGGATGAAATAAGGAAAGCTTTGGAGCAAGGAAAGTTTAGTTGCAAAGCAGGACTAATTAGCTACTACGTTGCAGGTGTATAGATGGACTGCTCCGGCCTCGTTGATTGCTGGAAATTTTTGTACCACGTGAGTCTTTAGGGTCAGATTAATTCTTCGTGATAAATTTGTTAATGGTCGCAACGGCCTCTTCTGTTTTATTATGCAATATGCTTGTATGTTGGTTAATTAATTGACAATCTCATCTCCCTCTGTGTATTTGATAGCTCTTAGCATCTTGTGCCAATTATGTTCAACCTTGGGTTAGTTTCAATTTCCTAGTTGAATTCACCCTTGAGGATGTGTGCACAATCTCTCAAAATGGAGTTGATTATTTTGCTTCAAATTCTTCCTCGATGTCTCTTACTTTGTCTTCAATAGATCAATGAGAGCCAATATACCATTCACGCGAGGGACGCCATAACAAGTAATAAAGCCACCTGCTGCTTCTATTCTGGTCGTCTCAACCTCTCTATCTGGATGGTGGTCGCACGTTAATGCCTCCGTGTAAACTTCTTTCGATAGATTGTCCCCTATTTGACGAAGCTGGTCAAGTTTCGAAATTCATTCTGAAAAGGAATATAACCAGCCAGACCTCCTGTCTCATGGTGTGATATATATATATATATATATATATATACCTCTCTTAGAGCACGACTGCACGAGGGCCTTTGAATCCCAAACATTGGCAATGGGAAATTCGTCCTTTCAATTGAAATATAGCGTTTATGGAGCTTCCAGGAGATGGGAGAAGGAACTTCAAACAATCAATCACCTTTTTTCAAATAATCCCTATGAGGCTACGACACAGATTTTCTTCAGTTAAGCTTATGAAACCTTCCCTGTGACTAGTTATAGAGTTGGTTGGTTGGAAGCAGTCGCTTGTAATCTGCAAAGACTAGAGTGGTTGAAGCCATTTCACAAGCTTCGTAACCCCCAAGGCCATCAAATGAATTCCAAATACATAACGAGTTTTCAATTTTCATGAGGGCGTAGAAGGAAGGCAATTCTGTACGGCCTTGGAGCGTGGCAAAGTAGCTACTTTTAAGAAAATAACCAAGGTGGGACACTCAGGTCAGGTGAATTCCACCCTCTTCACATTCCTTCATGCAGCAGGCCACCCCATTAGTGTGTATTAACCAAAGTTCGACAAGCATGTTTCTTTCACGAGCACAGATATATTTAATTTCTATCATGTTCCTAGAAAGCTGTTTCATAAATGGGATTGCCAAGTCTATGTGAGGGACAGTTGAGAGCTTCTTTAAGAAGCGATGAAACAGTGGACAAGAGTCAGCTAATGCATAGGCTTTCAAGAAATAAGCTTCAAAACATATATCTCTGGAGATTAATGGACTCCGATCCTGTGCTCTCTGCAGCCCTTCTTTACAATGACCCGTATCATATAACACCCACATCTCCTCATATACTAATCTTTCAGGTTCGCTTGAAGCATGCTCACGACCTAGTTAGAATCTGAATACATCAATTTACAGACTATAGCCATATTAGTCAAATAATATGACAATCATAATTAAGATGATCACAAGTGTTGCATCAGAAGATACCTAAGGAGAAGTAGAGACTTGTCTAAGGTATAACACACCCTTCGCTGCATCAGACTCAAGCATCTGATAGAATACAGAGAGTGATCCAATATCATCAACTAATTAAGTAGAAGCATCCTTCAATACCAGATAGCCACAACAAAGGGCAAGATCAAGTATATTTAATCTTTACTTTTATAGATAAAACTCACCTTGGTAAACTATTCTTCAGTGTCATGGATTGCTCTTAACAGTGCTTTTACACGACTTTTATTTGAAAGTGGATCATGGTTTATAGTTGGCTGAATATCTACCCCTCGGACAAAACAAAATTAGGACTTAGGAGTTGTGTTGTGGACCTGTTCAGACAAAAACATCAGGTAATATAGATATATTAATATATATATATATATATGTATATATTTAATCATTTTCGTGAACATTGTAATGGTTTAGTTTGTGCTTAGTTATATTTTATCTTAAATATTATTTTAGTTAGTGTATATTTTAATTTTTAAGCAATTGGTACATATTGAGATGAAGAGATTAAAGAGTAATAAAATGAGGGTCGAGATCCGGGCCGGCGGAAATATAGTCAAATTTCTCGCCCATTGGAAGGTGGGACCCGATTACCGATTCCCCCAACCCATTTGCTATTTCTTTTTAATTTTAAAGAGATAAGTAGTACTTAAAAAAATATTTTAAATGTTATCTTCTTCGAGGCGTAATATGGAATCTCTGCTTCTAGGTTCTAATTCTAGAAAATGAAATTACTAGTAAGTTCCAGAACAATTTGCGCGGCCGACATCTGAGCACAACTTCATAATTTAGCATCTCTTTGGTTTTCATATTATTATTATGTCTCAAAATAGTAAGTATAGAATAGCCAGCAATTACATATGTGTTAAATGACACTTGTATCCTGGAGTCATCGCCACATGCGCTAGCACGCTTTCTTATATTTGTAGTTTAGTTTAATGTGTGCCCACTGCCCATACTTGCATGCCGCTCTCCTGCATACCCAGTTCATTCGCTATAAATATTAAATCTTTAAAAAAAACAAAAACAAAATTATTGTCTGGATTTTTCTACATTGCGATGTGATGTTGCAATATGTGACGAAAATATTACAACACAAAACAAAACAAATAAGAACTTGATTATTTTAGCACGCTACTAGTACTAATTCATGTCACTGCTCAAATCCTTGCCCAAAAGCTAGATGGATATATATATATATATGGCCATCTCTTTTTGATATTTATTTCCTTTTTCTTTTTTCAATAATTAAAATAAAATCAGTTTATAAAATTTGTGAACATTGAATCCTCAATTAATTATAGATCCACATCAAAATGTATTGCATCTAGTACAATGGCCCCTACCTGGTTTGATTATATTGTGGGCACTACCATATGTCTTTATCAGTGATAAATCATGAGATTTGTCCTTTATACTAAACTTATATATGCATATATATCACAACAATTATTATTTAACCTTTACCTTAGCTAGTTGTAGTAAATGATATGGCCAAAAGTCAAAACAAAGAGGCAAGCAAAATTTTATTTTTCAATTTAATATTTTAAGTATATAATTATGGTTAAACATTTTTTATTGAAGTTTAATAAATTTAGTACTTTTTGCGAACGAAAAGAGAAGTAATATAGATACACCAGAGTATCTATATTCCTCTCGTCTCAGCTGTTTGAAGACCGCGTCGTTGTTTTTATGTCTGCAAATTAGAATTGCTTATGTAGCATCGTCTCCATATTGTTCCTCCTTTCTTAGCTGAACAAGCAGCAGCTGATGTCCCGCTAGCAATAGTTACTCCACTAGTTTATAGTATTGTTTTTCTGCTCAAAATTCAAATTTTGAATATGAATCTGTCACAGTGATACATGATGAGAAGAGAATTTAATTAATGAATTTTTATTTTTCTTTGTCAAGTGGTATTTTAATTAACTTTTATCCTTTTAAAAAATTAATGTGAAAGTCAGACCACAACACTAACAGTAAGAGTAGTCATTGATCATGTGAAATGCCATCAAAGTCAATTTAAATATTGAACATCTACAAAGCTTGAGACTGAGTAAACTGAAGAGTTATTTTTCTGGAAGAAAAAATATTATTAATTTCTTTTTCTCACAACATTATTAAAAGCACAGTACAGTAGTAAATAGTAATACTCCTAATCCTAAGTGAACAATATTTTGAAGCAGCACACACAAACAAACCTAACTCGAAAAGAACAGTTAGGAGAGTGTAATTCGGACATATCAGATAGTATTAGTGTATATGTAATTTATTTTCATCATGAGATTGATACTTTACTATATCATATGATATGACAAATTAGCTAGGGTATTGATTCTCACTGATCATTTCTGAGGAGTAAATTAATTGCAAATCAACCCCCCTCGAAATTGCGAAAAGTTCCATTATCTTGAAGTAATATAAAGCAGCAATTAGGAGTATATAATTAAGGAAGGGACATAGTGATATTGATATTGTGTAGTGTCTTAGATGCAATTACAGATGAGAAGAAAGGTAAGTTATAGTAGTATAATGATAGCGCAGTAGTTTACATTATCCTCAACTCATCCCATAATAAGTGGGTCTGAGAAACGGACCAATGAGAGCTCCCCATTTCATTACTCTATCAATCCCACCTTCCCCATTTACATCCAGAACTTTCTACGCCACCCATTCCAGAACCAAGTTGTGCATAAAGAATTATATAAATATTTGCAAGTTGCAATGGAAGGTTCACTTCATAGTTTCTTCCCCTTCTATTCTAGAAAGTTCGACGGTGAAAAACTCCCCCCTATTTAACCAACTACATATCCATTAATAGAGCATCTTCCGTTCTTCTTCCTGTTCACACTTGCAGTTAATTTTCCCAACCTCAACGCTGGTCTAAAGCGACGGAAAATTAACCTACTTTCCCCAAATACAAGGCAAAATCAAAATTCCCTCTTTTGTGTTTCCCTAAATTGGAAACTATTCATGTACGCTGCGAGGATTCTTCATTCCCTTGCTTTTCCTGAACTAATTCATCGCGCATCCTCCGCGACCATCTCGTCTTCTTCTTCGTATAAGCAAGCTAAATCGAACATAAATGTTTCCGGTCAAGGAGGAGTACCCAGGAGGAGCATGGTGCGAATCGAGCGAGCAGCCGCCTCCGCCGCGGCCGATGGATGGGCTCCACGAGATGGGGCCGCCGCCATTTCTGACCAAGACTTTCGAGATGGTAGATGATATGAGGACTGATAATATCGTGTCGTGGAACAGGGAGGGAAACAGCTTCGTTGTTTGGGATCCTCACGCCTTCGCCACTGCTTTGCTGCCTAGTTTTTTTAAGCACAATAATTTCTCCAGTTTCGTGAGGCAGCTCAATACTTATGTGAGTGAGCATTCCGGTCTTGTTACTTTTTATTTAATTTTGGATTTAATTGATGGGGTTATGTTTCAATTTTGCTGCAAATGGGTGCTGTCATCTGTTCTGGTTTTGCACTGGATCTGATGGTAGTCTCGAAAAAAGCTATTGAAAGGAATAAACTTTTTCAGTAATTAAAAAAAAAAATGATGAATGCATACTCCGAAAGGGAATCTCCCATCTTCTTTTTCGGATAAAAAATTGGATTGAATTCGTACAAATTCTTAGTCTTTTACACATAGTTTGCTCTTCCTCTTTTCCATAAAGGTTCTCTGAATGTGGAAAGAAAGAATGTTGATGACAAATTCAACAAGATGATGATTGATGATTGATGATTGATGATTGATGATAGATGATTGATGATTCATGATTGATGATTGATGAAGCTCAAGGAATTCTCAAATTCCCGTCCTGATCAAGGTACTAAAACTCTTTCCGGACTCAAAAAAGAACTAAGAAAATGGTGATTGCTGCAGGGCTTTAGAAAAATTGATACAGACAAGTGGGAATTCGCAAATGAGGCATTTCTAAGGGGCCAAAAGCATCTCCTAAAGCACATTAGGCGCAGGAAAACAAGCCCCCCTCAGTCCCTCCTCCCTCCTCCCCAGCAAGCCCTCGCCGGCCCCTGCATCGAGGTCGGCAAATTCGGACTCGATACAGAAATCGACAGCCTGCGCCGGGACAAGCTAGTCCTAGTAATGGAGCTGGTGAAGCTGCGGCAGCAGCAGCAGAGCGCTAGGGATTATCTGCAGCAGATGGAGGTGAGGTTGCAGAGCACTGAGAAGAAGCAGCAGCAGATGATGAGCTTCTTAGCGAGGGCAATGCAGAACCCAGAGTTCATCCACCAATTAGTCCACCACAAGGAGAAGCGCAGGGAGCTCGAGGAAGCTATCAGCAAGAAGCGCCGGAGGCCTATCGACTTAGCTGAGTCAAGCCGAGGCCCAGCCTCGGTCGCTAATTTTAAGGTCAAGCCGTTGGAGTTGTGTGGCTTCCAAGTGTCGGAGCTAGAGGCGCTGGCTATGGAGATACAAGGGTTCGGTAGAGGGAAGGCAGAGGTGGAGGTGGAGGTGGAGGCCGATGAGGTCAATAATGAGCTCGACGACGGGTTCTGGGATGAGCTGCTGAGTGAGGGATTCGATGAGGAAGTAGGCGTGGGCGATGTTTGTGAAGACGGTGAAGAAGGGGAGGAAGATGTAAACGTGTTGGCTCATAAGTTGGGGTTCTTAGATTCTTCAAGTCCTAAGTATAGTAAGTGATTTAGATTTGCACGTTGTTGTTGGGTAATGATAAGATTATCTATCCTTTTACTACTTTTTAAATACCAGCTTGTTGTGATATGTTTGTTGGCGGTTCCAGTTTCAATTTCTGGTGTTTTGTGCTTGCTCTGTAAATTGATCGTTCAATTTTGGATTAGGCCAGGTTTCCCTTAGTTATTCTTGTAGTGTCAAAATTTTGCATTCCACGTTCAAAAATTATATCTATGTACAGTAGTTTAGCAATAGCAATTACTACTACGCTACGCATTTGTAATTTCCCTGAAACAGATAGTGAAGGACACCACCACACCACACCGCCGCATTGATCAAAAATCCCTTTTATAGCAATTTTAGGATTTGAGAGAGACACGTGTAGTGTTGTTGCAAATGACGACAACCTTGAATAGAAGAACATAGTATTAGACTATTAGTACTATGGGATTACGTGTCTTGTACTCGTGTTGGGTTGTTTAAATGGAAGAAGAGAAATAAGCAATGCATTTCTTTCTTTCTGCCTGCAAAATGACAGGCAGGCAGGCAGTGAGGTACCTAAAATATGGAGTCTTTCTTTGGTTTGGGAAATGGATGGAAGTAAGTAGGTATGAGTATGACTTTTGACTTTCTTACTAGTCAAATTCATATGCGGAACGCCTTTTTTGGTATATCATAATGCAGAAATTTAAATAACATGGTGACGAAAGATAACTTGATTTTTCTTATAATAAATCACTATAGTAAGTATTATTTGAACTACACCGACTGAAAGTGAAAGGCGAGTAAGCTAATTACTAATTGGGCTTGTGGGCTTTTCTTAGCGTAAATTTATGTAGCTCATTCGAAAGTAATCGGTTCGTAGCCCGTGTTCAATCTTGTTTCATTTTCACCTTTTATATCTAATAAGTTACCCAATTATACATCACAAATATTCAAAACTACAACTAACAGATAAATTAATACATCTATCTGGAAGATAAAACCCACAAAGTGACGCTAATCTTCTTCCTTCAAATTATGAAGGGACTACGTTATTTTATTTAATAAATAAATTAACTATACTCTAATGATGCATGTATAAAAATTAAGTCATAAGTGACCAATATTAATGCAACTCAACTGTGGGATTCAATAATAATAATTAAGTGAAAAATACAAATAAAAATTTGATATATAAAGGGCACTTGTGAAAAAAAGAAAACCCAAAAAGGTTCAAACATGCTTCGATCGATTTAGTTGCAATTGGGCTGCTGCATCATGTAACTCATCTTTGACTCTGTTCATCTTTTCCTCTTGTATTCTGATAACACCTCTAACTAAACATACCTAAAGTATTATGTGAGTGACATCTGATGTTATATCACTACCCACTGATCGAGACGTTTTTTTCTTGTCCAACATATATATCAATTACTACATCAAATATATATAACGATCGAATTTAGTATTATTTTATTGGGTATGTGTAGATAAATAAATAAAATGGTTTTTTTTATGTGGAAATTTTTGGTTTATTGAATATTGACTTTGCATTACTTGCTCACGTGAGTGTATGGTTTAATAATTTTGGTTGTTTTGCATACGTAAATCAGTAAATTAAGAGTAAGTGTAATGAACTCCATGATCAGGCAAACCCTTATACATGGAATAACTAGCTAGAGGCACACCAAAAATTTAACTTGTATACCTGATTACAGAGCAAAGTTTTCAGTATAATATGCAGGTGTTTAGCACGTGAAAATCAGTGATTATATAGAATTGGAACTCATTATTTATCCCCTTAAAAGGCCTTATAAAAGGGGAGAGTGTTTCAACTTATATATTGAGTCAAGAACCTTTACCAAGTCGATGTGGGACAATTAATGGGTAGCTTCTATAGGTTATATATTTGTTCTTTTAGCTACTATTGTACATAGTTGTAATGCTAATTGTGCCACTAAAAAGATAATATATACGAATGACAAGCATATTGGTTGATTATAGAATTCAAAATATGGAAAGCTAGAAAGGAAAAACACTAATTCACAAATTAATCATCTTAAACCACAAGATCATGCACCCATCAGAACACTTATGATAAACCACAAGATATATGTTTAGAATGGCCAATGATTTGGGCCTTGATTTCATTTTGGCAGACTGGACGAGGTTAGGTCCACATTCTTAATTTCTCACTATAACTTAATCAATTTCACGACCCAAAACTATAAGAAATCTTTCACTCAAAATTTTGTGGGCAAATATGCTTATATCCTAAGAGGTGTGTTAAATGTTACAAAGTTATGCTGACATTTCAGATACAATGTGTAAATTAACATTGTATATTGATTCAATAGCTAACTATGCATGCGCTGAATAAATGAAGATATTAAAATTAAACATATATAAATCCAAATATAAAAAAAGAATTATTTAGTAACAAAAATGTATTATATTTATTTTCATTAAACGATTGATTAAATGATATACATAACGAATACAACTTTTGCATCAAAAATAAAATTTATTTTACAAATTTATTTTATATTTTTTATTCAATTAATAGCGATAATCCCACTCAATTTTGGGATAGACTTATCAAATTCAGATTATAAAATTTTGGCTCTAACCCTTTTCGATGAACTAAACTAAATTGAAATCATGTATAATAGCATGGCGGAAAAGTAAATACACAGCTACTCCTTCCATCCCACTAAAAGTGACTTAATTTGACTAAATTTATGAGAATTTTTTGGTCAAACTAGACAACTTTTAATGGAATAGATGGAGTAGTATATATTATTACTCTAATTTGTACTTGTGATTATTTTTTTTATCGTCCAATCTTATTATTGTACTCATTTTTGTTGGAACCGTTATTTATAAGTTGTACTGTTTTAGCAAAAAAAAAGAAAAGGGAAAAGAAAGTAAGATTGGATGAGTAGGTCTCAATTGCATGAAAGAATCTGAGAATAGATGGAAGACCCGTGAACAAAAGCAGCATCATATCATTCATGGCATGGCTCTCCTTCTTTTCCTTATTCCTTCCCACTTATTTATTAATATTCTCTTCTCTCTACTCGTCATCTCTCCCATCCAACATTATTATTGCCACATTTTTATTTTCTTTTACCTTAAATCCTACAAATCAATTTTAAATATACTTATATATATGTGGTATACGTATATGATCGTCATCACAGCAATAATCGTTGGATTCTTGATATAAACAATTAAAAATGAATGCTTTAGTCTGATGCATGGGTTCAATCATATCAGTGGTTTGATTAATTAGTGGAGAATTAGTTTAGATGTCAGTACGTACTGCACAATCGAATCGTTCAATTCTTTTTATATTGGATGGATTTCAAAAGATAGATATGTGCAGTAGTAAACCTAATCTTATCTCCTGAAAAAGGGAGAAGAAGCAAAAAAAGAAAGAGGGAATGAAATGAATCTCAAATCAAAATTAAACACATGATCCTACAACACATAGGATTCTCAATGTTTAATTTCAAAGGCTCTTAAGATAAGCATGCATATGGGTCCTATTTTTGCATTACAAAGCTCAAACACTCGCATGTTGATGTTGTGGTTTTCTTTCTTTCTTTTTTCTTTTCTTATTTAATTATATTGAGACTTCTAGGATATTTATGATTATTCAAGTCTTTATTAAAGCATATGTGAGTTCATTATATAATTTAATCTTATCTAAAAGTTTAAACTTGTAGAGAAATGTTGGATTAATTCAATTATATTATATTTCCCAATGTTCCCTAGTGGGCTCAATCAAGTGAAGAATTTTAATATGAGTGGAGTTTCTCTTAATGAAATTTGAACTCAAGAAACTCGGCATTGATACCAAAAAAGAATTAAAACATTACTTTAAAAGTTCAAACTTCTAGAAATATATAAAATCAATTCATTTGTATTATTATGTATGTATATCAATAGAGTCGTACAAAAGAAATTGATCAATAATTGATTATTTTCGTGACAAGTTGTCCAGGTCGTGTACAATTCTGCCTTCATAATGATAGTATTTTTGAAATTTATGAAATGATTATAAATTAACATCAAGAGTTTCATGATTTGAATGGATAAAGAAGGTAGGGTGAGGAATTCAGCAATACATAAGATATGGCTTTGGATACAGGTTTGGAATATTAAAAAGTTGCAAAAGGATATTTGAGAAAAAGAAAGAGACCTTCTAAATTCCCTTTGGTGGGGTTTTGGATCTGAAAATTTTACTACATATATAAATAAATAATATATTAAATAATGTGCAATCCAGGATGAGATAATTAATTAAGATAAAGCATCACATGCAGCAAATTAACATTCAAGGAAATTAATTAAAAGACACTGAACATTAATCAAATCCTAAGTTCCTCATTAGTGAGCATATATCCATGCAGAACTTTTTTAATATGAAATAAACCCCTTCATTTCCCTCTCTTGACAAATAGCCACTTATTTATCACCTATAGATAAGTTTTCCTTTTATTTTACAGTCACAACCTATTTTTCTTCTTATATATAGATTTTTATTTTATTTTATTCGATAATTTAGTATCATGATTATTTGATAATCAAAATTAATACATCAATAGATTCACTTCCAACTCAAAATAAAATCATTTTCATACACACATATATACATATAAACTATGCGTATGAAGTTGATTTTAGAATTTATCTATTTATTTATTTATGTACATGCATGTTAATTATGTTTAATTGTTATAATTACTACTCCTTATTAATTCATTATATTTTACATTCTAAGCTATTAGACAAAAATTAATAAATGAATGTTGCTCCCAAATTATCCATAATTAATGAGACATTATCTTATACAATTAAAAAACAAACAAAAGTTTTTCATCTTCATCGGTTTTCAGTTTTGGGTAATTAATTAATGAAATGGGTATGATTAAGGATAGAGTTTGGTACATCATTCTAAAACGTCATTTAAATTGTAAATATTTGAAAAACTCCAAACGACATTTATACGAATAGAATCGAATATACATTTTGAGACATTGTACTAGATTTTATTCTCGTTGATAACACATTTTTTAGGCCAAAATGAATTACCATCGAGCTTGTTACAAGCATACATATATATATACACACGCGCGCAATGAAAGTACTTAATTACATGTTAATATAATTACAATTAATTAAAGTAAAAAAACTTAGGCCAAGTCGTTTTTAGCTTTTATCTCCGACAAGACTAAAGAATGGAAAACAGAATAATTACAACTTTCAGAGAGAAAATTATTACACATGAATGCTATATACAATTAGAAATTAAAAGAGCTTTCTGTCACCCAATTACATACATATATCACACAAATATGTAAAATCTGTGTGTGTAAGTGTGTGAATAAATCATGAAGCTGATAATAGTCAATCTTATAATTTAATAATGATAGCCATAGCCGTGGGGCTGCAGAAAAGCTAATTAAGTGGGCATATAATATATATATACAGTGATCAATTAACATCAACTCTCTTCCACTTTCCCTTTATCCTTTAAGCTTTAGGCTTTTTGGCTTTGCCACCATTTCTATATTTTTCCCTCTTTTTAAGCTTCTCAAATTTCTTTCTTAACAATTCCTCCTTTTAATACCATTTTATCCCATTTTCAATTCAATTCACTAAACTTTTAGGGGATTTGGGTGTTTTATAACAGGAGCAAAAGAAGAGACATAAAAGTACTTGTGTCAGCCCTCTGTATGTATATAAAATTTCAGAATCGGGAAAACAAATGTAATGAAACTAATCTATGTATAATCTACAAATTAGAAAAAAGGAATATATATTTGGTGATTCAATAATATTCATTCATATCGTAATATATATACAGTACTTTCGAGTTGAGAGGATTCTTGATTTTTCTTCTTTCCTCATTTTAACTAACTGAGCTTGTTTCACCCTCTCTTTCTCTCACACACACGTATTGCTTTACTTTGCAGCAGAATTGTTGCCTTTTATGGTTTTTCGTGCCGTTTATTTTCTGGGAATTGTTTTATAATTAAAATTTCGACATTTTTATCTACTTAGGTTGGCCAATGTAATCACCAGCGTCACATTCTTGTACACTATTTCTACCTACTGACACAGGTTTCCCAAATACTATTTAATTATCTAGTTTCTTTTCTCACTCGTACAGATATTCTCCGATAGCTTCCAAATCACTAGAGAGAGAAGCCAAACATCGATCTTGCATGGTGGTTTTAGAGAGAGGGAGAGATTTTAATTGTGCAGCAGAAAAATGGTAGCTATGAGATGCAACCCTAATTGGTTAGCTTAAGACAGTAGCGACTCAGAGATTTACTCATTGTCCTCATCATTTTTTCAGGAGATGTTCTTATTTTATCTGTGTTCTTTCTTCATTATCATCACACCTTGAAAAATAATATATATTCACTATTAAAAATATTCAGAAAATCTTTTAAAGTGAAATTGCAGGTAGCTGCATTAATTTCCAGGCGGGATTGAGCTATTCTAGTGCTGTTTTTGTTCCACCTGTTGATTTCAGTTCTAGGGCTTTAATGAGGGTTTGTTACAAGGCTTTCTTGTAATAAAGAACCAACCTTTTCTTCTCTTCTTCTTGTTGCTGTTGCCGTTGCTGTTGTCGTTTCATATCTCAAGAGTCAAACTTTCTTGTCCGAAACCAATTAAATTCACCTTCATCTCCAAAACCTCCAACCGAAAAAGAAAATAAATTCGTCACAAATCAATATAAACCATGTTTCCTATGGTGATTCCCAATTCAACCTCCATCTCCGTGGAAGCAAGCAATTCTTCAAGCACTAGGGTGAACCAAGACTTCGGTACCTTAAACGCAATGTTGCAGAACTCCAACGCCATGACTCCTCAGAAGACCAAGAAGAAGAGAAACCTCCCCGGAAATCCAGGTACACAGACACACCCACATGCCTATGTGTGTGTTTCTTGAGTTATATTTCAAAAAGATTCCATTTTTGCTTATGTATGTGCAGACCCAGATGCTGAGGTGATCGCGTTGTCTCCGAAAACCCTCATGACTGCGAACAGATTCGTGTGTGAGATCTGCAACAAGGGTTTTCAAAGAGACCAGAACCTGCAACTTCACCGCAGAGGTCACAACCTGCCATGGAAGCTGAAGCAGAGAAGCAGCAAAGAGAATCGGAAGAGGGCTTACGTGTGCCCGGAGCCGACGTGTCTCCATCACCACCCTTCGAGGGCTTTGGGAGATCTCACCGGAATCAAGAAACACTACTGCAGGAAACATGGTGAGAAGAAATGGAAGTGTGAGAAATGCTCAAAGATCTATGCTGTTCAGTCCGATTGGAAAGCCCACTCCAAAACTTGTGGAACTAGAGAGTATAGGTGTGATTGCGGAACCCTTTTCTCCAGGTAAATCAATTCATTAATTTTCCTCTTCTTTCCTTTTTTTTTTCTTAATTACATATGTGTTCTTGACGTGTTTGTGAGGTTAATTTGGTTTTGTTTTGTGCACTATAGAGGTAATGGTTTATGTTGTTGGTTGGTACAACTGAAATGCAGCTGTCATTAATGCATGTGATTGTTCAAATGAAGAATATTTTACAACCATGAAGAATTAATTAATTAATTAATTAATTAAAGGGATTGCAGAAAATTAATAAATCTTGAAATTGTGCATTAAATTTAGTAATGATTAATATCGAAACATATGATCTTTGGGTGGGGTGTGGAGTTAATTGGGAGGAAAATTAAGGGAGTATGGAAATGTGGGGCAGTGGGGAAGCTAAGCTGCATTTTGCATGCAAATGTCTTTCTCTTGTTGCTCAACTTTTGGTAATTGTAAGTACTATAAAAGGAGTCTAGGAAACAATGATGAATGTTTCTGAAATTGTTCTAAAAGAAAGTTATGGAAGCTTGAATACTTTTGTTGATCATGTCATGGCTGAGAATCCCTGCAAGATTTTTCACTATTTACTGACAGATGCTGTAATAATTCTGAGGTTATAATCATCAAAAACTGCAAAAAGTGGTCTTTGGCTTTGTTGTGTTGTTTTCGTGTGTTTTTATGAGCTGCACATGTACTCACGCACTAGTGTGTGTATAATCTATCTAGCTCTATGTTAATGTGCATGAACCCAGCTCTACTTTCAATAAACCTTTCCTCATCGTATATACTTGCATCCATTTTCTTCAAACTTTTTCATTGCGTTTTGCGCTTATTTTGATGCATGCAAATCCACATCTCTCTCTCTCTTTGGGGCTCACAAGCTCACAAAAATTGATCTACATTTTCTACTCTTTTGTTTTGAAAGTTTATTGACCCACAACACACACTAATATAATGTGCCCCCCAAGTTATTCTTAAAGAGCTTTATGTCTTTTTACGCTCACTCACATGTTTAATTTCCTTTGGTTTTATAATCCCAATTATTGGTGACTGATTTATCAATCCCTTTTAGTCTAGCTTGTATTTGTATATATTACAGTATTTCATAATTTTTCTTCTGTGTTAGTCTAATTCTTTACTTTATAATTAATTTCATCCAAATTAAACAAGAGTAAAAACAGAAGATGGGTGTTGCATTGTGTAGTACAAAGTACCACATTATATAAATTCTAGATTCATGATTAAGATGAATATAATACACTCAGAGAAGTTGGCATGCATGCTGATGCTAGGATATGAAGATCATGATGACTTACAAACAAATATTCCTCCTTGTCCTTTTCCTTCTTCAAACAAATCATTTCACTCTTAGTAATTTTCAATATTCCTGACTTATTTTATATTTCCCCTTTTACTGTTTTTGTTGCACAGGAAGGATAGCTTCATTACCCATAGGGCATTTTGTGATGCATTAGCTGAAGAAAGTGCCAGGCTGTCAGCTGCCACCAACTCAATCCTAAACCCTAATCTCAGCAGCAGCAGCGGCACCACCACCCAACCCTACCTTTTCAGCCCCCAAAGCCTCCTTCCTCCGCCGTCTCTCCTCCCCTATCAGCACCCCCACCGCCACTTCCGCAACCCGTGGGGGCAAAACCCTAGCCCCATTAGTGAAGAAAGCCAACTCCAAATCAAGCACGAATCCCTTCACATTCCCCTCTCCTCCTCGTCACATTTGCCGCTCTACCAGCAGGATAGGGGTGTCATGACGTCACCCTTCGGCAACTTCCAGGTCAGCACCACGGCCCTGCCGCCGCTGTCCGCGACCGCGCTCCTCCAGAAGGCGGCGACGATGGGGGCGGTGGGGCACGTTGGGTCCGCCATGGCCCACCTCGACATGCATGTGCCGGCATCGGCGTGGCAGAAGACGAGCGATGGGATGACTAGGGACTTTCTCGGCCTGACGGGGGACCAATGCGGCGGCGAAAGTGGCGGCAGCGGCGTGAGAGAGGTGATGCCGTTGGTGAAATTCTCGGGGTATGAACGTGATCATAGCTCTCTCTTGAAGCACCATGGATTTGGATTCACTACTGAAACCTGCACTTCTGGCTGGGGAAATTGCTGAAGATGCAAAGCATGCAACAAGGAGAGAGACAGTGAGAGAGAAAAAGGGGCAGAAAGATTCAGAAAGTGTCCAGAAGAAGGAGGAAAAAAAAAGAAACAAAAGAAAAGAAAAGGAGGGAAACTAAAAGAGGGGGAAAATCCAGTTAAGGTTTCTGTTTACTGAGTTTTGCAAAGACTTTCACATTATTATTGTTATGCTTTATTTTTGTCTCATCGAGTTTGGATTATCTATTAGCGACATTAATAATTAACTGCAGATTTAACATGTTATTACTGTTGGAATAATTTTGCTGAATCTCTTGCTTAGTTAATTTTCAAATTATGTTGTTTATTTTGATATGAAGAAAACTTTTTCTAATCAAATCAACCTTTTCTTCTATCTTATTATTTTGAAAGTTTTTTTCTTGAAATCTTAAGACACGTACTTTACGAATTTCCGGATCTTTTGAGTTCATCAATACATGCAAACATATGTTTAGGTAATTAATATATATGGATGGTCAATAATGTATGGATCTCATAATTCTCTCCTAGCATACCGATGAATACTGATTTGAACGAATGAACAATCTTTTGGCTCAAATGATAATACTGAATGAGCTATGGATTCGAAAATCTCCAAATCGATACAACAACATGCATGCAACAAACCCTGGCCACACGCAAAATTTTAATTAATAACATAAAAAACACTCCACTATTTGACATGCAATCAACGAGTTGAGAGTAACATTACAAGAGCTTTACAGTCATATCTATATTACACGGCGTCATAGCAGAAAATAGTCGAAAATAGGCTAGAAAACCTTTCTTGGATGATGAGAGGATAGTCAAGTACAGCATATATAAAGATAAGTTAAGCATAAACCAAACGGGAAGTAATACTATGTTATACACATGATGACAAAAAACTAGAATAATTGCTAGTTCAATTGTAGAGTAATTGATACTTGTGAAGTTAAAAGTTGTTAGTTAATTTGGTATATTGCGTTTTGACACTTTATGCTTAGTCGAAATATTTCAGTTCTAGTTTCATTTTATGCACTTCTTCTATGATACTCTTTCTTTTCAAATATCAATTTTCAATAACTACATACAAAAATGAACTATGAGCTAAAATTAAATTACAAATACGATTGAATTCCAATTATATCAACACTCCCGGAGAAGCAAAATGCTTGGGAAAAAACGTTGGAAACTTTAGGCTTCGTGTAATGATTAGTAGAACATCTTAAGCATTGAGTTCGAATTTCAGATAATACGACATTCACTTTGAATTAGCTTCATGCTCTAGTTTCGAGATACTTTTGGGATGATATTCTAGTTTCATTATTTTAAGTGCTACAATCATGATAATATAAATCCTATTAAATTTGAATAAGAATATAAAAAGGGAAAAAACTGTTAGAGGAGAAAATTAAAATATATATATATATAAGAAAAAAGAATAAAAAGCAGAAAAGCCTTTTTAAAACCTTGTGTAAGCGTGAAGGCAAAAAGCAACTAAGTTGATGCTGTATGTGTTTCCGTGCTGGGCTTAGGCTTAGAGTTAGTGGTGGTCCAACAATTAGTGAACCCCAAAAGCCACCTAAATTAAAAATAGTAAAAAGAGCTACTTATAAATGTCAACGCTTACCAAAAAGATACATCATTCATTCATCAAATTAAAAGTTTGGATTATCATCCACTCTTCTTTTCTCTCTTTTTCTGTGCATACATCTTTTCTATTTCACTTCTCCGGCCCCTACTCTAATTTCCACCTCCCCAAACTACTAGTTGTAAATTTTCTTCCAATTTTCCATTGCATATAATATATTGAAATACTGGTACAATGACCCATGCATGTATATATATCTTTTATTTGACCTAATAAATACAAGGAACATATTGTTATTTGTGAGAACTTAAAGCTAGCTAGAGAATAAACCAATATCCTCAGCTCATGAGGAAAAAAAATAAAGAAAATTTGATAGACATGCGTAGCATAACAAGCAACTTTTCTGAAAGAAACCACAAGGTGTAATATTTAGAGCAAGAATAAGGGCACCAGCTTTACAAAGGTATATTCAAAATCGAAGCAAGTGTTAAGAAAAAGATGAGGAATTTAAGTAAAAGTCTACAGTATGAATGAGGACTTTAGCTTTAAGAGGTATATACAATACAGCCAGGGAGCATCGCGTGATTAGGAAAAGATAAGCATTATATGGACCCAAAGAATATATATATACTCTCTCAAAGAAATACTGCTAAGCTACTTTGGTATATCCAAAGCTTTTTTAGAAAGTAGTGTAATAGGTTACAGGTTAAGGTACCAATACATACCATTTGCCTCGCAGTGAAAGGACACATTCTCTTTCTATCTTCTTGCTATTGCTATGGAGCATAACCAGACAAAAACAAAAGCTTCTATTCCATTCTCTCTCTCTCTCTCTCCCTCTCAAGCTTGCAGATGTCATGTATCATAAGGGAATCTCATCTCAACACCCCTACTTTTTATTCCTTTTCTTCTTTCTTCCAAAGCAAATAATTACCAAACCTTCTTTCATATACTTTTATCTGTTTTCCCTTCTACTGCAAATCCCCATAGAGAATAGTACTCTACTCCCTCTTGTCCACATAACATTTGAGTGTCACCGCGGTTATGAATAAAGAGCAAGGTAAATATATCCCAAGACAACGTTACAATGAGTTTTTGGCTCCACCCACAAGGGAGAAAACAACTGTTCCAAGATATTCTTATTCTCATGGCTTTCAAAAGTCGATAAAGTACAAAGCAATTCATTCTTGAACTAATATGTTGAAGATACTATGTGATTAACGAAGTGATCACCTAGTAAGTAGCAAAAATAACACCAGGACAACTTATGTAACAATAACCTTTAGGTTCTATGCAACAATTGGGCCCAGTCAACATAAAACAGAACATCCCTCCAGGTAATATATAACATACTTAGATAATGAAGAAATGGGCACGTTCATAACAACAGTATTAAGCACATAAATAAATACTAAAAAGAATAATTCAGTACAAAAAAGGTTGGTCTGAAGTAATGGAAATAGTTAAAAGAGATGAGTCATTCTGTAATTGCATTCAAATGCAAACACCACTGCCAACATCACAACTTTCAGACAAGGTGCAGCTATCTATTATTGATGGAGCGAAGACATTATTGACCTAATTATTAGTTAAATTTAAACCCTCTTTAGCTTTTTACATCCACATCATTGTTTATCTTTATGATATAGTATCTTTGATTTCGTCATGGTAGGTTTTACATGTGAAGTCCACTTGACCTGTTGTCTTTACATAAATCTCATTACTTAGTCAATGAAACTGAGGGGTCACTTGATGAGTGCAAAAATTTAGCAGTACATACATGTGAAATTATATTACATAAGACACGTATATTCATTCAACAGCTACAACACTGAACTCAATATTATATTTGCTCCCATTAAATACATTCAAGTTGCATCTCTAGTAACGAAAGAGAACAATCTCTAAATGCATTTGTAAGAAAGTTGACTCACGCGATTTAATCTGAAACCATCAATGACATTCATCCTTTCCCATTGGGAATGTTCTGCAATCCAAGAATAGAAATAATCATCAGTGTAGGAATATTACAATTAATTCCTACTCCAGTGATGATTTTGGCCCATCCAGATTAATTCCCAGATACTGGACCAGCACATTATTGAATGCCTGTTTGAAGAAAGAACCTTATGAGGATAGAGTTTGAGGCCATTCACAGAAACACTTGAACCAAATGCCCTTTAAATTAATAATTAAGTAATATTTGCCGCTAAATATGCAACCCAAAAATGTACTGGAACAAACTTGAGTGTGAATAAAGATGACAAGATCTTGAACATGCTATTCAGCTGAATGGACATGCTTATGAATCAACATACACACAAAAGGAAAAGGCAATAGGGGATAATAAAAGTATTCAAGATAAGGAGCCTGAATGAGACATTCGATCAAGTTAAATATGTGAGCCTTAGGTTTATAAATAAAACAAAGGTAGATATTTTAGGTAACTGGTCACATGGACCATGGTATATCATATATAAGACAAATTAATTTTAAAAAAGTTTATCCTCGATGGAGGCATTTCAGATTCTAGCATCATAAATATTAGATGGACCACTGACAGAATAACCTTCATTGCATTTGGCATAACAAATTTAAAGGCATTCTACAGTTTCTTTGGTAAATCATTTATCAGAAACTGTTTTTAGCATTTTAAGATTAAAATCAGGATCCTACCGAACAAGCCATTACATTTGACAAGTAATCTTACCTAATACATGAGAGCAACATAAGTTGTTATTGAGCATGTAGCAACTAGCAAAACGACATGCAGTGACACAGAAGTAGAATAACATCCTTTTACAGCCAGAAATAATAGTGATTAAATTTATAATTGGAAGTTGTTCAAACACCAAAAATTATTACGGTTACCGAGTATATTATGCATGCTCCTAATCTTATCTCCATACTTGACTCAGGAAAGCCTGAGAGGTATGAAGAGTAATGGGATATATGAAATGAAAATGACACTTAAACTTCCAAAACCTCTTACACCCTTCCAAAGATGATAGGAGAGGAATTATAGTCAAACTAAAAAGAATAATAAAGAATAATGGTATACCTGGCATGCGAATGACTCTTTCCCATTCAAAAGAGCGTCCCTGGTTGAGAACTGGTCATCAAACACGCTATAGAATTTCTGGTAAAACGGAATCCTGAAATCATAAGAAGTACAATTAATGAGACTGAATAGGATATCCTATTCCGAAGGAGCACAAGAGCAAACACGAAAAAAATGAATCAATATTCACCGCTCATCTGGAAGCAATCCTTTGATCCATCGACTCAAATTTCCTGGTGAGGACTTCCAACTCCCACAGGGGAGAGAACATGCAATACAAAAGCCTCCAATGTCCTTGGAAATTTGTGCTGAAATGCCAAATTGGTAGTACAGAGAGGATATTAATTGAACTGGTTAGGATGCGATGCAATGCTGAAGAGGAAAGTGGATGAGCAATCCAAACATAGTATGGACAGAACTAATGGTATGCAGCCATAGTGGACCAAATAAAATAGTTCAGGGACAAAACTGAAATTGACTAGTACAGCATCAATCAGCAAAAAGAATGAATATAGTTTGGTGACAGGTGATAATTTTCCGAGTAAAAAATGACAGAGCAAACCCTTCAGTAGCTTACAGATGAATGCCCAATATATAAAGCAACAGTTTGCAAGCAAACAAAATGGTTCTGGGCCAAAAGTGAGGATAATAAATACAGAACGCAAAAAAACAAAAGACCTAATCCATCAAATTTTGTCCTGCAATCCTGATATGAAGAACCTAATATGCTCAAAAAACTGAAATAGGTTTGGAATATATTTTACTCATTTGTACACATTGCCACAGAAAAAGGTCCAGCTGATGAAAAACTGATATTGACTTCTCTAAAGCCAAAATCCACACATCACTATCAATAGACACAAGTCACCCAGGCCAGAACCATTATCTGTGATACCATGTCATGAGCATAAAGAGCACTAGCTCATGCTATCGCTGCCATTTTCCTCATGGAAGATACTGATTTGAACAATAACTCCGCAATATCATTTTTAAACAAATTTGGTTCCAATGCAAAACCCAAAATGCATCTATGTTTTTTCTGCTCAAGCTTATACCAATAAGCAATTGGTCCCAGGCAGTAATTAACAAAGACATCTCCATTCTGTTCAGAATAAGAGGAGTAATTGCACATCAAGCAATGAATATTTCATTAATTCATTCTATTGCTTTGTTATATTTGTAAACAAGAGAAATGCTCTATTTCAATGGAAACAAAAACTTACTGCTATGGTGAAGAACACGCTTCGAAAGGCAGGTGGTTCTAGGTTCCAAACAGTATTAGCAATTGGATCATCTTCTACGTTGAATAAATTTGCTTTAACTTTCTTGACGTCATCTTCCTCTCCATTGACAGACAGATCTGCTGGGAGGTTTCCAGCTGATGATTGGCTGTTGATACGCTCATGGACGAATGAAACAAGTCTACTAAAGAGAATTAAGTTCATGTGGTTCCAATTCACGTAATGAAAATTCTTGCTCCAAATTTTCTTTTCCACCTACTTTGGGATGATTCAGATTCAAATCTTCATCATGACAAGCTGATATTGCCATATTGTTAGCAACAAAAATCACCAGTATGTCTAAATTTCATCATCAAATGAAAGAAGAGTAAGAAATTACTAGACTTGCCAGTTGCCACTTGCACCAGTCATACAGTTCAGCTTGGTGGTTGAAGGCACAGAAAGCATTCGATCCTATCCTGATCAATATATAAGTTAAGGTACTTTATGCCAAGTCTTCATGTTGCACATCAAACAAAAATGATCAATAAACTGGTACAAAAACATTTCCAGTAGAATTCCATTCCCCCTAATCAAATGACAGTAACCAAGGTAGTGAACTAACAAGTAGTGATTAACACGTGTCAGTATGGATCTGGTAAAAATTCAGACCAATAACTTTACTACAGAAAATAATATAAAACCACAAAAAGAGATCCTCATTCTTCATTAGTTGTCTGAAGTTTGTTTACTACCCTTTTAGATCCCATAGCATTGATACCACACAAATGAAATAGTAGTAGGATTTTAAAAAATGGGTGATAATGGCATTGATTTGTCTATGACGGAACTCAAAAGATGGAACTTTGTAATCACATAAGAACCATGTCAAAATGAGAAGGGTTAGTTATCCTTGGAAATGTGATAACAGATCATATCCAATTTCCCACATGAGCAGTAATTTAGTAGTGGCCTATGAGTTTGATGAGGGATGAAGGTATTGCAATTCATCACGACCAATTTAACAAGACTGAAAATAAGTCCAGTTCTACTTATCTGGGCATTCAAATGGATGCATAGACGATAATTTTTCCACAACAGACTAAACCTATTTTATAAAACAAGATTTAAAGCTCAAATGGTGCCATTAACAATTTTTTTTTTATAAATTAACCAAGCTCAGAAGTTCAGAACCCCGCAATACAGTCCAATTTTTCGTTTTTGTCTGCAAAAATCCTATGTTCTTCTCCGGCCATTTGTATCAGCGCACAACATGGAACTACTGCCTAGTATAAAGCGCATCCTTCCTGATAATAATTATATATCTTAAAAGTTTTACAAATGACCTTATAGAGAGAATTTTGAAACCCTTTAGCTTGATATCCCATCATACTTGCAATCTTTATAATACCTTAATAAGGGATCACCAGATCCTCCCCATGTGAGAAGTATTAGGCAGCTATACCAAGAGTTGTAAATTCTTCTATTTTATTAGTAATTAAACTACAAATCAAATCTGCTAAGTTTATTCAGTGTAACGAGCATTTCCATATATAATATCATGGTTTTAAAAGGCATTCTCGGGACGCCTCGTGCAAAAAACCTCCTTGAGGCAGCGCCTCACATGTTCTGTTGAGGCTTGCGCCTCGAGTCACGCAAGGCGATCGAGGCGCGCCTCAAGGCATGCGAGGCGGTCAAGAGGCGGACGCCTCGCGTACGCAGAAAATTAAGCTATTTTTCTATAGTTTTTGAGCTGAAAATAGATGGGCTATGTTTATTTCATTTAATTGTGAATAAGCTTTCTTTTATTTAATCCAATTATTAATGGGCTTGTCCCAAACGTAATGAATTAAACAATCCAACAACAATTAAAATAAAAATTAGGTTAAAAATTTAATTTTGACTCTCAAGTGAGTCATCCTCGCCATTACACTATCCTTGCACTCTCAAATCTCTACTGTCACCACCGACGAAGCAACAACGACACAATTCACCTCTTTCTTAGGAAGTTAAATTTGACATTTTAAAAATTTGTAATATGTGGAGACTTTATTTTTATGTTTTTATGATATTAGATATGAGTTTGTTTGATCTTTTTATTTATGCCTCGAGTGTACACCTCGGTTCGCCTTGAGACTTACGCCTCGCTCCTCGAGGCGAAAAATGCATTTTAAAACCTTGTATAATATACCTCAAAAGATATGCATTTGACATTAGTCATTAGATACAGGGCCATTAAGAGCTTGGTAATGTCTTGAATTAGTTTCCACTAATATGTATCTGAAATTAACATGAAAAGGAGAAGTAAATATTTTCACAGGTGTAAGAGATAACACTTACATTTGCCAACATATAGAAACATGGCCTCCCTATCAAACAGTCTATTTCTCAGAATAATAGAAAAAATAATTTGAATATCAACATTTATTCACTAGTGATGGATAGCATAGCTTCCACAACCGACGAGCCCACTAATTCCTATTTCTAATGTTAACAGTTGCCTCAAATAAAATATCAGTCTCTATAAATATATAACACAAACTAATCCGCAGTATAAATTTTGAATTGCATAGCTCGAATCTGGATAACTTATACTCCACAGAATCAAGTATTCATGGTCGTCTTACTTCAAGAGTCATTTCACAACGCATTGACATAGAGGACAAACTTAGCACAAACCGCAGAAAAGTGTTATTCCTTTGATCGTCTTAAAATCAAGAAATATTACTGTGTCAAAACCATGTAATTCTTTTTGCAATCGATACCGGAACTCACCCAATTCTTAATGTATTTCAAATCATATTGTGCTTCAAAACTCTTTCACACGGTTACCTGCAAATAGTCGAAACCATCATTCAACACGTTCCATCTTGAAAACGCTTTCCACTTCTTCACGCATCCACTGAGAACCTTCCAATCGAAAATACTACCATCAAAGCGCAAAAAAGAACATTAAAAATACAGGTTATGGATTTGTAGTGTGTGCACGCAAGCGCGTGAAATCGGTGTGATGAGGATGCCGCAATTACTTACGGAACATTCTTTTGTTCAATCTGAGAGGTGAATTCTTCTGGCGATGGAATTTCGTGAAGTGGGTAAATTTGCAGTGATTCTTCCATATTTGCCGCCTTTGGGAGGGAGTGACGAATTCCTGCTACCATATTTGCTCAAAAACTTCTACACGAAACTGAAAGGCGCTCTCAATATATAGCGCTTTTTGCTAATGTCATAAAATCGCTGATCTCCAACATAATATATTGCATTAATGTAATCATTCAAGTTCTCCAGCTAAGGATGACAGATTCGATAACGCTATGGATTCGGCTTACATCCAATTTTAAACTCGACATATTTAAGTTTGTTCAAACTTGACTCCTATATTAATATTTTTATATTTAAATTATATTTCTTTTATCTCGTTAAAATGACTGGATTTATATTCAAATAAATGTATTAATAATAAAACGTGTTAAAAATAATAAGACGAATTGAGTAATATAATAAATGTATTTTAAAATAAATTAATTATATATTTTTAATATATTAAATATTACATAAGAATTAAATAATAAAGATAATAATAATAAATTTTGATCCTAACCCAAACCCGCCCAACTTGGATCAGGATTTGGACTTGATTTTCAAGCTCAATTAGTCTATGGACCGAATTTAGTCCTATTAATTAATAAAATCATGGCTCGAAAATGGATATAAATAAGTCTGATCTAATCAGACCTATTGTCATATCTAACGCCCTTTCTCCAACTTTGTTCTTAGACTACACACATCAGTGACTTTCTCTTGACTCAACCCTCAATTAAAATATTTATTTATCTCTCCTTCACATACACAATTCAACTTTCATCTTATTTACACTTCCACTAGTGACACTCACTTGATCTCAAACATCCATTTACTTTTATTATTATATTTTTTATAATAATATTAAATATATTTATAAATTATATATATATGTATATTAATTTTATAATTTAAATTTTAAATATGAAATTTTAATATTTTAAAATCATTAAATATTTTTTTTTAGATTTTCCCAATTTTGTATGATGTACTGATATGAAAATTGAAGTGATATAAATTGATATTTTTTCAGATTTTCTCAATTTTAATATTTTAAAATCATTAAATACTAATGTATATAATATATAAAAATAATTACTCCAATTGAAATGTGTCATGTGGCTATGACTTTCTTAAAGCTAAGGTTGGACATCCAACTTTATTCTAAAGAAAGTTATGAATTTTTTTATTTTTTTTTAAATTAATCTCTTTTATAAAAATTTGTTTGACTTTTGAAATAAAGTCACCAACGTTACTAGTCTTATAATTCAGTGTTAAGGGGAAAAGGTTAAATACTAAATTTGATTTTATTTAATTTATTTTAATATAGCATGGAATTGACCCAAACTGGTTGGGCACAAATCACAGATCTAGTTTAGCATATGAATCTTATTTAATTTTAAACATAACCCCTAAAATTTTGAGTATAGCCCTCATTTAAAATAATGTACTATTATATCCTTAGTTTTATAATATAAAATTATTTTCTAAATATCCGGATGTAGACCAAAAAATCTTTAATTTATAAAATTAAATTAAATTTCAAAAAATATTGTTTGGTTTATAATTAAAAAAAATTGAATTTTTAATTGAATTTAAAATTAATTTAATGAAATTAGGATAATCTCAATCGAGATTTAAAATTCTCAATTCTCAATTTTTTAAAAATTTAAAACTTGCTCACGTAGCATCTACGAATATTATCGAAAATATTGTTAAAATACTTTTCCGATAAGGTTTTATCGAAAACGTCAGAAAACATCGAAAAAAAAACAAAAATTTTGAGATCCTAGTCCCATCAAGATTCGGATCGGAATCGAAAATATAAAAAATCCAAATCCCAAAATTTTATTCCTAATTACAAGGCTAAGAAAATAGATGTTTTATAATAATATAAAAGTTAGGATTAAAAGGACAAAATCGTTTTTCCCCATCTCACTAATTATGTCCACTAAAACTCTGAAATATTATTATTTTAAACTGAAAGGTACGTAGAAAGATTTTCAGGCTATGACTATGTTTAAAAATTCAAATCACAGAATCAGATTAGAATGTGTTAAAGCCCCTATCCTAATTCAAATGCCAGAGCAAAGCCCAACTACATTTTATGGATCCAAGACTCCAACACAGTGCCGAATTGAAAAATATTGTTTTGATAAATAAATAATTTATATTATGATTAAGAGTTAATTTGAAAAAAATAATTGATAAATAATAATTAACCTCCAACAGTCAAGTTAGTAGATTAATATAAAAAATAACGATATAAAGCAATTCAAAACAATAGTATACTATAGAAGATGAGATAATAATCAGCCGGTGTGCCGATTGGATTTAGGGATAACATGGAATATGAAAGCAATATGATTATTGAGTGAAGTAGCCGATAATATGAGTGTGTGAGTCATTATATCCGATTGATTATGTAGTGTCGGCTTTATATAGGGCAACATTTCGTCACTTAGAGTTTGCTAACTTACATGATCACGTCTATCTTTCTACTTATCTCGAGTGTAGTTAGTTGTAATATTCGCGGTTCGATTCAACCGATCTTCTTTTTTGGTGGCTATAATCGTTGTTAGTTGTGCTAATGGAATTTTAACTGATATTTTGAACTAGTTGGGCTGTTTATGAGCTTATGTCGTCTAGTTATGTTCATTTGCTTTCAGTTATGATAAGTTAGTTAGGGAAATCAATTTCACCATACTTATCAAATTTCGTTAGACTTATTGATTAATAGAGTTCGATTTTTGCCACCTATGTATACTATTAAAATAGTTTTTAATACGACTCTATATTAACTGAAGCAAAAGTCAAATCCAATCGCTGTGCTAAATTATTTGTACAGGAAATTATTTGCGAATATATATACATATGTATTGAAGTTTTAAACTATATATTCAGTTCCCAAATGCCCAAAATCATATCATAAAATCAAAACCCAATACTCCAAAACCGTGTGGGGGGCCATTTCATGCTTTTCTATCAGATATCATAATGTAGGCGTAATAAAATTTTAAAAATATTAGTTTCAAAATAAATGGGAAAACATTAAATTATGGCTTTTAAAATCATAAATTAATATGGACATTTCCGTAATATAAACATGTGCATGTACTATAACTGAAGATGTGAAAGTTTTATATAATTTAGAAAACGACATTTAGTGAAATTTGCAATATTTCACAAACAAATTATTCATGAAAACATTATTCTTCATAAAATAAAGTTATGATCGGGGATAACACGACGGGTGACCTATACAATATCTTAAAATGAGTTTGAAATGGTTCTTCTAAAAATTTATTAAGTACAAAATATGATTGATAGGTTTCGAATTAATGACATCTTAATTGTGTAGCTGCTATTAAGAAATTTAATTTCATATGTTATATTTTAATGGGATAATGCATAATGGTCTGTAAATACATAAACTAACCACGAATTTTGGTATTGAATACGAATTAAAAATTATGTCACACTACATAAACTACCTAATCTTCGTTTTTTTGTATCTCGGGCTTATTTTGGTCATAGTAGTGATGACATAAACCCGAATTAATAATATGGAAGTTCATCCAAGCCTGCACGTGGAAGCCTAAACGACGCCGTGGACCCGAATTAATGAAACACAGCGTCGTTTAGGCTTAGGTGGACTTTCATGTCATTAATTCGGATCCATGTCATCACTATTATGACCAAAATAAGCCCGAGGTACAAAAAAAAAACGAATAATTAGTAGTTTATGTATTTACAGGTCATTATCCATATTTTAATCGTTACATTGTTCTTGATTGAGGAGGAAGATATCATTGTTCGATTCAACTACAAACATATAATCATACTATAATCAAGTGGGAAATGTTGAGTGTATTCGGACAAATATAATCATGTGACCATTTCCAGTAGATGGTAGGAGGGGAAAGTGTTATTTTGTTTAATAATGAAATAGTACTAGATTGCAAATTGCTTACATATTTCAAGGGTGCATTAGAAGACCATATCACACGCACAATAAAAATTTAGTTAATTGATGACGGAAAAAATTTCTCGGTAAAAATAAAAAATCCGTCGGCTATACAAAATACTGAGGGATTGCCAACAAAATTCATTCATCGGCAATACCTTCGTCGGTATAAAAATTACCGTGGGAATAATCTATCGGCAATAAAAATTAATATTATATTATATAGTTTTAATTATTCAGTCGGCAATATAATAAAATAATTAATTTAATTATTTTATTTTCCCTCGATAATCCCTCTGTAAAAAATTAAATTAAATATTAATTAATATATTTTCCTTCAGTAATCCCTCGGTAAAAAAAGAATTAAATATTAATTAATAATTATTTCTCTCAGGAATCCCTCGGCAAATTAATTATTTTTAATTTTTTATCCAAGTTTTACTTTAAATTATCAAAATACGAAAATTCAAATTTATTAATGTAGTACAAATATTAAACTCATAACAAAAAAAAATACTACACTTGGATCTTAATCAAAAGACCCAAAATACTACACTTAATCTTAGCCAAAATATTATATCTTCTTATTTATAGAATCTCATTTATGAAAAGTAATATTTTTTTCCGATGTGGGACATAAGTTGATTGCCGACGGAAATATCCCTTGATAATATTAAATTTAATAAAATAATAAATTCATGAATTTTTATATAAATTAATTTTATTGCCGACGGATTTTTCCCTCGATAATATTTAAAGTAAAAAATTAAATATTAAATGTAATTAAATATTATTTTTTTTAAACAAGAAATATATTTTTAAATAAATAAATAATTTATTTTCAATTAAAATTAAATCAATTATTTATTGACGATAGAAATATCCCTCGACAATATTAATTATAATAAAATAATAAATTCTATTTTTTAAATAAATTAAATTTTTTTTTGCCGAGGGATTTTTCCCTCGGTAATATATAAAGTAAAAAAATAAATATTTATTAAAATATATATTAGTTATAAAAAAATAAGAAATTGTTTAATCTTTAAATAAATTAATTATTAAATTTTTAATTAAATTATTATTAATTACCAAGGGAATTATTCCTTGACAATATTAATTATAATAAAATAATAATTACTTAATTTTATAATTAATTCTTTTATTGCCGACGGATTGTTTCCCTCGATAATATTTAAAGTGAAAAATAAATATTTAATAAAATTAAATCCGTCGGCAATAATTATTTAATATATAAATAAATATTTATATAAAAAATTCATCGTTAATCCGTCGGTTATTACCGAGGGATCAAATTCCCTCGGAAATTCCGTCGGCCGTTTTACAATTTCTTGTAGTGACGTCGGTTGAGTCAAAAGACTCGTGGCATGCACTTTCATATAAATTAAAAGGCAATAAGTGCACTAATAAAATTGCTCAATTCCATCCAGATCTAAGATCTAACTAGTTCATAATTAAATATAAGTATTTTTAAAATTAATATTAAATATAACGCGTCACGCTAAATTCTTTCGTCTTAAAGAGTATGATTTTTTTTATCATTTCGATCTGTATGAGATTTTTATTTAATACATGACATCACATTAAATTTCCTACTTTTTTATATATCCTTATTATTACAGGGAGTATGGTCGCACAATCGCCTATAATTTAATTCCATTATGCCAAAAAATTTGGTCATTTTATATTCACTTAAACACGCTCAACTATCATTTAATCCTATTATCCCAATAATATGAAAATCTTTACCCATTAAATCACAATCACCTAACATTTAATTAAATACCATATCATATCAACACGTCATTTAAAAAATAAATAAATTTAAAATACGTTTTTTTAATATAGCATATGCTTATGATCTGCGTTTTAATATTGAAAGGGACTTGAAATATATATCATACGTCATGTGAGCCAAAAGATGGCCGTATGGGGTGTTTGGTTGAGCTTGTAAGCTCTTCCAAAATGTTTGGCAAATTAAGTTCTTTAAAAGTTTATAAGTTGTAAAAATAAGTTCTTTGAGCTTGCAAGCTGTTCAAAAAATAAGTAGCTCTACCTCAACTTATTTTTTCATAAACTTATAAGTTGTAACAAATTTACATAAATAATTTTTTATGTCACGTTAAAAAAATTTATAAGCTCATTTATTCAAACACCTTGACAACTAATAAGTTCTATTTTATAAGTTCTTGCATGAACTTATAAGCTCAAAAAACTTATAAGCTCTTTAAAATAAGTTTAGCCAAACAACCTCTATATTTGTTTGCTGCCCAAGTAATTGATGATGGCAAATTAAAAGTGTTTAATCCAAAAAAAATAAAAATATCATAGACTTAATAGTTGACAGTGTTGTTATAGTATTTGCTTAAAACACGACTCTTCCACACCTAACCTCGCCATCACTTGATAATAAAGAAACGACATGAATTATAGGTGTATTAAATTGACTATAGACTCCAGTATTTTAGATTTGTTTTTTGCCAACATCATTATAAGGGAAACTTCTTACATGGTGAAGCTTTAGATTAGTCTATTAGATGTTGGGTCGAACTCATTACATTGCCAATCTTGGCTGTGGAATATTGACTTTTCGAGCTATTTCTTTTTTACATGTTCTAAATTTATTGTTGGCAGATTATGATTGATAATGTGTCACATCTAGTATTCTTTGTGCTGGGAATTTAATGTTCGGTACGTATAGATATATAGTGTGTCAAATCCCATTCTCAGTCTTTGGTAATTCCGATAATATTAATCGAATTAAAATAAAGAGCCCATTTTATAAACTACTCCTTCAATTCTTGCTATATCGGTAAGAACTATTTATGAGCTGAGGCTGTTTTAATATTAATGGAATGTTCATTAATTGTATATGTGCTTATCTATTAGTACTATATAAGAGATCCCAGTACAGTTTAATGAACATTTTCTTTAAATTATCGTTTCAAGCTAAAATGTTTGGTAAAAATTTCATACTCATAGTCCCGTGACGAAATAAAACGAATTATTTAATGGCACTTGAGTTTGGAATTTTAAGCTTCAAATTTAAATGATGTTACTTGTATTAATATAAAAAAAGTATGTTAATGAAACATTCAAATGATTTAGCTATGATACGGCACTAGCAAGTTTTCTATAGCTAGCTAAAAGAGGTGTCGCAGTCAGTACTTGTCATGGAATTAAATATCAAACATTTTTTTATGCAAGTATACGATAATAAAAACGATGGTTAACGTTAATAACAAGTTTGTGTTTTCATATCCCCTTATTCACAAAGCATATCTAAAACTAAAAAACATAGAAAGATTGCCAAGAGAGTAATCAATTCCCTATACTAGTCAATAAACCCAGACTTAGGAAAAACACCTGCCTAGTCAGGTGTTCGCATGTACCCAACTCTAATACAAGTCGGATATGGTGAAATAATATTGGAGTTGAAGTCATTCATGACGCGACTATCTAATTTAATATTAATGTAATTCAATTTTTTTAATATTAAGGTTGGAGGCAAAGACAGATTTGTATATTTGTATGAGTGGAGTACGTGGCTTTATATATCTGACCCGATAAATTTTACATATAATTTTTATTTTTTATAAAAATAAAAGAATAAATATAGAAAAAAAAATAATTTTTTTTATAAGTAACTATTTTATCATACTGATTTGTAATTTAAATGCTTTTCTTAGAAATATTATTTGACGGATACCCAATTGATGATTATCCCCCCCTTTCTGAGTAATTTCATCTTGATTTAAAATATACAAAAGTGAATATGATAATTAATTTTTTAAAACGGAAAAGCAATACCTGTTTCAAACCCGTTCAATTGCCTTTGTCAGCCGTACCCAAACGCCAAACGCCTAGTATGTAGACACAAAAAAACACACAAATCAATATAATTAGAACGTGAAGAAAGGTGTCTTTCTTGAACACGTGATTTCATTTTAAGAACAGTAAGACCACTATAATTAGCAGTATTAGTCTGTTTTTCTTGGAGTAGACGATGCTTAATACTCAATACAATACAACAAACTATAGAAATACAAGTTCAAATAAAGTATATTTTTTTTGATTAACATCGTTGTTAACTTGTTTTGAAGTTTAAACTAGTACTAGTTCTGTCGTACAAAGATATTATAGGAAAATCAACAAATTTGAATGTAAGAAAATGTTGGTCTACATAAAATTAATACCAACAATAATATCAGCCTAAAGAATACAATAATATTAAATGCACATACAATAATACTAGATTAATACAATGAGATTACAAAAAATTATAGATAATTAATACCAGATTTGAATATTATTTAAAGGAAAAGGGAAACGAGGACTCGTCATAACTCCAAACTAAAGAAGTCAATTTTGGACTTCGACCAATAAAATTAAATGTTCACAGATCAAACCAAGAAATCTTAATTAATATTATTGTAAACCAAATCAGATACCAATAACAGTAATTTATTACATTTTCTCATCTCTCCATATGCCAAACATAAAATAGATTTGGATTAGAGAGCGAATATAATATTTATTAATTTACATATTATGTCATATTATTCGTGAATATATAAAAAATATTTGCAGAAGAACAAGTGATCATTTTTATTAGTAAATGTAAATGGAATAATGCAATTAATTAGTAGAAAATTTAAATAATGTATAATCATTAAGGAGACATTTGATAACCGAAAATATTGTTAGGTTAAGAAAATGATATTTTCATAATCGCTATAACAAAATATACGAATGATTGATTAAAATAAATAAAAGGGGAAAGGAAGAAAAGCAAAAGTAAGAGGCGTTCACGTCGTGGATATCGATCTTCGCAATCCACGTGGCAGATTTATGGACGTGGATCCGATCAGCCTACGTGGAATATCCTGAGTTTTAGCAAAACAAGGGTTTAAGGGGAAAATTATTTAAAAAAGAAAGAAAAGGAAAATAAAATATACTGTGTGTATGTATGTGTAGAGAGAGAAAGGAACATGTTAGAGATACAGAGCGAGAAACGAGGCGCGGAGAGGCCGTCCGAAAACTAGAGAGAAAAAAATAACGCTGCAATTTATTTTCTTCTTCTCTTTTGCTCTAAGCCTTTTCTTTTCAACTCCCAATTTCTAGGGCAAAATCTAAGATTGAAGACCGCCTCGATAATCTAAAAGAAAATTGTTTGACTGGCATCTTTTGATTGTCTCCCTCCCAACCCCGACAGAGATTAATCCGGCATACATATAAAATACATACTATACAGATTAGATTATTTTCTGTAAATTATATACACCCACGTATATACACGCACCTCTGTTTCCACGGATCCTGCCCCTCTGAATCCCTAATTTGACTCCAGTTGATCACATTTGGTTTTGGTTGTGTTCTTCCCGTTTCGTCAAATCTCTCTTATTTGTTCGTGTACATAAATCTGGGGGATGAGCTGGGAGATCCTTCTAGACATAATCTAGAAGGGTTGCGATTTGAGATCTAATCGTTGATGTTTGCTAAAATTGAAATGTTGGCTCTCGGATGTGGGAGCTGTCTTGTTTGATACATCTCTTTTCATCTATTGGATTTAGTTGAGATATCTACTCTTATATGTTTGGGAACTCTAGTGGGAAATAAACGATGAAATGGGTTACATTGCTTAAAGACTTCAAGGAAAAAGTTGGTCTTTCCCAGCCTCAGGAAGCAGCCTCATCAACTCCGTCTCCTCCTCCCCCGAGTGATAGAATCAGCAGCAGCAGCAATGCTAACGATTTGTCGCCGACCAGCCCAGACTATTGGTCATTGCCTTCAAGGTTAGATTTTTATTCAGCTGAGAAACTTTGACCGAGTCGTCCACTTTTTTCTTTTTTACTGAAATTTTATATGTTTTACGTTATCGTTTTCTTTGAAAACTGGGACGGAACTTAACTAATGAACTGTTTGAGAGACTGTAACATACTCGACACTTTAACCTCTTTTATATGAATCTGGTGTAGAGGTTTATGATAATGTTATTGGAGACAGTCTGTTGTTGTTGATGATAGTTACTCGAGTCTATTAAGATGATATTATTCTAAGTGCACAACAGATGATGATATTTGTCGAGTTGTTGCACATCCATTGTGAATTGGAGAAAGATATCCGGACACCTTATCAATTTAATGAAAGGGATGGTGAGTTTGAAATGCTATAGATTGACCAGTAGTGGCTTGGTTGTAGAATCATTTAGCAAATTTATTTGCTCCTCACTAGTCACTGGTAGTCAGTCTTTCATATAAAAATTGATCCTTTCAGTATGTTATGTGATGAAGCACTTTCCTTGTTCCATTGAGAATTTAATTCCATATAGAGAGCTGCATTGCAGGATGACAATATTATAGATATGAGCCCACGCAATGTGCATTGAACTTTTTAATTTGCACAATTTGTGGCTCAAAAGAGCGCATGGTTTACCATTTAACTTGTGGTCATATTCATGGGTTTTATGCTATTACCTTTGTGGTACTTAGTGTAGGACATTCAGTAAACCTTCACTCAGAACAAGAAGGCTGTTGCGTCTTAAGTAATATGCAGCTGAGTGAAGTTTCCCCTGATGTATTATTCTCTGTGTACTTATCTATTATGTAGTCTAGATCTTGATGGTGACAAAATGAACTAGAAAAATGTAAGAATTGTATGTCAATATTTTACTTGAGTTTGGCCTATTTTTCTTGGAGATTATGGGCCTCAAGCTGAAAATTTCTTGTAAGCTCATACTCCTATTAAGCATTCATAAGTAAAGGTGCAGCAATCTAATCTTTTGCTAAGTAGAAACTGTTCACTCGATAAAAATGCATTTGTGTCTAGTTGTTTGTTATGATCCTTGATCCAACACTCTGGAACTTGATGAACCTTAGGTCCAGCTATCACATGGGCAGGCCTCTTAATGAAGCCGGACATCCAAACTAGAAATTATTATTGGAATCTATGGCATCTTTTGCTAAAGGTGTTGTTTCCAGGAAAACGCAAATTATGGCCACAATCAAGATGTTACGTTTTATTAGCATTTATCCCCACCAAAAAAGAGCACTAATATGAAAGTCAATAGTCATCAAGTCTATAAAAGGGACCTTAGCTTCTTTATTCAACAACAAAATCTGTTATCATTTCTGTAAGATTTGTGTGAATTGGTTTGTGACATCCCACATCGAATAAGTAAGAGATGTCAATACAGTATAAGTAATGGGCTTAATGGATTCTCTAGTAACATGGTTAACCATTTTTGGTAAAGCGAGGACCAATACCAAGTTTGCTAGTGGATCCATTGGACCGTCGTAGCGTAACAGGCTCCAACCCCGTGGGCCCGGGGCGTTACAAATTGGAGTTTCTGAAAAGTTGAAATCTTTTAAAAATAAATTTTTATTCTTTTAATTCTTAATGGCTTTAATTGATTTCATTTTAAAAGTACAAGACTAAAGAAGAGTGGTATACTGAAAACTGGAACACCGAGAATAGTATTTATTACATTTTCATTTCCTCTGGGAGGTTTTTCTTCATATCGTATTCCTCTTATACTGATACATGTAACTAAAACACTGTAGATTATCATAGTTTCTGCTGTCCTTTAGAGTCTACGCCTTGTTGCTTTTATTCATATTTGGCTATTTGAATACAAGAAGTGATACATTCTTGCTTTTGTTCTTTGAATACCTCAAAGTAGAGACAAAGATGAACTGGAATTGGATTTCAAGAGATGCTGGGAAGAGTTCCGTTCTTCTAATTCTGAAAAGGTATTGTTACATGTCCTATAAAGAGGTGCCTAGCTTTATTTACTATCGTTTTTGTTTATGTATGACTGCTGCAATTACTAATACTATAATGCTATTGACATATTTATCATTAAATTATCTGCCTCAGGAGAAGGAGAGAGCCTTGACTTGGACTATAGAAATTTTTTGTAGATTAGAGAGAGAACACAGAAATGTTGCCCAATTAATTTCCATGTAAGGGGTTTTTTCTTCTTCACTTTTTCTTCATGTATATATATTTCAAATGTATTTAAGTGGACTGTGGACATGGATTTTTATTTCTAAGATATGCTACATAATGCTTTGCTGCCAATTTATTACGTTTTGGGAACAACTAAAAAATTGTGTGGCTTATATATCATAGAAAAAATAAAATTGCAACCCATGAGCATGATATAATTTTAGAATGGAATCATCAAAATGTGGAAACTACTCCTGAAATGTTTCAGTAACTTTGCTACATTGTATAAGATATGTTTGTTACCTTCTCCAGCTGTGCGAGTACTCCTAGAGGAGCACCATACATTAAATCAATAAGATATCCTTTATCATTATGAAGCATATCTGCTTCCGATTGTTTTTCTCTTGGTCTTTGAGTTTCAATTTTGTTGTCAGAATGATGCTAATATTTGATAGCTGTATTGCCAACCAATGCAGGTTGGTAGAGACACACATTTTTTCATTTGTTGTGGGAAGAGCTTTTGTAACTGATATAGACAAGCTGAAGCTTAGCAGTAAAACAAGAGCTTTGGAAGCTGAGAAAGTTTTATTATTTTTCTCACAAATTACAAAGGTTTTTTTAAATGTTAATATGTACTAACAATTCCTATTTTATGGAGTCCTGTTCTTCATTCACAACTTATGCTCATAGTTCTGTGCAGGATGGCATTAGACCTGGTGCAAATCTGCTACATGCGGTGGAAGTCCTTGTATCCGGGGTTTGTTCACTCACCCACATGAAGAGTTCAATCAAATAGTTGGCATTTACTTTCTATTTTGATACTTCACTTTCAATAGTTTGGATAAGTCTAATTTGGTTATATACGTATTCTAAGTAGACATGAGTTCGTTTTTGATATTGTAAAAAAATGGGTCAAGTGCATTTTTCATGATTACCCTATTTATGGCACCCGAGAGAAACTTGTCAAATATATGTTTCCATTCTTTTGAATGAGGGCATAAGAATAGAACCCAATGCGTATATGTTATACTCCATTTGTGACATTGATTTTAAAAATCCATTTGAAAATTTATGGATCCTGTAAATATTATATAGCAAATAATGCTTTTCTATTTATGATTTAGAGTTTTTTCCTGATGTTGCTCAGTGAAACCATTTCACTGTGGATATCTATTCTCATTTCATTAATTCTATCACTTTACTTGTTACTCATGATTTGGGATGATTCTATTGTTGCAGCCAGTTGATAAACAATCATTTCTTGATTCTGGGATCTTTTGCTGCCTTATTCATGTCCTAAATGCTCTTCTTGCTCCGGACAGTGGCAGTCATCTGAAAAATTCTAGTCACAATGAAGGCTTGTCAACGTTTGATGAAAATAATGACGAAACAAGACCTGATCGCAAGCTTGAGGTTCCCCTCCACACCCCCACTCTACCTATAGTTTAGTTCAAGTATTACTTCTTCCTTTCCAATCTAGCAAACGGCAATATTATTGTCAAATGAAGCTGCATCAGTTGAGATATTCCTTGTTAAATTCCTCTTCTTTCCTGTACGTTATAAAGCTTCAACAAGCCATGCATTGTTGCTCGACCATCAGGCCTGAATCATAAATGTGATTGCTTTTGGTTTCTTTTGCATCATAGGTTATGATGCTTGATAAACTAGAGTTTCATCTATTTTGCATTTTTCTTGGTATATATTCCAATTCTTTTGTTTGCCTTTGCTATGTAAAGTTTATAAAACAAATTGTATTTCTTCCTTTTTTTTCTGCATGTGTATTTGATGATTCATAGTATTGATAGTCGGCAGACATCGTTGCCGCATGATTGATGTACATTATGTTGCCATCCCTCTTGCTATGTTTCTTTGTAATGCAATTGTTTGGTTTTTATATACGTGGATACCTAGTATCCGAAATATTATATTATTCAATTACTCTTATGTGTTACTGTCTAATCAGAAGATATCTACTAAGTGGGGGAAGTATTTTCCTGGTTATGTTAGTTGCTTAATACACATGGGCCTTTGGTTTATTCTCTCAAAACCTTTTTTGTCAGGTTGAAGGCAGTGTCATTCATATTATGAAAGCTTTGGCTAATCATCTTTCAGCTGCTCAAAGTCTGATTGAAGATAATTCACTTCAGTTACTGTTTAACATGGTTGCAAATGGTTCTTTGGTGGTCTTCTCTCAGTTCAAAGAAGGTCTAGTTCCTCTGCATACCATTCAGCTTCATAGACATGCCATGCAGGTAGCATGAATTTTCATCTGGTATAGGAATAGTGATGAGTTATTTTTACGTAAAATATCTTTAAGCATTACCGTATCTACCCCAAATTGGTGAACTGATGGCCCACTGGCTTATTATTTCAGATCCTCAGTCTTCTTTTGGTGAATGACAATGGTTGCACTGCCAAGTATATTCAAAAGCATCATCTGGTATATAAATGCGCGCATAGTTTTTTTTTGAGCATGCATACCTATTTCTTATGTTGCCAGTCATATTATTTCTTGGGGATGAATTAAGAAGCCGTAAAAGGGTGTAAATCTTGTACTCCCATGAATATTTTTCTTTCATTTTAGCTGTGTTACATTACAATTCACAATGGCCTGGTTTTAGATCCTCTGTTTAGTGTTTAGTTGTTGAAACTTTTCAATCTCTGAGAGGGGATACTCTCCCAAACTAGTTAATGAGATTTTACCAATTAATCTGTATGGACTTCGATAATTAGTATGGAATGTTCTTTGTCTTGAAAACTGAGAACAAATGACGAAGAACCAAAGAACAGCCTGTGGTATGATATGAGTTATGTATATGATGATTGAATCATTTTTTGGATATCATATAATCACGCTTTCTCAACAGCCAGACTCCCCTTGCACAACTGATTTTTTCCAAATTTGTGGACCACATTTTTGATAATTTTCCATCTATGTGATACATAATTTAGTACTTTACCAGTATGTCGAGCCCATTGCTATTGCCAGTAGAGAACCCACTTGTTTACCATAGAGTCAGTGTACATGTGAAAGGCAAAAACAATTTTTTATAAATTTAATTCTAAAAAATCGTTCACCCCTGGGTTGCTTCCTTTTCGTCACTTATTTTAATGTTACCTTAATATATAATCTAGTTGCTGACTATAAAAGCCTTCTCATAATTCTTTTTGGCAGATTAAAGTGCTTCTAATGGCTGTAAAGGATTTCAACCCTGATTGTGGTGATCCAGCCTACACTATGGGAATTGTGGACTTGCTTCTTGAATGCGTTGACTTGTCTTACAGACCTGGTAAGGTTGCACATATTTCTGTATGATCTAAAAGGAACTTGAAATAACGTTGTTTTTCTCATCTGAAAGGTTGTGATTCCTGAATTATTCAAAATGTGATATGTTTGATTGATCTGCTTTGCTTGAGTTAGAAGTGTGGTGTAACTGTAACCCTACTAGACACCATGGATTCCCGCACAGATGACTGCTTAACAAAACATGGATGTTTATTTTCTTAAATCTCCTTTTTTTTATGTAGAGGCTGGTGGTGTCAGGCTCAGAGAGGATATTCATAATGCACATGGCTATCAGTTCCTGGTTCATTTTGCCTTGACTTTGTCAAAAAAGAGACCTGGCCAGACTTTCTATTCTATTACATCTGAAGATTCTGCTTCAGGCATTTCACATGTAGATGGCGTGGTGGAGGGAAAAAACTCGAGCGAAAATGCAGGAGGAAGCAACTCACCACAGAGTCTCTCCCCAACACTTTCTAGACTTCTTGATGTCATTATTAATTTTGCCCAGATAGGTCCCTCAGATGCTTCAAAAAGTTATACTATAAAGCCAAATGGGCAAGGCAGAGGCCATACCTCATCTAGTGAGCGCCTCGTTGAAGACATTTGGGAAAAGGATGATGACAAGGTCAGAGATTTAGAAGCCGTACAAATGTTGCAGGACATTTTAATTAAAGCAGAAAATACAGAACTGCAGGCAGAAGTATTGAATAGAATTTTTAAGATATTCTCAGGTCATCCTGAGAACTACAAGTTGTGTCAGCAATTGCGAACTGTTCCTCTCTTGATCCAAAATATGTCTGGTTTTCCTTTGTCGCTACAAGAGATAATCCTGAAAATTCTTGAATATGCAGTTACTGTAGTGAATATCGTACCTGAACAAGAGTTGCTCTCACTTTGCTGCTTATTGCAGCAACAAAAATCTGCTGAACTGAATCATACAATCCTGTCCTTTCTTGTGAAACTCTTATCATTTGACCAACAGTACAAGAGAATCCTCAGAGAACTTGGTATGTTGGAGTTTCTAGTAGATGATCTGAAGCAGCATAAATTTCTGCTCGGGACCGACCAGGTAACTGGTGTCCATGGTCAATTGGAGAGAAAGAATAGCCCTAGTAGCTTCAAGAAGCACTTGGACAGCAAGGGTGCAATTCTTTCATCTCCAAAGCTCTTAGAATCCGGTTCTGGGAAATTCCCTCTTTTTGAAGTAGAAGGGACAATCTTAGCCGCCTGGGATTGTTTAGTCTCGTTACTAAAGAAAGCAGAAGCTAATCAAGCATCATTTCGTTCTTTTAATGGTGTCTCTATTATACTTCCCCTTTTGGCCTCTGATGTACACCGCAATGGTGCGCTGAGGGTGTTGTCATGTTTGATTATGGAGGATATCAAACAGGTGAGAAAGGTCTTCTTTATTCATCTTCCAATATTTTACTATCATAAACAGTTGGTTTACATTTTTTATGAAGTTGTCTTCTTTATGGTCAGATCCAGATAATTTATGTCATTCTCCATGTTAAGTTGTGAATTTTGATATGTTAACTAACTATGTACTGTAATTATCTTGAAATATCCCCAGGACATGCGTACAAATAGATTAATAGTGCCTTAAAGTTTGCTTTAATAGCTGGCTTTTTGTTAAGTGGTTAAATGGGATAGATCTTTTGTATCCCTGTCCCTGTTTCTTTTTTGTGTGGGGTTTTAACAAGTGCAAATGAAAGTTGATTAATATCCATGTCATTGATGCAAAAACCTTTTCGAGGCCCGTCTTGGAGCCTTTGAGGGACTAATGAAGAAGGCATAGGCTGCTTCTGATGAGGCTAACGCCTTTGGTGTCCAAGGCTTTTCACCCCGAGGCCGGTTGCCCCATGGTGGGTGAGGCCCAAACCTCATCCATGTATGCAGTTGGGCTTCAATTTTGTAATTTTTTGCTTTTTTTTGTTGACTTAACTTAAAATTGTAAATCCCATCAATAATTAAATATAAAACAATTAAAGCCTCAACTCTAAATGTCAAAAACTCAAAAAATAAAGCACAACATAATTTGATGGTATAAGAATATTACACTCACATGCATCACTACTCTCATCCTTTCCCTCTATTCCTCGTCTACGTCCTCCTCCGCCCACCATACTGTGCAGCTTCTTTTAATAAGCTGAATCTACTGTATTTAAGTGCTAATTCTTTCTCTATTTTTTTATCAGGCTCATCCAGAAGAACTGGGTATTTTGGTTGAAATTCTTAAAAGTGGAATGGTTACAAGTGATTCGGGTTCCCAGTATTCACTTCGAGATGATGCAAAATGTGATGCTTTTGGAACAATATGGCGCATATTAGGAGTTAATGGCTCGGCTCAGAGGGTTTTTGGTGAAGCAACTGGATTTTCTCTTTTACTAACCACACTTCATTCTATTCAGAATGATGGTGAACAGAAAGTCCAGCCACTGATATCTACGAGTGCCAAGGTCTTTACGTATATGATGCGTGTGATGACAACAGGGGTTTCTGATAATGCAGTGAACCGGATAAAACTGCACGCAGTATTGGCATCACATACCTTCTCTGATCTTTTATGTGATTCTGGGCTAATTTGTGTTGAATATGAACGTCAAGTCGTACAATTGTTTCTGGAACTTGCTGTTGAGTTGGTTCTTCCACCGTTCCTCACATCAGATGCTGCATCAGCAACCAATGAGATGCAAAATGAAGCTGCTAGTTTTCTTATGATTACACCATCAGGTTCTTTCGTCCTTGACAAGGAACGTGTGTATAATGCTTCTGCTATCAGAGTTCTTATACGCGCTTTGTTGCTGTTCACACCAAAGATGCAACTTGAATTGCTTAACCTGATTGAAAATCTTGCTTCTGGTAGCTCCTTCAATAAAGAAAACCTCACATCTGTAGGTGAGGATTTGCTCAATCAAGGTTGAATTAATTTATTCTGCCTATTGTAGTGATCACCCGTAACAAGTTTTGCTCTCTTCTGCTGCTAGGTTGCGTGCAACTTCTTCTGGAGACTATTTACCCCTTCATTTCAAGTGCTTCTCCTTTGGTTTCTCATGCTTTGAAAATCATTGAAGTTCTTGGAGCCTACAGGTAGTGACAATGAATAATTTAGGCATGAATTCATTTCTATTTCTTTTCAGCCATTTGAATTACCTAATTTTTATTAATATGCGGATGCAAAATTTTGATTGACAGGCTATCTGTTCCGGAACTTAGGATTCTTATCAGGTACATATTTCAAATGAAAGTGACAAATTCTGGTCGTTGTCTTGTTGAAATGATGGAGAGATTGATCCTTCTAGAGGATATGGGCTCTGACGATGTATCTCTTGCACCTTTTGTCGAGTTGGACATGAGCAAGACTGGACATGCTTCCATTCAAGTGCCATTAGGGGAAAGGTCATGGCCTCCTGCTGCTGGTTATTCTTTTGTTTGTTGGTTTCAGTACCGAAATCTTCTAAAATCATCAGCAAGGGAGACTGAAGCTCCTAAGACTGGATATTCTAGAAGGCGCACCTCGTCAATAGGACAGCAACTTGTTGCTAATGCTCTTCGAATATTTTCTGTTGGGGCTGTCGAAAATGGAAATGCTTTTTATGCAGAACTACTTCTGCAGGAAGATGGACTTATAACCCTTGCAACAAGCAACACTTCTTCCTTGACTTTTTCTGGGCTAGAAATGGAGGAGGGCCGGTGGCATCATCTTGCAGTTGTACATAGCAAACCAAATGCTTTGGCTGGGCTGTTTCAAGCTAGTGTAGCTTATGTATATGTTAATGGAAAATTGAAACACACTGGAAAACTTGGATACTCTCCCTCTCCTGCAGGTAAGTCTCTACAGGTGACTATTGGGACACCAGTTGCCTATGCAAAGGTTAGTGATTTGTCATGGAAACTCAGATCTTGCTACCTTTTTGAAGAGGTACTATCACCAGGCTCGATATGTTTTATGTACATTCTTGGAAGGGGATATAGAGGGCTTTTCCAGGATAACAACCTGTTGCAATTTGTTCCGAATCAGGCATGTGGAGGGGGCAGTATGGCCATTTTAGATTCTCTAGATACAGACTTGCCTTTGACATCTAACATGCAAAAGCCTGAGAGTGTTGGCAAACAAGGGATCAGTAAAGTGGATCACAGTGGAATTGTTTGGGATTCTGATAAATTAGGAAACTTATCATTGCATTTATGGGGCAAAAAATTAATATTTGCATTTGATGGGACAAGTACGGAAATGTTCAGAGCATCGGGGACCTTATCTATGCTCAATTTAGTTGATCCTCTTTCGGTTGCCGCTTCTCCTATAGGGGGTGAGTGAATTAGTATGGTTTAACCATACTGTAAGACTACATTTCTTGTCTATAAATGTCTAAAATATGCATATATAATACCATGATTCTGCTTTAGCTAATTGTTTCATCTCTTATTACAAATTTTGCTTTGTTTTATAATATTTGTTTTTTGGATTTTTATCCAGGGATACCGCGCTTTGGCAGACTTGTTGGTGATATTTATGTTTGTAAGCAATGTGTCATTGGTGATACAATACGCCCCGTTGGTGGCATGGCTGTTGTACTTGCACTTGTTGAAGCTGCTGAAACACGGGACATGCTTCACATGTCACTAACATTGCTTGCATGTGCGCTTCATCAGAATCCTCAGAATGTTAGAGACATGCAGAAGTACCGAGGATACCACTTGCTAGCTCTTTTTCTTCAACGCAGAATGTCATTGTTTGACATGCATTCACTTGAGATATTCTTCCAAATTGCTGCATGTGAGGCTTCATTTTCTGAACCAAGAAAATTGGGAACAGTGCAGAACAACCTCTCCCCTGCAGCGACCATTAGCGAATCCACCTTTGAGGATATTACTTTATCGAAGTTTCGTGATGAATTTTCATCAATTGGGTCTCCAGGGGATATCGATGATTTTTCTGCTACAAAAGATTCATTTAGTCATATATCAGAGTTGGAAAATGCAGATATGCAAACAGAGACATCTAATTGCATTGTTCTGTCTAATGCTGATATGGTTGAGCATGTGTTGTTAGATTGGACCCTTTGGGTGAGAGCTCCCGTCCCAATTCAAATTTCTTTACTTGGATTTCTTGAGCATCTTGTCTCCATGCATTGGTACAGAAATCACAATCTGACAATTCTTCGCAGAATAAATCTTGTTCAGCATTTGCTCGTTACCCTGCAGAGGGGTGACGTAGAAGTGCCAGTGTTAGAAAAATTAGTTGTGTTGCTGGGAGTCATTCTGGAGGACGGATTTCTTCCTTCTGAATTGGAATTAGTTGTGAGGTTTGTAATTATGACATTTGATCCTCCTGTGCTAGCATCTCGTGAACAAATTACACGTGAAGCAATGGGGAAGCATATTATTGTAAGAAATATGTTACTTGAGATGCTAATTGATCTTCAGGTGACAATTCAGTCTGAGGAGTTACTTGAACAATGGCATAAAATTGTTTCATCTAAATTAATCACTTATTTTCTTGATGAGGCTGTCCATCCTACCAGCATGAGGTGGATCATGACTCTTCTGGGTGTGTGCCTCACATCATCTCCAACATTTGCACTTAAGTTTCGCTCGAGTGGAGGCTATCATGGTTTAGCATGGGTACTTCCTAGTTTCTACGATTCTCCTGATATATATTACATTTTATTTTGTCTGATATTTGGGAAGCCTGTATATCCGAGATTACCAGAAGTCCGCATGCTTGACTTTCATGCTCTCATGCCAAGTGACAGTAGCTACACAGAGTTGAAATTTGTTGATCTTCTGGAATCTGTTATTGCTATGGCTAAATCAACATTTGATAGGTTATGCAAGCAGTCTATGCTTGCTTATGAAACGGGAAATCTTTCTCATGTTGGTGCTAGCCTTGTAGCAGAACTCACAGATGAGAGTGTAGACATGTCTGGGGAGCTCCAGGGTGAAGCTCTCATGCACAAAACTTATGCTGCTCGCTTGATGGGTGGAGAGGCATCAGCGCCTGCTGCTGCCACTTCAGTTCTCAGATTTATGGTTGATCTCGCAAAAATGTGCCTTCCCTTTTCTGCTGTCTGCAGACGGGTGGAGTTTCTTGAAAGCTGCATCGACCTCTATTTTTCCTGTGTCAGGTCTGAGACATTTTCATTCTTAGTGTCTACCTTAATCAATAATAAGAAACAATTAAAAACATAATCAATATCATGAAACAATTAATTATGATAATGCATTTTGCATATGAGTTCGCCAACTTTTTGTGGATGTGGCTGGTTAGTTTTGATTAACTACGTTTCTCTTTGTTAATCCAGGGCTGCACATGCTGTGAGGATGGCCAAGGAACTCTCTGTTAAAACTGAAGACAAGAACTTGAATGATGGTGAAGAAGATAGCAGTAGCTCTCACAATACTTTCTCTAGCTTGCCTCAAGAACACGAGCTTTCAGCAAAGACCTCTATTAGTATAGGGAGCTTTCCCCGTGGGAATGTTAGTGCAAGTTCAGATGATATTCCTATTATCTCAAATAACGAGGCTAGTGATAAACCAGATATTGGTATTGTGGAAACACAACACAAACCTGTGAAAGAAAACATGCAAGCTGTGAGGAATTTTGATGTCGAAGCAGTTGAGCAGGCATCCCATGTCACTTCTGGCAGCAATGAATTCAGTTTTCATGATACGAAAACCAGAGAAGATTCAATCCCTCAAAATGATTTGCATAATTCTTCTTCTTACACAATGCTGGAATCTCCTGTTCTGTCTGAGAAATCTAACTCCATGATCTCGCCGACCTCATCTACTTCTCCGGTGTTAACTTTGACATCTTGGCTGGGGGGTTCCAATCGGAAGGATCTAAACTCCCGATCAACTAGATCCATGGATTCTTATGTGTCATTGAATGATACCAATCACACTTCAGACTTAAAGTCTTCTGATCAGACGCAACCTGATTCAAACATGTTTGCGATCAGTTCAAACCTTCTGCTGGAAGTAGATGATTGTGGGTATGGAGGTGGACCATGTTCTGCTGGTGCCACTGCAGTTCTAGATTTTGTGGCGGAAGTTCTTGCTGATTTTATTACTGAACAAATGAAAGCTGCATCAGTTGTTGAAACTGTGCTGGAAAGTGTGCCTCTATATGTTGATGCTGAATCTATTTTAGTTTTTCAGGGGTTATGCCTTACTAGATTAATGAACTTTCTTGAGAGACGTCTATTACGTGATGATGAGGAAGATGAGAAGAAGTTAGATAAGACCAGGTGGTCCATAAACTTGGATGCATTGTCCTGGATGATGGTGGATCGTGTGTATATGGGGGCTTTTCCTCAGCCTTCTGGTGTATTGAAGACTCTGGAGTTCTTGCTATCTATGTTGCAGTTGGCAAATAAAGATGGACGGATTGAAGAAACAATCCCAATGGGAAAAGGGATCCTTTCTATAGGGAGAGGAAGCAAACAACTTGATACATACATACATGCTCTCTTTAAGAATACAAACCGTATGATACTGTTCTGTTTTCTTCCATCATTCTTAATCACCATAGGGGAGGATGACCTTCTGTCACGTCTGGGGCTGCCGCATGAGCCCAAGAAAAAATTGTTTGTTAACTCTGCATCAGATGAAGCGGTTGATATTTTCACAGTATTGCAGCTATTGGTTGCTAACAGTAGAATAATTTTTTGCCCCAGTAATCTTGAGACAGATCTAAACTGCTGTCTATGTATAAATTTAATATCCCTTGTCCATGATCATAGACAAAATGTCCAAAATGCAGCTGTTGAGATTCTCAAGTATCTTTTGGTACATCGAAGGGGAGCACTTGAAGAGTTTCTTGTTTCTAAACCTAATCAAGGGCCATCATTGGATGTTTTGCACGGTGGATTCGATAGGCTTCTGACTGGAAACATGTCTGGATTTTTTGATTGGTTTCATAATTCCCAGTCAGGTGTTAATAGAGTGTTGGAACAGTGTGCTGCCATTATGTGGGTGCAATATATTACAGGGTCAGCAAAGTTTCCTGGAGTGAGGATAAAAGGCATGGATAGTCGTCGTAAGAGAGATGTGGGCAAAAAATCAAGGGACACTACAAAACTGGAGCAAAAACATTGGGAGCAAGTAAATGAAAGGAGAATTGCACTTGAATTGGTTCGTGATGTCATGGCTACTGAATTACGTGTTATGCGTCAGGATAAATATGGATGGGTGCTTCATGCTGAAAGTGAGTGGCAAACTCACCTCCACCAACTTGTGCATGAGCGAGGAATATTTCCGATCAGCAAATCTTCTATTAATGACGAGGAGCCTGAGTGGTTTGTTTGCCCCATTGAAGGTCCATATAGAATGCGAAAAAAACTTGAACGGTGTAAACTGAAGATCGATACAATTGAAAGTCTTCTGAATGGACAATTTCTGTCGGGGGAAGGAGAACCGTCCAAGGAGAAAATTGATGATGAAAACCATGCCTCTGATACTGAATCGGATTCTTTTTTCAATCTATTAAATTCCAAGCCAAATGATGAATCTTTTAGTTCTGAATTGTATGATGCATCAACTTTCAGAGAATCAGAAGATGCTAGGGATGTAGCTTTTTCTGGAGTTGGATGGAACGATGACCGAGATAGTAGCATAAATGATGCAAGTTTGCATTCAGCTACTGAATTTGGCGTCAAGTCAAGTACTGGATCCACTCTAAGAGCTGACAGTATTCGAGGGAAGTCCGATTTAGGATCCCCGTGGCAATCTTCCTCTATTAGAACTGATGAAGTTAGAGTGGCAGAGGATAAATCAGATAAAGAACTAAATGATAATGGCGAGTACTTGATAAGACCTTATCTGGAACCTTTTGAGAGGATCAAGTATAAGTACAATTGTGAAAGGGTTGTGGGCCTTGACAAACATGATGGTATATTTCTGATTGGGGAGCTGTCTCTGTATGTCATTGAGAACTTTTACGTTGATGACACTGGGTGTATATGTGAAAAAGAGAGTGAAGATGACCTCTCCGTGATTGATCAGGCTTTGGGTGTAAAGAAAGATTTCTCCATGGATTCCCATTCCAAATCTACTGTGTCATGGAGTGCTACAGTTAAAGCTTATGCTGGGGCTAGGGCCTGGGCATACAATGGTGGTGCCTGGGGTAAGGAGAAAGTGGGGAGTATTGGTAATGTGCCTCATCTTTGGCGTATGTGGAAACTTGACAGCGTCCATGAGCTTCTAAAGCGTGATTATCAGCTTAGGCCAGTTGCTATTGAGATTTTCAGCATGGATGGTTGCAATGACCTACTGGTTTTTCACAAAAAAGAAAGGGAAGATGTTTTCAAAAATCTGGTGGCCCTGAATCTACCTAGGAACAGCATGTAAGTAACTATGTTTATCCTGGCTCAGTGGCTCTATACTTACTTTTTACCTAGCTTTTCATTAACATTTCTATCAGCAGTTTGATTTTTGTGTTACTGTAACTAATTTGGCTAGTTATGCATCCTTCATCATGTTAGTCGTGTGTATATTAGTTATGTTTTTGGGTGGGATTGAAGGTAAGTTTTTATCTTAATTCTCACACCAATACCGCTTGGTATAACTTTTGGGTGGGGATGGAAAGATAATCTAATCATTTCTCCAACTGCTTGCTAGAACTTTCGTTTTTGCAGATGTCAATACTGTGACCATATTTTCTCAGTTGACCAGTGCACGTCGCTGGAGATATTTTAATTAAATGAGAGGTTGAGCGAGCAAATGATTATTGTTACTGCATAGCAAAGATGTTTTAATGTTCCAAGTTGTATTTCTTTCCTCTATAGTCTCTTCCAATTATTATTTGCTGAATTGGTGGGTGTAGGGATAGAAACATATATCTGGATTTGATTCCTTAAGAAAATCTTGCCAGACATGCTGCTCTATTCAGTAGTGCTCCCATACCTACTTTGAAGCTAACTACGAGTATAGGATACATTGTGCTTGGTTACAGTACTCTGGAAAGGCTGATGTATATTTTACTTAATTATGTATTTGTTGATATCACCACTTGAATATAATATATGTGCACTAAAAATATCCTGGTAAAAATTGGCAAAAATGCCTGTGCCTCTTTTCATTGTAAGTTTGTTAGTTTCCTGGCTTTGTCAAACAAGTTTTATTTAATGTTAATTTTTTAACGTGAGATATTTTCTTATATATTTTTGTTTAGGTGCTGTTATGCTTACAGTTATCTAACAAACTTTGAGCTAATGTTCATGCTCTATAAATTACAGTTTAGATTCCACAATCTCTGGGTCAACCAAACAAGAAAGCAACGAGGGTAGCCGTCTTTTCAAGGTTATGGCTAAGTCCTTCTCCAAGAGATGGCAAAATGGAGAAATTAGCAATTTTCAGTATATCATGCATCTCAACACACTCGCCGGCCGTGGATATAGTGATCTTACGCAGTATCCTGTGTTTCCTTGGGTGCTGGAAGATTATGACAGTGAAAACCTTAATTTCTCCGATCCAAAAACCTTCCGGAAACTTAATAAACCAATGGGATGCCAATCATTAGAAGGAGAAGAGGAGTTCAGGAAGAGGTTAGCAATACTTTTATTATTCATTACTCCCTAATTTTCTCGTGCTGAATCTCTGCATTCACCACCCCTCTTCCTCATTCATGAGATAAAATATATGCTGTAATGTTCTCTCTCATGTGCACATACAGGTACGATAGCTGGGATGATCCAGAAGTCCCCAAATTCCATTACGGTTCTCATTATTCTAGTGCTGGAATAGTTCTCTTCTACCTCATACGCCTGCCTCCCTTCAGTATTGAGAACCAAAAATTGCAGGGTGGACAATTTGACCATGCTGATCGTCTCTTCAACAGTATACGTGATACATGGTTGAGTGCTGCTGGAAAAGGGAACACCTCAGATGTGAAGGAACTAATTCCAGAGTTCTTCTATATGCCCGAATTCCTCGAGAACCGGTGCAACCTCGACTTGGGTGAGAAACAATCAGGAGAGAAGGTTTGTGGAAGTTTTTAATAAATTTAAAAGAGTTTGTTTCCTGATTTGATGTTTCTCTCGTATTTCTTTATATCTGTATTTGCTGACAAAGCATAATCTTCTACCAGGTTGGTGATGTTGTCTTGCCACCATGGGCCAAGGGCAGTGCTAGGGAGTTCATTAAGAAGCACAGGGAGGCTTTGGAGTCTGATTATGTTTCAGAGCATCTGCATCATTGGATAGATCTTATTTTTGGATATAAACAGAGAGGGAAGGTGAGTGTTCTACAATGCTTTTCATGATAATGCCACCAAAATATATAATTCCACTTGTTCAATCACCCACAGAATGTTTTTCTTGAATTGAATAATGTGCTCTTGTTTTATATGTGACCCACAGATTTCACCTTGGACTTTATTCTATTCTATATTCTTTTGGATCTCCCTCCATCCATGGTCTATCAATATATTATTATTTTCTTCTAAATGATAATACGTGCTTCCAGGCTGCTGAGGAAGCTGTTAATGTCTTCTACCATTATACATACGAAGGCAGTGTCGACATTGATTCAGTTACTGATCCGGCTATGAAAGCTTCAATACTAGCGCAGATTAATCACTTTGGACAAACACCAAAACAACTTTTCTTGAAACCCCATGTCAAGAGACGAACAGATAGAAGGCATCACCCTCACCCACTTCGACATTCTGTGTTACTCGTTCCTCATGAGATTCGCAAGAGCTCATCTCCTATATCTCAAATCGTGATTTTCGGTGACAAGATCCTTATTGCTGGTGCAAATAACTTACTAAAACCAAGAACATTTACTAAAAATGTAGCATGGGGTTTTCCTGACCGAAGCTTGAGATTCGTGACCTATGATCAAGAAAGGCTTCTTTCTACTCATGAAAATCTCCACGGGGGCAACCAGATCCAGTGTGTTGGTGCGACCCACGATGGTCAAACTTTGGTTACAGGCGCAGATGACGGCTTGGTCTGCGTTTGGAGAATCGGGAAAGATGGACCTCGTGCTCTTCAACGCTTGCTGTTGGATAAGGCCCTCTGTGGGCATACTGGTAAAATCACCTGCCTTCATGTTAGCCAACCTTATATGATGATCGTGAGCGGATCTGAAGACTGCACGGTAATTATATGGGATCTGAGCTCTTTGGTTTTCGTGAGGCAGCTACCGGAGTTCCCATCACCTGTGACTGCGATCTACATGAATGACTTAACTGGAGAAATTGTGACTGCAGCAGGCGTGATGCTTGCTGTTTGGAGCATCAACGGGGATTGCCTTGCAGTGGTGAACACATCACAACTTCCTTCAGATTCCGTCCTCTCCCTCGCAGGTTGTACCTTCTCGGATTGGCTAGATACAAACTGGTATGCATCTGGTCACCAAAGTGGTGCAGTCAAAGTATGGAAAATGGTTCACTCTTCCAGCGACGAGTCGGCCAAAGCTAAGCAAAATACGAGCCCGAGAGCTGGTCTAGGGCTCGGAACTAAAGTTCCTGAGTATCGGTTAATCCTACACAAGGTTTTGAAGTCCCACAAATTCCCTGTCACGGCCCTTCACTTGTCGAGTGACCTAAAACAGTTATTGAGTGGGGATTCGGGAGGCCATCTACTTTCATGGACATTACCGGACGAGAGCTTGAGATCTGTCATGAATCATGGCTGATCGGAGTAAGTGAGAGTGGTGGCTGAACGTTTTTCAGTTGCCTCCTTTGTTTGGCATTGTTTTCAGGCAGGGGTCTCTTGGAATGCAAGGAGCAGTCGAAGAACTAATCAAGATGACGAATGCCAGCCGGCCTTAACTCGCTAATGTGCTGCAAGAACAAAGGAGCTAAACCTCGGAGTCGTTGAACACTTTGCAAACTCGTGGTGGCTCCGAGCTCAGAGGGTGCATGTGGTGTCGTAATTGCAACTAAGAGTGGGATTTTTGCATGGAGGGTACATTTGGCACTGTAAAATTATCTTGTATAGATATAATATACAAGTGTTTGAAGGAATTGTAAGTCTCTGCTAATCTTATTATTACCAATGGAGGAGGAGAGACCCTCCTTTTTGGGAATGGTCTGCTTCACTTTTTGTTGTGAAAAATTCAGATGTACAACAGATTCGTACATAATATATCATATATCATACCACCCTTGAACTAATGGGGCAAAATTTCCCCCTTTTTTTATCCTTTTTTTTTCTGAATTTCAGTCTTCATTACCTCTCTGCTAATTCCAAATTATTCTTTTCTTTTACCTCTTTTTACGTTTTCAAATTGGATTTCGAATTCTTCAAATCGCTGCCTCAACAGAACAATGTAGGTACTATTAATTTATTATTTGTAGATGCATCTTTTGCCTTGTTATCTTATCTATATTTCATGTGAATGGACTGTACGCTTAATTAATATATCAACAATGATCATTACTGATTAGTTATTTTGACACGAATTGATGATATACACGGCACAGTATTTATGTTACAAAAAATGGATCCAAAAGATAAAAAAATTCCGATGCCGGGAATCGAACCCGGGTCCCCTGGGTGAAAGCCAGATATCCTAACCGCTGGACGACATCGGATTGATGTTTTTCATTACACTAATATTTATTCTATATAATACTTGATTATTTTAATTTTATAAAACTTTAAATATGTATCATCATCTTCTTCTATGGATGAAGGCAGAAAATTCTGTATATTCAGCTATGGGATGGCCATATCATATCATATGTAGAAGACAAATTTAATTATATATATATGTGTGTGTGTGTGTGTGATGTTACTACTTACTAAAAACTCTACCATCTATCACTTCAATACTAAAAAAAATGTTCTCTCGTTTTGTTGCTAACACAAACTCTACCATCTATCACTTCTTATTATGTTCTTGAAATGCCACCAACATTACATAAAAGCTCTTGCTCTATCCATTTTTTAGCGGTCATTGCTCTTGTTGCCACTATGCTATTTAATTTTCTTGCTTGCAATTGTAGATTTATGAGTTTAAAACATAAAAAAAATTGCTGTATAACTATTATATAATTGTGATTGAGGATATAGTATTAAAAAAGTAGTTAGCATAATTAGGCATCATATTGCTCTTGTTGCCTCCTCTGCCACTTTTCCTTTTTTCTTCAATTTGATTTCTTGTATTTTAGTTTATATTTACAAGCTATATGTTGATTTTTACCAAAGGATGACCTCACAATCTAAAACTGGTGATCTTTGGCCGCAACACAAGTTTAAAATCACGTTATGTGGCTTTGCAACTTGTGATCATATCACTTCATCCAAGACAGAAACACCGTTACATTTTAGTTGCATTAACCTAAGGACTAAGGAGACATGTATATCTTTAAAAAATGTAAAAAAAATATAACTTGCTCCGGTAAAATAATGTTTCTCATTTATGTAAAACTGGACACACACTACTCACCTATCGTATCATTCCTATGTTAATTTTACAAATGTTTCCAGGTGGTAACTACTTTCTTGAATCCTTTAATTCCTCTTTCTTCAAATTAGTATTTTTAGATTGTCCTATTTTCTGATTTTATTTTTTTAATAACTCCTGATAAATAGTCCAATTGATGTCTCTCCTGCTATTGAGTTATTTTCTTTCCTGCATCTGCAACTTCTGCCCCCTATAGGCGTTTTATGCACTCTGCCACAGTATGTGTTGTGTGTGAAAATTTGGCTCAAAGTTAGCTGGCAAATGCCAATAAATAAATGAGGCATGCTGCTGCAGCATGCAGCAGGCATAAATGTCATTGATGAGGCAATTGCTTGCTACCATAGAGTTTGGTGTTGGCTGATTCTTGGTGGGGGATTCTTCTTTTCCTCCTCATCTTGACAGATGTTTTGTGTGCTTTTATTAGTGTTAGCATACCAAGAAATTCAAAAGATTAAAAAACACATAAACGAGTCTACTTTTCTATCTTCTTCTGCTTCATCTTCACCAGTCTATCATTTTTATTTTATATGTAGGTTTCTTAGGCAAGGACCACCCTACCTGCATACTGATACTGCTGCTATATCTATCATCTAGGCTTGCCATTTTCTACACTGCAATCTGTTCTTTTTCTTAATTTAAATACTTAACCAATTAATCTGTCTTAGGTCAATTGATATGCTTACAGTTCAAATTACGTAATTTGGCATAAATATTTAGAATCCAACATTAATCAGATCTGGCATGGAAGATTTGAAATTATTTGTAATGAATACTCCATTCTTGAATCTTTTTGTGAAGCGTAATTTAATTAAACCCATGTTCCTATTTAGTTGACAAATCACTTTATGGCTATATGTACTTAAGACTGCAGCTATATATATAGGATTTTAAGACTCTGTTCTGCACCTGAAATATTTTGTCATGTATCAATTACACTTACAAAGATACCCATGTTTTTCTATTGCTTTAAACAGTTGTATACAATTCAAGTGCCATTGACCAGCTTTTCTTCTCTTCTTCTACTGCCTGACAAATTTATTCTGTCTTTTTTCTTACTTGTTTTTATTTTCTTATCTTCTTGTTTGTGACATAGTGATTGATGTATTGTCCTCTTATGCGTTATTTTGAAACATTTCTCTTTTTTTTTTAATATTATTCTTCTTCAAACTTAATTATATAAGCTCTATGCCTCTGCGTTCATAACTTGTTTGCTTCCATGATTTATAGTCCTTATTAATTAATGAGAAAACTTGCAGATCGGTTCTTGAAACTCATTCATCTGTACCTCCATAAGTATAGGGTTCTTTGAACTAAATTTTCTTAGTTTTTAATAGGTAGTAATACATAAAATTTTAAAAACTGCATTGCAAAAAACTTTTGATTTTGACATTAACTTTCTATCGTCAAAATGCACACGCAAATATGTCTTGTGTGCGATAGTCATTCGTACTAAATAGTGGCTCTAATATATAGCCTACAAAACCGCATGTGATTAAATTAATTTATTTTATCAGTCAAACTTAGTAAAGAACCTAATAGATATATGTGTATCAGTTTTTTTTTTCTTTTTTTTATAACTCTAAGAATTTTAATAATGTGCTTTAACTTATGAAAGAGGAATATATTATAAGTGAAATATCACTCAGTGTTTACCTTAAAGTGATCGAGTGTAAAGTAGGTAAGATATCATATCTTGAATGACAAATTTGAAGTCGAAACTTTTTTCACAGACAAATATGACAAATAATTTTTTTTATAAACGATCAAGTACTATAAAATATGCTAATTCTGTTTCAAAATTTAAATACTTACATTGTAGTAACCAAGTGCAAAACATGTAATCTCTCCTAGTGTATATAGTATATATTAACATGTCCCTGCTGTTATTGTAATATTGTTTGCATCTCAAGCCAACAACATCTTGATTTGAGCCGTGAATTGAAATAAGAAAATAGTACTAGTAATAATTGTCACAACATGAAAAAAGACAAACCTTACTATATACGAATATGTGTTTGATAGTCCATATGTAAATAATTGATTATTTTCATTCATATTATGTTCATACACAGCTGAATCTAGAGTTGACCAAAGCCCTACCTTTGCCTTCTTTATTCTTCTGATGATATGCAAACATATATGTTATAAATACATACATATCATTACATATGTTTGTGTGTGTTAAATTTAAAAACCTATATATACACACACATATATACATATGTATGTGCACTGAGCAGCACATAGGTTGTTAGCTATAAATATTTCCTTTATATCTTTCTTAGCTGCCACATGACACAGCTTTAAATTCACTGTTAAGAAATGTGAGTTTGTCTTCTCCTCTTTTTTCCATTCATTTTATTCTCCTTTAAATTTTCATTTATTTTTTACACATCAATCAAATGATCCTGCTATAAATATCATGCAATCCTCAGTCCCTTCTGTCAACAAACACTTGTTTCTTGTCAACACAACTCATCTCTTTTCCTTCTCTTCAAGTTTTCATTCTCAATATTCTCTTTCTTCTTCTTCTTCTCCTCGATCAATTTCTAAGCTGCTTCAAATAAAAATCTCATCTTCATCTTATTGAAGCAATGATCTATAGTATAGCTACGAGAGGAACAAGTGAAGCTGCCAGCATGATCTATGTCGGGATAGTTTATTTAATTTCTTATTTCTTGAATAAGGATAAATGAAGAAATTATTTCATTAAAAATGAAAAATTAACCCGAACTAGGTCATGCTCTGACAGCATCACTCCTTCCTATCTGGGGACCTTATTATATGTTATGTATGTGTGTGTGTTTGTGTGTGTTTTCATGCATAGAGGTTCTTGGTCCCTTTTGTAAGACTGTACCCTCAAAAGTAAGTAAACCAACACACAGAGAATTCCCTGTAACTATATTCCTTTTACTTCTTATAGCTACTATACATCTTCTTTCTTCCTTTCTTTTTATTAATTGTTCTTTCTCTTTTAATTAATTTTGATGATATATATATATGTGTGTGTGTGAGTGTGTGTGTGTTTCATTATTTTATTATGTGTTCAATTCGTGCTTGATGATATATTACTTACCCTCTGCTACTGATCTGCCTTCTTCTTAATTATTCATGTTAAGGGCTTTGAGTTCATGCCGCTAGCTGCAACTAAGGGTATATGTTATAAATCAATCAAATAGTATAATATACGTGTGTTTGTTTATACCCAGAAAAAAGAGAAGTCATTATATATCATAACTTATATGACAAAATAAATCAAACCTTTTGTTTGAATTATATATTAATAGAACAAAAAAGTAGAATACCTTTCTTAAAACTTTATCCCCCGGTTTTTTGTACCTATGTTAAAACATGCAACTACGTGAGGAAATTTTGATCACAAATAACCCATAATATTACTACATGCATTGGCAAAATTTGGATATAGGAGAAAAAAAATGCATTGAAATTTCGTTTTTATTTTTTTGGATGGTGAGGAAATTTGTGCTCTACTTTAACCTCTTTTTTGTATGATATTCCGAAAAAAACAAGACGAACTTTGTAACTGGCCGATCTCCCAAAGGAAAATCAATTATTTGCTCCCTCCATTTCATTATTCATAGCTTTATTTGACCAAAATATTGAGTGTTTTATTGATTTTTTTGCCATGAATAATGGGACAAAGGGAGTAATATTTTATAATTATGAAAAAATGATTGAACTTTATTTTTTGGTTATGGTTCTTAAACTTTTAAACTAGTTATAACTGAAAAAAAAAAGAAGAAATCTTAATCAGAGTAAATCTAGGGTCTTTTTCGTGATATATCCACTACATCTTGGTACACTTTGAAGCACATATATATATAACTAATCAACAAGGGTACAGAAGTAATTAAAGATCTTCAAGTGACCGCTAATACTTTTGCTACATAGTAAAGTTTGTGTTATCTTTTATCCCTTCAAAATAAGAATTAATAGTATATCATTATCTAAATCCTTCTTTTTTGTCTCTCCCTATTATTACTTCAAATTTGGAGTGGTAATATTATCTTTTAGAATGGGATGGAGAAGGGAAAAATATTGAAATTATAGCTGAGATAGAAATGAGTTATAAAAAAAAGATGGGATTTAAAGGGTCAGTTTGGTGATTCCAGTTCACTGAGTGTCCATGCACTGGTATAATTAAGCTAGCTTAGTTATCTCTAAAACAAAACATTTATGTCCAGTGAAGTATCAGAATTTGCAAACATGATAATAATAATTCTAAGAAGGGACAACTCATGAGGAATTAATAACAAGTTACAACTATCACTGTGAAATAATATAATATTGGTGCAACTCTAGAGGGGCAAGCATAGTGTTTAATTTCATATGATCACATCATTAAGATGTTGAGTACTAACCAGGTAAAACTAAATTAAAGCAGCATATATATGTAGCAATTAACTTTGCAGTTACTTCATACCATGAAATAATTAGTGGGTGATGGAGGCAGAGCTTCAATTCTTGGTGCTCAGCATAAATGGAAGGTCACTTGCATTGTCATATAGGTCTCTCCTTTCTATTAAGTTTAGACACGTGAGAGAGGAACTAACAGAGCTAGAGACAAGACATATATGACAATGCAAATTACTTACCACTTATCTGTAATTTTAAAAAACAAATGGTGCGGTGCAGCCGCTGCTAGCTAACTCATCTCATACTCACTGCCACTCGCTTAATGCTGTGCCTCTGCTATATACAAAACACTCTCGATCTCTCTATGTATATATGCATATATAGCATAGATAATTGTCTCTTTGGTGTGTGTGTGTGTATGTATATATTTAGATGAGATGTTTGTCTGTATATTAAGTCTAAGGAAGAAAGTGATCCGAATGTGAACGAAGCTTCATGTAAGAGAAACTAATCTAATCCGACTAAGAAAGTCGTTGGAAATTCAAGTGTGTGAACGCACAGCCTACGAAGTTTCCTCTTTCGGTATATTCTATTCTAATTATGTTCACACTCTTTATGAGCCTATATGAATGGAGAAAAAAAAACAGAGAATTGATGTAGAGGAGTATCATAAAAAAGTACGTATACATTTTTGTTGGATGTTTCGAAAAGAAAATACTGTGCACACTCTTTAAAGGAGAGGAGATAGTATATATAATTTGGTTGATACAATATTCCATTAACATGGATGTTTTGCATAAAGAAAATCCAAATGAGCGCAGTTGTGTGTAAATAATTTAGATGTATAAGCAAGTAACAAGTTGTTGATAACTTGAAATGATGGAAGAGTATGCTTGAGCAAGAACTGATTAGCCAGCAAAACAAATTATTATTTAAACTCTGAATCATATTAGACCAATCCTAAATTGCAACAATAGACTAGTCTAGAGGCATGCATGTCCCAAATACAACCAAGATGCTTATTAGAATTTTCCTGAATATCAGTATCTAAATACACATTCCTACATCCATCTAAAAACGCTGTCTACCACAAAATCGAAATTGGTACGAGATTACAACGAGAAGTAATAATTAATAATTGCAAAATATATAAACCACAAACAAAAAAATAGAAAAAACAAAACCAGTTCCAATCAAACCAAAAAGAAGATTGTAAATTGATGTGATGGATCACATCTCTTTTCAAGTGATGCAGCATTTTCAGAACTATGAACACCAAATGGAAGGCCGATCTGCCACCTCTTCTTGAATCCATTTCCAACACAAACATAGGGTTCAAATTGATATTTCATTGAGAATCTGATGATCCACCATATTTAGACTCTTATATGGACATCATCGCTCTCTACAACATTTTCTTCCTTTGTGCCTTCAAAGGCATTTACCTTATGAACTTGACCTTCTTGAATTTGATGAATTCTTACATGACTGTAAGATCAATTTCCTGTCAGTGGAGTCATTGGATATTAAAGACATCAGAGAGAGAGAGAGAGAGAGAGAGAGAGGAGAAGGGGGAGTAATCTCTGATGGACATCCGTACAAACTAAAAAGAACCGAGAGTTGAAAATTTGCTGTCCAAAACTAAATGATGTGAAAAGAATCCGCAGTGCCAAAAATAATAATAAGATGATTACCTGATTACTATGCATTTTGTTGGACTTGGCGGAATAGTAGCAACATCCAATCAGCATAACCATTTGCACCACCAATCTGGTCCTCTACAAGATTCGTGAGTAGGAAGAAACCTTCTCTGGGTTGTTCACCCTGCCTCACAAGATGGCAAAGCTGAAAATATGACAGGTCATTCTTCCTATATTGATTAAGGATCTCCATTAGCTTTCTTGACATGTTGTTGTCTCCCTGTAGAAGGCTAACCTGTATCCACAAATGAAGATGTATGTATCTTACAACATGACAAAGGCAATATAACAGTTACAGCAAAACCAGAATATGCTTCGATACATAACATTTGCAACCAGCTACATAAATATGAGACAAAGGCAATGCATAGTGCATGAGTGCTCATATGATACAAACATCATATCTTCCTGTTTCTTTGTCTTCATTTGAAAGACCAAACGTTAAGGCGTGACTATTTTGTTACTTAGCCAATAAAAGGTCGCAGAATAAAATGTACATGAACTTATATAAAATGGTCAACAAAATTTACCTTTGAGAAATCCGTGGAAAAATCTTCCCCGACCAAATTCCTAGTAATGTCTGGTGAAAGTGATCTCCCAAACCATATGACAAACCGGAAACCATCATCAAAGATATAGAGACCTCTGGTGTCTAAGCTCTCTGCAGTTAGTGGCAGCCTCTTTTTGGCATCAGACTCCTCAGTCTGGGGAACATGGAATAGGTAAGATGCATACCAAAGCATAGTCCAACAAAGGAAACAAGAATGCAATATACTTACTTTTACAAGATATTCATCCACGCGAACTAGGTTAGGATAAAGAAGTTTCAGCAAACTTTTAACTGGTAAAGCCATCATCGTGTAAGCAGCTGCAGACCGCTCATCGAGCTGCACATCTGAATACCCACCACGGACAGGTAATGATTTACACAATGCTAGTCCATACAAGGGTAAGAATTTTAGTGACTCGGGGTAAATCATCCTTCCAGACAAGCGATGTTGAACAGCATAAAGATTTCTATATTCCCTGAGAGCTTTGACAATACGAAGTTGAACACTATTTCTAGCTTCTTCCAACTTGGATGACAAAGTCTTTTCAATTGCTGCAGATTAATTCATGTTAAAATTAGAAGAAACATTTGTATATGGGCATTATAAGAAACAAAAACCTACAATTTTTCTTTTCCTTCTAATTATGGAGAGGGGATGGAGGAAGGTACAAAAAGATGATAAGAGGCGAAACCACTCTTACCTAGCCTGGACAACAAAGAAATAATTGCTCCAGTGTCGGCCAGGCGATACATCTCTCCTAGATCTGCAACAACTGGAGCAGCTGCAGTGTGTACTCTAATACGCCTTTCACCAGAAGATGATGTATATCTTAGCAATGGTTAAGGAACTTATTTCTCTAACATCTGCACCCGACGGTTATGCAGACGGTCCTAAAGATGCCTAAAGCCCAGATAGCTACTTAACATGAAAGTAAAGAAGACAAAAACTCTGAGAAGAAAAGATGGAATATAATGAGAATAATTCTGTAAAAGAAAAGGAAATTGCTCGCATGCTATTGAAAGAAACTGAAAGTTAAAAGTAACTTGCAAGATATGATAAAAAAAATGATATATATTTGTTGAAATTTTACAGCCAGATAAGGATACAACAATGCAACTTGAAAGTATACAGTCTGGGTTGTCAATAGGGTCTCTTCAAGAGACAACTGTGCTGCATAAGCTTTATCACAGTCAACAGCAGGAAGCGCAAGTAAGTCTGTGGATCTTAGCATAAAGTTCCCATGATAAGATGTGAAACGCACTCCTACAGACAGGAAAAAAACATAAATTTGGAGTATCAGAAGTTATTTATCCAACAATACTATCTGCATGTGGATGTGAAGGAGGAGGCGGGGGGGAGCAAGCTGTTACTTTAAAGAAGCTACCTTTTCCACATCTTATCCGCATGACCGCTTCCCAAGCAGTTTCTCTGGTAAGATCTCTGCTTAACTCATGTTGCAACTTCTCTTTATGGATACTAGCCTGGAAATTTGGATAATAATACACCTGACCACCAGTATATTTTGCCAGCGTTCCTAGGACACATTAAAGATGGAAGAGTTAAAGTGAAATGAAATTATCATGTAGCAAGTAAAAGTCTAGGTTATGTCCATTAACAGCATAACATGTTAGCAATTTTAAGGAAAATTCATTAAAACCATGATAGTTCAATATGTTCAAAACTCCAGTATCAATAAGGTGATCCTAATAAAACAGAGTTCTGGGACTAAAAAGCCATAGGGTTCATTTCAGCCATCCAGCTTTCTTGAATAGTTCAAACTTGTACTAAGAAAATCAGTAGTAGTAAATTGCCATTAAATGTTCCACATAAAGTAAAAGGTTGAAGGACTGTATAACATACCCAAAGATGCTATATCCGTGTACTTATCACTGAACGCATATACGTTTACAGCTATCTGATACTTAGTGAAATCAGCAGCCATCTGTTTATAAAATGGATCTTCAGGTACTCGTAAAGTATGCTCCTTATCTGTCCCATAAATTCTAATATCATCCCCACGCAGCCTCAGGCGGCCAGCACCAAGAGATGGTAGACTATTCTGGAAGATTAACAATTTACCACCGAGTTGGCTCTGACAATTGTTATAAAAAAAATTAGCCCAAGATGAAGCAGAGAACAGTTTCAAATGCACAAGTCCTTGAACAGTAAAATAAAAAATAATAAAATGAGTACCAAATACAAGAAGGTATTTATTTAGCCTCAATAATATTTCAAAATCGAGTGAATGGTTATTAAACTGAAATGGTGCAAGTAACAGATGGAGACACACCATAACCATGAACGCAGCTTTAAGAGCCGGACCAAATGCAGATTCAACATTCATGTTCTCCTGGAACATGGAGGGCAAACTATCAAGGAATGCCTCCACCACGCTCCTAGATTCTGACAAGTTGACTACTAGATCATCTGGTAATGGAGCAAATATATCTTCCAAATCTGAGACAACCATCATCTGAGGCTGCGCCAATGATGACTGATGCAGAAGAATAGGGAAAATCACCAAAGTTATGTTAAGCAAGATGTAGTTCAATATATAACTCTTCCGTACAATCATTTACCTTCATGTTATAAAAATGTATGGTGCTATCATAAGTTATAAAGCCAATCTGTGTTCGAGTAGAACCAGGTAAGGTGTCCAAACAAGACTTAATAGTCTGTGCCATAACCTGAAATAAATCAAAAGTTAGCATGATTCAGTTAATAGAAAAACTGATAAATAATTGGGATGTAGTAAATGCTATATTGATATTAGTGTGCGGACAATATTTTAGTTGATTGATCAGTATAAAGATTACCTCAAGCATTCCACTTTGAACTGCAGATATTGATACATCGATGAGGAAGAAATACATTGGTGGCATTGGAGGGCGGACCATGTATTCAGCTGGAGCGATAAACTCAACACTGCCCTTTAAAAGTTCAAGCCTTTGATCCATGTCAACTCTTCTACCATTTGCATCCACATGGGCATAATACTCAGTCGGTACTGCACATGAGAAGCTACTGGTAATCAGTGCAGAACCTTTTGCAATTATAAAATGAAATGCCCCCACATAAAATTCCCGAGGTTGCTTCTAAGTTTTCCACAAACTTTTATGTCATGGTAGATTTCAAGGCAGATATGGCAGTAATTCAAGAATTGATTCCTCTAGTTTGACTAGAAATCTAGAATCATGCAACAGTTGAACCTCAACTATCAAAGATACACAGTACAAGATGAAAAAGAAACCCATTTCAAAGAGATTATTAACTTAAAACTTAAGTCAGAACTTGGAAGCTGGTGCTTTCTAGTTTCTAGAGCGGCTTTTCACCCTTCGTAGAGACAGCTTATATTGGAAGAATTAATTTTTTACCAAAAGAACACATTTGGAGTATCTATGGTTAACTAGAAAGAATGTTGGATCCACACAGAAACGCCACAGAATGATAAGCATATATAGAAAGGATAGTTATAAATTCCCCCTTCTTCCAACTCTTGCCTTGTCTATTTGTGATAAACATCGAGGTGTTCTGCTTATAGAAAGGGAAATTTAAGAAGCTAGTAACACAAAATTAAAATGAGGGAATATAAAAACAGAAGGCTAGCAAGTAGCTAGCTATGGCGTAGATGCAGATGTATGATCATATTAAAGAAAGCTTGCAGATTATATGTGTGTGTGCCCCCTTGCGACATAAGAACTGCTATAGAGTTGGGGAACGGTTTACCATCATTTAACATTGAGCATATATTGCATCTCCACTTTCTTCCATTGTCTGTGAACGTGACATATGGGTTCACATAAGTGCGGCACCTTCTACATCGGACGATGCCCATTGTGGCAAAATTAACTATTGGAACTTCCTCCTGAAAGTAAATTAAATTTACAATTGAAAAATATGGTTGCAAGTGAGGTATCTATACATATGTTAAAAACGTCTTCATAGAAACTAACCCCAGGAAGAGATTCTGCTAGAGGGCAAACAACAGCCCCTAAAGGCAACTGCCACCGTGATGACAATGATTGTGAATTTGGTATTCCACTTGTTGTTAGTCGCAAGAATCTGGAATCACAATTCATTGGGTACATGTCAGTGAAAGACTTAGGTTCCACATCACCACCCAATGGTCTTGGTAAGGCTGTAATGTCAAGTCCTGCATCAAATGATCCTGGTACAGATCCAAGAGAGAGTGAACTAAAATCTTCAGCCAAACCCTGTTGAGCAGAAACTGGAGGTGCTATGCCATGCTGCTGGATTTGGTTCCCCGAATAGAGGCCAGATGGAGTTGACATAGGTGGAAGAGGAGCATAACCTCGTTGTTGAGCTAGAAGGGAAGTTGGAGGTGCTTGTGGAGCATATCCCCCTTGTTGTAAGGGAAAGGATGTAGACTGCCTTGGTGGAGCATAACCTCCTTGTTGCATTTGAAAAGATGTATGTTGCATTGGTGGAGCTTGGGAAACAGAATTTGGTTGCATGTTGGCATACCCAGGAAAGTTGCCCCTGCCAGAGGCATAAGATGTCCCAGTTGGTGGTGAAGAAGGCTGGGAATTTGGCCTTGAACTTGAGAAGTGTTGATCTGTGGTAGGAGGGGTATTGGGGTTTAGATGTCCTGTTTTTATGTTTTGAGACGGAGATCCCATGGGTACCAAAGGTGGCTGGGGCTGTGAAGTAAAAGGGCCCGGAGGAGGTGGTCTGGTTGGTGGAGCTATAACAGGCTGACCTGCAAGGGAGATGTGTGAAGGTGGTACTTGACTGGCTGAGGGCACTGGGGGGTGTGGGAAACTCTGGAATCCTGAAAGAGGTGGGCCATAAGTGGATGGTGGAGGAGGTGCGCGGACCATTTCATTTGATCTACTTGATGGAGGGGGTCTAAAGGCAGGGGCCTCCGTTCCGGCCAAAGGCCCTCCAGAAAAGGGAGGTGCTTGAAAATTTGAGGCTGCGGGAGGCCCAGGCCGGAATCCAGATGCTTCTGATCCAACAACAGGAGCAGATGACAAGAAAGGTGTGGAAGATTGTTGAGAAGCAAAGGGTGTCGCAGCTGGTTTTAATGGATAGTTTGGACGATTAGGATTTGCAGTCCCCATGAAAATTTGTCTCAAGCTTGATCACTCAGGAAATGGTTGAAATTCTGCAAGTTAGAAAACACATGTCACAAAATGCAGAAAATATAAGAATATATATATGCTGAGACAAGCTGGGGCAGCAAATTCAGTATCTATATAAATCCAATGTAAATAAAAATTGTATAAATTAAGACCTATTAGCTGAATATGAAACAAAAGGTTTGATTTATTACATTATAAGATAATGGGGATGAGGGGGTCCTAGAGAGGAATAAGGTGATACTGTAGCAGATATTCCATTCTCTTAACAACATCAGAAACAAAGCATCCTGTTGCCCTAAGCTAGCTGCACAGGCCAGCCTCACGGCCCTAGCCCTCACCAAATTCAACAAGAGCTAAATACGCAATACTTCTCAGGGAATACTGAAGGCATACCCAGTACAGAACTTAGAAGGTAAGGGTGAAACCTTCTCTTTTCTTCCATTAACTTACAGAAAAATATGACCAAGAAAAGTTGCAGATGAAGGTATGGTTTGGCTTCAAAATTGCAGATGAAGGTATGGTTTGGCTTCAAAAACTTATATAACATGTGCCATATGTATATTAGTGATGCTATTGCTATCAAGTACAGATGGAGAGTGTAGCTATAATAGAGAAGAAGATGGAGCACAGTTCAAAACAAAGGTATTCGTGAAGCTAAAAGTGCTGCATTAACATCGACATCTATATTGCTTTAAATAAGCTCTAACTGGTATACAAACAACTAAAACACCAGTATAAACGACCAAAATCTGCAAAAGCTGCATCTTTTTCTCTCTAGCAAATCCATATTCATCAACCCAACCAAACGAAAAGCAAATTAGTTCACAAACAAACAGATGATGCGAATTAAAATTTCAGAATCCACAATTCAGTGTTGACTGCTCGAACAAACAGGTGCACTGAATTTCAGTTTGCAGAAAAGCACACAATCAATCAAGATCGGGTAACACCGCATAAATCATCAATCACCTATCCAAAAGGTACAATCACAGTGATTCAACGTAGCATTAATCTCGCGAGTGAAACAAAAACTCAAACTTGAATAAAAAGATAGAGAGATTCGCCATTCCAATAATCCAAAAACATAATTTAATCGAGAAATAGTGTAATTCCGAATACCTAATCGGAGATCTCGCCGGCAGAGAGCGCTAGAAAACAATCAAGGGCCGGCGATCAGAGAGAGCGGGGGAGAGAGACAGAGAGAGGAGTACACAACGAAAGGAAAATCTGATTAGTGATGGTCTCTCAAGTTAGGAGACGGTAAATAATAAATAAATAAAATAAAATTGCATATGAATCATTTTATCATAATATATCATATGGAGTTGTTTTTGGTGATGTTGATTTGTTATATTTAATTAATTTTATAAGTATAAAATATAGTGACACACTCTAAAATACTCAACCTTCGAACATAAAAGTAGAAAATAATTACTTATAAAAAAAGTAAAAAGTAGTCATTCTTACTCTAATACTCCATCACAATTACATGATGCGCGATAATTACATGACTAAAATCAAGTCATTCTCGTATAATTACATGTGTGATTGTGGAAGTGAAATTACACGAGCACGAATGTCACTTGATCAAATTCGTGTAATTACATGTGTGGTTGTTAGATGAAATTACAGAGCACGACTGTCACTTGGTCATGTTCGTATAATTACATGTGTGGTTATGAGATAAAATTACACGAGCACAACTGTCACTTGGTGTTGGTGATGCTCGTGTAATTACATATATAATTATAACTATGAAATTACACGAGAATCACATTTTAAGAGCATTAGTCGTGTAATTGTTCAATTACAATATGCGAAACTGAATGAAGAAATAAATAACAAAACCACATTACAAGATCATTAATCATGTAATTGTTCAATTTCTTGCAATTACGAAAATTTACATTTAATTAAAGTCATTAAGGGTGAATTAGTCAATTTGCAGAAAAAATAGTATAATTAACATGTTTTATTTGAAGTAACTATTATTTAATAAATTATTTGAATAATGACTATTTTGATATATTAACTAAAATATAACCGATTCATTTTTAAAAAAAATAAATAATAATTTCGTGATATTTTAAAATAGCAAATGAAATAACAAATTAGTAGAAACATCATTACATTTAACTTATCCAATTGAATCTATAAAATAAATATATTAAGAGTTATATTGAAGTTGTAAACGTTTCATTAGCATTGGTTCCACATCGATTTGCTGCTTTCTGCGAGCAAAACGAAACCGAGTTTCCAAATTTAGAAATAATATATTGCTATTTTCTTCTTCTTTTTCTTTTAAGAAGGTAAAGCAGGATCTTTGAAGCTATATACCGTAATATTTATATACATTTCAAATTAATACAATTATATTTTCATTTGACTTTTATGCCATCGATAATTGCATAGTCTCTATTCATAAAGGTCTTGTTTGATAGGGCGTATATGATTTGTTTAATAGGTTGGATATGATTAATAAGATAGAATAAAATTAGTTAAGGGAATTATGATAAACTTAAATAAGAGATATTGTAATTATGTTTGATAGACAATATATAACACATTATAAAAAAGTTAGAGGTGTTTGGTAGACAATTTATTCATTACATAAATTTGTCAAATTATATATCTTAATAAATTTTAATTTTTTTTAAAATTAACCTAAGTTCATTAATATATTTTTTTTTATAATTTCTCTTGATTTTTATGTTTTATATTCTTGATCATTGATTTTTATGCTCTAATTATCTTGATCATCTCAATTTGAAATCATAAGCTCATATTATGCTTATAAGAAATTATTAAATTTATTATTTTAACCCAACTTAATTGTCATATCTGGTATAACAATGCGGATCGCCGCATGACAATAATAAATCTTACATTTAAAAATATAAGTAATAAGTAGTACTGCTACATAACATAACATGTAATTCAGAATTAATTTATCACCGTGGCTATATACTGAAGAAGCTCCTAGTTAGAAATAAATTTTGCATACAAAAAATGTAATTTTCATCTTGTGTTCTCATGTAACCAATACATGTCACGTAGATAAATAATATTATCAATATCTACGTCACATGTATTAGTCACATGAGAGCAAAAGATGAAAAACACTTTGACTAAGATAAAACTAACTAGTTCACCTCTCTCTACTTGCACTAAACTTATAAGCTAAAGAGCAGAACTCCAAGAACAATAGGAAGAACACATTAATAACACAAACAAGACACGAGATTCTCTATTCTAAACAATGTTTGATCCCATTCATACATGCCACGTGTACCGCTGACATGGATTGATGAGGATACGAAACACTATTTGTAATAGAGAATCTAATAATTAAAGCGGTTCTCAACGAAAGAACTTTAAGTAAGTCAAGAATGGTTTGCCTGTGACAGGAACAAACTTGATTGCCCAACCAAGAGGCCATGCCACAGCTGCAATGGCAACACAGATTCCCCATTGCTCCAAACTCAAACTAACTGTATCAGCAAATTTCTTTAAAAACTCCACCATCACAACCTGCAGTATAACTGTCACACCAATGATCCCAATAAACAACCTATTCTTAAGAATACCTTTGAACACATTCTTCCTCTCCAGACTCCTGGAGTTGAATTCGTTGAAAATCTGGCAAAGCACAAAAGTGTTGAAGATCAGAGTGTTCTTCACCTCCTCATTTACCTCGAAGATCTCCTTCCCTCTAAACTGCATGATCAAGAGAATAGATATTTGGTAGAGTGCTTGAGGCAGCAAGTTCCTCCACATAATGTTGGTGATCAGAGGCTCAGTCCTCCCTACCGGAGGGCGGTACAGGAGGTCCTGGCTAGGGCGCTCGGTGGCTAGGGCCAGGGCGCCTAATGTGTCCATGATGAGGTTCACCCACAGCAGCTGCACGGCCGTGAGGGGCACGTCCCCGGCTGAAACTGCTGCAATGAAGTTTATGACTAATGCTGCAATGTTTACCGTGAGTTGGAACTGAATGAATTTTTGTATGTTGTTGTAGACGCAGCGTCCCCATAGCAAGACTGTCGCCACCGAGGAGAAGTTGTCGTCTAAGATCACAATGTCTGAGCTCTCTTTAGCAACTTCTGTGCCTTGAATCCCCATTGAAAGGCCTACGTCTGCTTCTTTAAGTGCAGGCGCGTCGTTTGTTCCGTCTCCGGTCACTGCTACTACTTCCCCTGCTTGCTTTAGGCATCTCACCATTAGAAGTTTGTCTAAAGGGGACGATCTTGCCATGACCTTGATGTTCTTGATCTTGAGCATTCTCTCCTCTTCAGTGTAGTTTCTGAATTCAATGCCTTCAACTACTTCTCCATCTGCCACGTGTTGATTCGGGTCGAGTATCCCGCATTCTGCGGCAATGGCCTTGGCTGTGAAGATGTTGTCTCCGGTTATCATCTTTATATCAACTCCTGCAACTCTGCATGATTGGATTGCCTTCTTTGCACCACTTCTGCATGGATCCTTTATGCCTACTATACCAAGAAGTGTTAGATTTTCTTCACTTAGATTTTTCTTGGAGATGCTAGTGATTTCATTTGATGTGGATATGGATTCTGTTTTGTGGTGATGATCTATTTGCTTGCAAGCAAATGCAATGCATCTGAGGCTGCTTGCTGCCATTCCTTGGATGATGTTCTCGAATTCGGACCTTTTCTCTTTGCTCATGCTCTTTATTTCTCCTGTGCTTTGGTAGTAACCTGAGCACATTGCTAGCACCATCTCTGCAGCTCCTTTCCAGTGCACGTAGCTGCTGCTTCCATCGTCGTTACTTATCGAAACCCCGCTCCTTTTCTTCTCTGAGTTGAAGGTTTCAACGTGGTTAACCGTGTAATGCTTCTTCAGCTTCTCAATATCCATGCCCAAATCTTGAACAGACCAAGTGAGAATAGCCTTCTCAGTTGGACTTCCAGAATACTCAACACTTCCTGTTTTAGCCTTATATATGCTGCCTAAATTATGCTCAATGATTAGTTCAAGAAACGAACACATATCTACATAGTACAAGGAAGCAAGGGGTACATACCTGTAGTGTTGAAGGCCACTCCTTGATAGAAGAGTTCGCGGATACGAGGAGCGATGGAATGAGCAGAATCTTGTGGAATATCCTCACTTCCGAAGCAGAATTTGGTGACTTTCATTTGATTGAGTGTGAGAGTACCAGTTTTGTCTGTGCAGATGACTGTTGCTGAACCCATAGTCTCACAAGCAGAGAGCTTCCTCACCATTGCTTGATCAGCCATCATTCTCTTCATTGAATAAGCAAGTGTTAGTGTGACTGCTAATGGCAGTCCTTCAGGAATGGCCACAACCACAATAGTCACCGCAACAGAAACGGTTCTCAGAACCGAGTTGAAAACATCGTTCAAGTCTCTATCGACTCCATTGAACTCTTTGCGGCCATTCTCATCTTCTGTGTTTCCTGTGAAGTAACGAATGAGCACTACTACGAGGACGAAGAAGGCCACAGCAAGGCCGACTTTGCCAATGGAGGTAGTTAGCCTGTTGAGGCGTTCTTGCAACGGGGTTTGCTCATTGGTATCTCGTGTTATGGAGCTCATCATCTCTCCCCAAGCAGTGTCCATTCCAACTGAAATAACTACCATCCTTGAATATCCATCAGCAACTTTGGAACCAGACAAGAGGAAAGGATTGTGTTTCGAGTCCACCTCCACATGGTCGCTCTCCCCTGTCATACTGGATTCATCCACTTGAAACGAGTGGCCGTCGACGAAGATTCCATCAGCAGGGACTTGATCACCAGTGTTCAAGAACACAACATCCCCAACAACAGCATCAAATATTGACACCTTCTGCCTCCTCCCCTCTCTCACAACATCAATCTTAATGTTGTTGCTGATCTTGGACAGCTTATCAAACTGCCTCTCTTGTCTGAAGTTGCTAGCTGCAGAGACTGCAACAACCAAGAACACAGCCACAAAGATGCTCCCGCCCTCGTACCACCCTTCTTTAGCACCATGCTCTCTTATTCCAAAGGCTAATGACAGAGCTGCACAAGCAAGGAGGATGATAATGGTGGTGTCCCTGAATGCCTCCACCACGAAATGGATTAGTCCCTTAGGCTTTGGCTTCTCGTACGTGTTGGAGCCAAAGGCCAGGCGGCGCCTCCTCAACTCCTCCTCGTCTCCGTTGATGCCACTCTCTGTGTTGGTTCTGAGAATCTTGGCTATGGCTTCAATGCCACCAAGATTGTTTAGCTCATCCAAATTCTTGGCCTTCACCATCTGTATGAGCGCTTTTTGGTCCACCACTTCAGCACCATCTTTCCCTCTATTATCTTCAACTTCCTCATGAAATCTGTCAACGCCCTTAATTTCAAGGACAGTGTGAGGAGAGGCTAATGCATGAAGCTTCCCTTTCCGGGAAACAACACGTTTCGCCATGGATAAGGAGACGTATATGACAATGCAAGCAACCCTCCATTTCCTCTGAGACTTTGTGATGGGAGAAGTGCTGATAGCATGCAGCACTGACTGAATGCCTCCATAGTATATATCAGTTGAGTATTTGAGTTTGCTTGCCATTCTCTCCCCTCAAACTTAAACTCCACAAAAGAGATAGATGTATTGCTCTAAACTGTAGAAAATCAGGCTACAGAAAGAAGAAGACTTCATTCAAGTTGATAGCTAATGAGTCTTCTTATAGCCATGCACCAGCTAGAACTCTGGAAATTTCCTAGAAGCTGCAATGTAAACAACCACATATTCTTATATGCTTATCCGATCATATATAGTAAACAGATTTAAAGTATGATCATCTCCTATAAGGATGCAAGCTTTTTAACATGATTTTCTTAAAGCCTAGTGCTTAAGAAATCCAGAATTCACACTGTAACTCGCTGCCTTCAACGTAACGGGAACAAACAATGAAGAAGAAGAGGAAGGCGGTTAACACATATATATATACAATAGTTAGTTTATTGCATGTCAAACTACTTTTGATTTGTCATCTGTTTAGAGTTCACAACTTATAGTTTGAAGATTACTTGTCAAAATTTGCAACCTGGCTTGTTTACAATAACTAGGATTAGTAGTTTGAATCTTCCAAAAGTACATCTCCTTACCCAGCACTTTTTTATCTTTTCACTGTTTCGTGCACCAAAAGATGTTGTAACCTAGACGAAACTGTACTTATCATATACAATTTGTTTTATGGAATTTGATATTTTTTTTCAGTATTTGTGAGCTTTGTGGCCGTGTAAGAATTCAGCTGCCATCGAAAAATCCTAACTAATTATGTGTTCAGCACACTAGCTACCGTACAAAAACGCCAAATACTTGGTCAAATTCCTTTTTTGTATTTCATGTTTCACAATTAAATTTCAATACATTATTTATTTTTAATTTTAATTTTTATATAATTTAATTTTGTCTTTATATTGCGATTCATCTCAATCAAATAGGATATATAATTATTTTTTTACATTTAGTATCAATTTTAAATCATTTTTAGGAATTCAAATTAGGGTATATAATCCTTAAAATTTTTAATTTTTTAAATAAATGTTAATTATGATTTATTATATCATAAAAAATATATTTATAATAAATATTAATTAAAATAATAAATTTACTTATGAATATGAAGTGTGAATCACAAAGTTGGGACACCAAATTTCATTTGCTTTATACGTGTGTTTCGGCTTATGAATGATATGATTAGACACAAAATTCTAAGGGTAAAATAAAAATGTTGTTACAGGAGATGCATCACCACTTTTATAAATTTTATTTCTCCACTAGAGAACGCAATGTTCGTAGCACGAATTGACGAAATAACAAACGGAATCAAAAGCTTAACTAGAATATTGTTCAAATGAAGAAAAACGAGAGTTGAAAGACTATTACATATAAATTGAAATATTGCACTTTAACTATTTAATATTGGTGGTTCAATGTCGTCTACTCACCAATTAAACTACTCCAATAGACAAAATATAAAATGCTATATTATAATTTGTGACATATTACGAGCACAATGGAGTTAGACGAGTTTTAATGTCATCAAAATTTTATTAAGTAAAAAAGATTATGAAATTTATAGGCAGTTTTTGTTTCTTGAGTTATAGTATAGGAGTGGGTATTGAACTAACATTTCTTAGATTAACAATGATGTTCTCGAACACACTGTTCCACTCAAAAAGAGTTATTCACGTCATGTATTTCTAAACAAACGCCTCTCTAAGTTATATACCACTACTACATCGCATGTCGATTAAATTCATAATGATTCCATCATTACTTTGTCAAACAATTAAATTGATATCAATTCTCCATGTATAAGTCGTCGATTTTATTCAAAATGATGAATGATTATACGATTATTATATTATATTAAATCGTAAAATGAAAATAGGACCTTGTTTTTTTAGATGTATAAATATCAGAGTTACGTTTACACAAGGAGATACGTGTTTTAAACATATCCATCCCACTTTATAACTTGCTTCCTTTGATTTCAGATATTTGATTTCACATATTTATGTCGACACTCGGTACATGAAAGACGTGTGTCCGACACACTTTCTTTAAGTACCCGGCTGACATAATAATGTTTCCTTCAAACTTGGAATTGAAATGTAAACACATTGAAATATTATAAAGCAAACCATGCCCAATAGATTGATTAAAACGTTGTATATCACCATGGCTTTTATTTGATACCAATTGGCGGTCTTGTATTCTGCTTCTAGATTCATATAATTTTATGGACTAATACAGCTGCATATGCATATACAGACTAAATCACAATTTTAAACTTACATATTTATAATACAACGAATTATCGCCGACTTTTAACTATTTAAATAGTTTTATACGGTTTTAATAGATGTCCATTCTTTTTTTTGTTGACCAAGACCAAAATTAGGAGTATTATTACTTGATAAGGTAATTCTTAACACTCTAAACTTGCCGTTGAGAGCGCACTTACCAATATTTCGATTATTAAATCATCCACACATACTCCTTTATATTATACCTATCTAATATAGTAGTAATAAATTAAATAAAAAGGGTCATATAAAACCTTCATGTTTACTTTAAGGTACAATTAAACCCTTTATATTTTTTTGGGTACAAATACACCCTTAATGTTGGTTAAAGGGTCATAT
>JAPKLX010000001.1:5949312-5981131 GCA_026898415.1 Leonotis leonurus
AATGGTTTAATTGTACCTTGGAGTAAACATGAAGGGTTTATATGACCATTTTCCCATTAAATAAAGTATGTATGGAAACACAAAATCGAGATAAGGTCAATGATATAGGCTACGAGAAGCCACAATGGGACATACACACAGTATCATGTCGTATCCCTAATAATCAAAGTCGTAAAAAACGGACAGCTCCATTTTCCCAACAAGCTTTAATAATAATAATGTATCAAAACTAAACAAACAGGATGTAATTAAGATCACGCCGAAATGAGTAATAAAAAAATAACAACAAGACTTGTGCCTGCCGCTTTAAACAAATTAAGGAAATTGCAATGAAGTTTCGTTGCAACACACATGAGAATGCACTGCACGCAAGGGTAGGGTAGGGTAGGGTAGGGGTAGGGTGTATTAATCAAAGTCCAAATTTGAAACTTCCAAGTAGTTTACATCACATGAAGAATGTGTCAGTTGCACTTGAGATACGCAAATGACTAGTAAAACTTACTCCCTTTCTTCTTTAATAAGTGTCCCCAAACATAAAAATCCACATACCAATACAATTAATAATTTTCACTATTTACCCCTAATAATTATATAGAAAACATAAAAAGTAAAAGTAATTCAATAATGAAAAGGATAAAATTAGAAATTTAATACTATTTTTGTCTTGATTTTTGTAATAGGACACTTATTGAGGGACACAATAATTTTTCTTACGGGACACTTATTGACGGACGGACGGAGTATTTGTCTTGGGTCATTACCATCGTAACGTTTACACACAAACTCACGTCACATCCATATCCAGATTCAAACCCATATTTTATATATTTGCTAGTGTATGGGTCTAACTTCTATGTATGAGTATCACCTCACACACAACCCCGACCATGTTTTCATCACAAACCAGTCGAATCTAATTTTTTTAACCCATTACAATTTACAAACAAGATATGATAAGAATGCCTAAACAAGTTGCAAATAAAAATGAAATCTAAAGAAATCAATTAATATTAGTTACAGTCATAGCTTCTGACCTTAGCAATGCCTATATCAAATTAGGTATGAAAATCCATAGAGAGTCTCATATAGTTTTAACTTTAGGATATTATTATAAGATTGTTGGTTCGGTTAGGTACATGGTACATGCTGCCTTTTCTTAACCAAAACCGAATGCACAAGTTTAACAACATTCAAAACCATAACCACCCAAAAAAGAATTAATAAATAAATAAACCAATTTGGATTACTTTTCAGCAACCCTAGTCTCAATCCATGTTAATTACTTTACATGTCTATTGAAAAGCAACACAAAAAGTGGAAACAAATGCAAAGACTGGACTCGGACTCAGACTCAAGACCCATAATTTTCCACTAGAGAGCAAAGTCATTAACTAAGCTTAATTATCTTTGGTCTTTATCTAATGCCTTATTCTGGGAGTGAGGTGTAGGGACCCTTTCAGTGGTTATGATTCGCTTATGAGGGCACCAACTAATTTCCACGCTTCTCATTCTCTCATTTTATAAAGGAAGAGGATGACACATACAACCGAGTCATTCAAGTAATTTACTAGCTACAGGCTCTACCTCTGTACAAAATTTTTCTCGTCTTTTCGCCCAATTGGCATGTTTAAAAATACATCTCCGGCACATAATAGTTCCAGCAGTAAGTATGAAATATAGTTTCTAAATGCAGCTGTAAGATGTTTGAATTCTATATTGAAGTTTACCTGTTCCCTAGGAAGGAAAAAAGGATCGACTCACAAATGTTCAACAAATTGCAAAACACAAGCAACTGAGAAACAATCAATTGATAGATCAACATGATGATGGAAAAGTATGACATAATCTATGTACTAATTGGGAAGCATCTACCACAAGTCAATAAATAAACTTAATTATCATAAACTTTCAATGTGTAGATTAATGGATAGACATCAAGCACCAATAAATGGATTATCAGTCAGTGACCAACTAGCTGCCACTAATTTCCAGACATCTTTCCAGATAAACTATAAGTTAGTGACCAAACAGGTACCACCATAATTCCATGCATATCTTGGAAAATAAGTGAGGAGAATAATCAGCAATATAAATATGGACATAACTATTTCTAAACTCAAATGTGAATACTTGTTAGTTAATCAGCCATCCATCCATCTCACCTTCTCAATTAATAAACAATTACATTCCAAAAAATTCCAAACTTTTTCTTAAGATCACACTAATGTTTTCATCATCATCATCATCATCATCATCAATATTCTATGTGAGTGTTTTGTCATTTGTATGATGTGCCCAGTAGTTTCTTGTCATTTGCTAGTATATTATTTTACGGATGTGACAACTATTTATTTCCAAAATCCTCTACAACTTTCATTCAGTATGCATAAGGTGATGCAATCATGAAACTAATAACAATTTACCTCCCATGTTCCTAAACACAAGGATTACTTTACCAGCCCATCAGTGACATCTTATCTTATATGCCACAACAATTAAAAAACAACATAATAGACTTAACATTAGTGAATAAAAATATCCATCATGTTGGACAAAATGAAAAATAAGTACATGATTAGGATTTGGATGCAAGCACAGAAATTCAACATACTAACAGTAACAGAGGATAAATATTGTAGGATCCGAAAATTAAACCGAAACTGACATATTGATGGCTACACAAGTATATTATAGAGATTATAAGACATTGACATACTGGCTTAACTAGAGATTAATTTTGTGCACTTAAACATATGTCGAAAATCTAGATTTTACCTTATCTGCAGCTCTCGAACTCCCCTCAATATTAAACTTGTCATCCACTAACAGAAGTGTCTGATTAACCTGCATGACAGTGTATCAACAGAAGCCACAGGCTCCCAGTCCCAGCTACACCAATAATATTATTGTTCCAAATGAGATTTCATGTTGGAACATTATATGCAGAAAATGACCCACTGGTCAAGATATGGAACATGTTCCATGTCCACATATATTAGATATTGAAACTGTTGTAGGTAAATTAGCCCAATATCTGAATATCGTGCAACCAAGTCATCCACCACCCTTTGTGAAAATGAAAGCAATTTTAGTTACACAGTAGGAGATAATCAATAGTATCATCTAGATTGAGAAGGAATGAAACAAGCTACATAATAATATAAAGACCTAACATAGAGACAATTCTTCTAGAAAAAAAAATGATTATGAACTGTGTCATGGTTCTAGGTAATATCATCAAATCAAACAATAAAAACCAAGCACAACGGAAGGACTGGAAAAGTAGCATTCATATTCTTTTAAACATTACATATGGACTGCCAAAGTTATGAGATTAACTTCATACATGGAAGAAGCCAGTGCTGCAGCGCCATGATAGTGGCAAATGACCAACTGATTATGTATTATTAGTAGTAGTAATTAGTAATTTCTCCAAAGTCAAAACCACAATAAAGGTTTTTTTAAGCTCAAAATGTCTATATGAGTTATGCATGTTCCGATGTTCGTATAACATCCTGTGAACTACAATATTTTGTAAATAATGGTAAGAATTCCCTTAAGCTCGACATACATATGACTTTATATCGGTGTGAACAATGACATTATTGTGAACTATAACACAAGTTAAAATGGAGATTATGATGTTATAATATAACAAATTTGGCCAACTCCAGAAGTTTTGTGTCTCCCCAACTAAACGACTGTAGCTTCTGTTTGAACTTAGAATTTTGTTGTTTCCACATTATTAACTAGAAAACCTTATTCAATTAACCTTATTGCAGATCTTGAGAGTCCTATGTATGATTCAAGTTATTGATGAATAAGCTTTTAGCATTTGAGGTCGGAGATCACGCATGAGAACAAACAGCAGTCTCAAGACTCAAGAGTGCTTACTACATGGACTTCTGCTCTTTAGCAAAACCTAGTATCTATGCGTGCATGAGTTGGCCTAGTGGTAGTGAGGTTAATGCCCAAGACAATAGGTCTCGGGTTCGAGTCCTTCATGACGCAGCTATGTAATTTAATGTTAATGTAATCCAATTTTTTAAAACCTAGTATCTATTGAGTAAGAGTGTGAGGTTTTTATGTCGTTCATGGTGATGGGACCTGAAGAAAGAGATCCACATGATGATAGCTTCATGCAAGATGATAACTAACACTATTGATGGAACAATATGCAATATTTAATGAATTTAGTTTCTAACATGTAATAACTGTATCTGACATTCACAAGCCTCTTTTTTCTGTGTTTTCAAGAGCACTTAACTTATCTGGTTCAACTCTAATGTGATCATGCATTGATTTCCAATAAACAAATTGACTCATCCTTGGATTCAAGAGCCATCATTCATCAAGCACATTTCAAGTTATATTCTTGGGAGGTTACATACTTCGATTCTGAATAATAAGTATTTTTTCAGCTGCAAATCTCAAATTTAATGCAATTTATCTTTTACTTGTTCACATGCATAGTCTAACTATTTTTCTGAGGAAAAACCACTAACATGAAGTATCTTAGTAAAACTCCAGTCACAGCAATAATACCATAATGCAAGTTGGACTAATTTATGTCCAAGTAATCACCTAAAATAAATGCATAGTAGAATATTCAATCAGACACTGATTATCGACAGCAAGCCACATAAGCGAATTGATTTGCAGATCATAACAGTTCATAAACATCACAGCAAATACCACATTAGTCATTCACCTATAGTATCAAAGTTTTTAGCAACATAGATTTTGAGTTGCACCAAACCAGACCTCAAGCTCCAGATAACTCAACTCTATTCATTTCTTCATCTCTACCACTCCCGCCAGCTGAAAAATTGTGCAACAGAATCACGATAACTCGCACTACAATCTACACGTATAAATTTCTAACTGCTTTTTCTTAAATACTCCTCAATGTCCACATAGTCAAAACCCAGTAAATCCTTCCCTCTAAGACTAGTAACCTCATATTTTTGCCTAAACTCGCCCCAAGATTCACCCACTCCCCAAAATCCAACCCCATAACTCTTTTCATTGGAAAAACAAACCGTAGAAATCAGCCTAAAAGCATCCATCCTATCCACCGCTCTCGACTCAAATCTGCCGAAGTTAATCCTGGCACTCCTAAACGCCGGATCGCACCTCTTCTTCGCGAAGGCACCGCATCTTTCCTTGGCAGCCGCGAAACAAGCCTCCATCTCAATTTCCTCGCACTTCTCCCGTTCTCTAAAGTCCTGCTTGGAATATACTCCAAAAAGAACTTTCCACCAAGGGGGTTTGCATTTGCTCGAAGCGGAAATGGAGCACCCGACCCGCGCCCCGGATTCGCACTGCGCTACGATTTGAGAACGGCAATTCCAGTACGCCGCGGCCCAGGCGTCGCGGTTTTTGAAGGCGAGAAGGTACGGACCGGAAGAAGGATCGTCGTGTGGACCGGCTAGGATTGGTCCGCGTAAGAGGGGGAGCTTGCGGGGGAAGGCGATTAGGGTTGCGGTGGCGGAGTAGTCATCAGGATGTCGGAACGCGCCGCCGTCCATTTGGAGGCGGATCGGTGGTTATGCTAGTTTTTGCGGCAGTGATCAATTACCAAAAGGCCGCCAGATTTTCCTTCACCCAATCTACTTTTTGATGACTTTTTAAGATTTCATTACATTCGCATCTTTGTATTTTATGCTACTTTTGGCAAAGTTTTATAAATCCTTGCATTTTTCAAAGCTTTTAGATTATAACACTGTTCATTAGTGTAAGTGATTCCTTTTTAACTTTTTTATAAATATTTAATTAAATGATTGTTGATGGAAGCAACTTTAACTGTTCAAGTCATGCTTTTTCATTTTATACTCAGGACCGTCCCAATAAATACACAAAATTTTTAGATACGAGTTATTAAGGAAAATTTATAAAGTAGTGTAAGAGAATTATATCAAGTTACGAGTTATTAACGAAAATATATAAAGTAGTGTAAGAGAATTATGTTAAGTATATAAAGTAGTGTAAGAGAATTATGTTAAGTTGGGAGGGATGAATATTATTTATGCGGTAGAATCATTTTAACTATAGAGTTTAAATCATGAATTATGTATTAAATGAGAGTTAAAGGTACATAACTTTTCTCATTTTCTGGATAACAAAGATAGTTTGGTGAATTGTAGTTTATGGTCAAAATTGAAGTTTATTAGAATCAGATATTCATAACAATCGAAGCCTTAATATTCCTCAAATAGAAAAAGATATTCTCCATAAATATTTGCTTATACTGCGAGGGAGGGACGTCGGCTATAATCCTGTATTGCTCCGAGAGAACTGTATCAGTTTGAGGTATAAACCAATTTTTGTTATCTGCATTACTAGGGTTTAGGGTTTTATGATTTGAATGAGTTATTTTTAGCAGTCTTGTCACTTGTGCACTTTTTTATGCTCAAGACATACATGTCTCTTTTGTTAGCTTCCTTAATCATCCGAGACTGTACTATGAAGAAGACAAAGAACCCAATGGTTTTCTTGGATGTTTCCATTGACGGGGGCACTGCTGAACGAATTATTATTGAGGTAAGCTTCCTGCGCTTTAGGTGGTTTGAAATTGAATCTTGTCTTACACAATTATTTGTAATGCAGTTGTTTGCCGATGTCGTTCCAAAGACCGCCGAAAATTTCCGAGCTCTCTGCACTGGTAAATGGAATTTATTTTCGTCATTTTATTTTCATAGAGTTAGAAAGTGAGTAGTGAAATCTTTGAAATACACATTAGTGAGGACTGAGGACAATTGCTCTTGAGTTATCATAGATCTTCTCCAAGCCAACTCCGGCCAACCTTCTGAGCTCCAGCTTCTTCTTAGTTTTTAGTTGACAAATATAACTAAAATGATACATGATTTTTTGTTATAGAGGAGCTTGTTTTTATATGCTAGGACCACCTATATCACTTAAGCAATTGAAATGCATAGAGGATATATGTAGCATCGTTTGATTAGTTGTTCAGAATCTATTGGGGGAATATGTTGGTTTGACCATCATTTCAAGATTTTGATTTCTAATATCCGTTTAGCTGGCACTCTTATTAGAACTATTCCATTTCCCTTGTAGGTGAGAAAGGTGTTGGAATCACAACAGGGAAACCTCTGCACTACAAGGGTTCGCATAATCAAAGGGTTTATGGCTCAAGTATGGCTTCCAATGATCATAACTTATTGTATAAGAGAAGAAGATATCAGTATTGTTTGTTCCTTTTTGTTAACTTTCATGTAATATGTTGGCCTTTCTTATGCAATGTCATTCTTCTTGTTAGATAACTTTCTGCATGTCATATATCTTCATAGGGCAGGTTTTCCACAGTACACCTAGAGAAATTTGTTGGTATCTTGCATATGAAGTATTTGAGGATACTTAATCCAGCCATTGTCTAGTGTGTCGGTGGTTCTCATTCTCAATTTTGTCTTACCATTGTTGGAGGCTTCTGTTCTGAGCAGGTTGCGTGATTGATGTCCTCCATTTGTTTGGACCTCTATAACAATGTGTAAAAAAGACTGAACTCATGCTGAGTAATTCGTTCTTTTAAATGCTTTGTTTTCTATTGCAAATTTAATCAACACAATAGTCATAGCACGGCTCCTGCCATTGTTGGTTGTGGAAATTTATAATATGAAGTGGCAAAAGCTCATGCAAACAGATCTGTAACTTAACCTTCCTTCAAGTAAAATTTAAGATATGTATACAGATGAATATTATGGAAAGCCTAAACTACATTTTAGTTTTTCTTTTTACATCTGAAGGGCGGTGACTTTTAAAAGGAAATGGTTTGCTTTTCTTCTTTCGGATATGCTGCTTTCAAATGATGCTGGTATGGAAAGTAACCTGCATCTTCATGCTGACTTGTGCATCACTACTTGATGGTTTGCAGGAACCGGTGGAGAAAGCATATATGGAGGGAAATTTGCAGGTATGTTTTCATGTGTTTGGTCCCCTCCAATTTTGACTATTACTAATTATTTCTTACATAAAATTGCTTTTTCCTTACAGATGAAAATTTCAAGCTTGGTCATAGTGCAGCTGGTCTCCTCTCTATGGCTAATGGTGGTCCAAACACCAATGGATCGCAGTTCTTTATAATTTTCAAGAGGCAGCCTCATCTTGATGGGTACTACTTTCTAAACTTTGCTAGATTGTGGCATCAGTTCATAAGTTCTAAAATTTTAGTCTGTAATATAGTTATTAAACTGAATTCGTCTTCCAAATTTATTTTTCTTGTAATAGAATGCATGTTGTTTTTGGGAAAGTCGTGAATGGAATGGATGCTGTTAGGAAAATGGAACAGCTTGGATCAGCTGATGGGAGATCAAGTGGATTTGTTAAGATTGTAGATTGTGGTGATACTCCTGATGCGAAGATGCAAAATTTAGTTGTAGCTGACAAGGGTATTGAAGTTTTCATATTGAAAAGCTAATTTTCTGCATTTATATATAATTGAAACTTATTTTTTTTATTTTTTCTCTTGTGACATGATACAGCAAAGAAGAAAAAATCAGCAAAAGAAGATGCATCTCATGATGGTTTGGATGATTGTACAAAAAGGAAGCAGAAATCGTCGGTGAAGGATAAAAGGAGAAGAGGAGCCGTTCTGATAGCTCTGGGCATGATTCGGATTCATATGCATCAGAGACTGATTCATCTTCAGACTCTGACTCAGATGCTTCTTCAGATTTTGACTCTTCAACTTCATCTAATGATGGACAACGTAAGAAGAAGAGGAAATTAACCAAGAAGGGAAAAGGTAAACATGGGAAAAAAGGGAAGGCTGGAGAAAGGAAGAAACGAAGAGCTCATAGAAATAGTAGATCAAGAAAAAAATCTACAAGGTAAAAGTGTCATGATTATTTGTCATCTTAGTAAATGCTGCTCATTTGTATCTGCTCCTTGATCATAATTTTTAAACAATATCTTGTCTGTATCTCTAAGATATTTTATCTGGGAGAAACAGGTTAATGTTTCTAGTTCATGGCTATATAATTGTCTTGTCTAAAATTAAAAAAAAATGTAACTAATGAATGTTATGGATTATCATGTAGTATAGTCCTGCAACTACTCTCCCAAGTGATATATGAAGAATAACTTTTTCTTCCCTATAAATATGTTTTGAAATTGATTTTCAGGGACTTGGAAAGTTCTAGTGATACGGATAGTAGTAGAAGCAGTAATAGTGGAAGCAGCAGTTATGATGAGGAAAATGAACGTAAGGGAAAGCTTACGCGGAAAAGCAACATGATAAGCGATCAAGAGAAGAAACCCGTTCACAGTCACGGTATTTGTTTAATTCTTAGATGCTCTGCTCTTGGATAAACATAATGATCACTTTGAATTTTGCACCAGTATCTCATGTGACTGACCAATGTGAAGGGAACGAGAGAAAGCCACCAAGTGCTAGCTTAGGATCTGGAAAGGAGCAAAAAGGTGATGATAGGAAACACACTGGGGGTGACTTGTCTCACGAAGAGGGTGAACTTCCTCAAAAGAATGGTAGCCGTATGAATAATGGCCAAGAGCTTATCTGGAACAATGAAACTGCCAGCAGAGGACAACGAGCTGATTTAAGCAGATCCAGGTTTTGATAAGTGTTTGTTTTGTGTTATTTACGTGCCTTCTACTCATGTACATAGATCAATTTGGTTTAGTTGCTAATCTACTTTTTACAATTATTATATAGGGCTGGTGGTTGACTTCAACTTTGTGCTCACATATTTCTTTTGACTAGCAGGAGTCCCAGTTCAGGTGGGAGGCCCAGTCCTCGCAGCAGTCCGATTGGAAGTCCTAGACGTGAAGAGAGTAGTAAAAAACCTAAAGAAACTGCTCATCAAAGTGAGAAAAATCACTCTAGGAGTCCCACAGGTAAAGGTACTGAACCTTCTGCTTCTAGTCATGGTCGGGATTTGTCACGGAGCTGCTCTCGAGGTGGAACTCCAAAGCGTGTTAGAAAAGGCCGGGGATTTACTGAAAGATATGCATTTGTTAGAAAATATCGTACACCTCCAGGACGGTCACCGGATAGATCTCATTGTTATGGTGGACGACATGTTCAGAGGAATCATGACAGCTAATTTCTGATGCCTTGTCAAACTATGATGGGTAAAACATTTCGTTTGTTTTGTATGATGTCTTATGACTTGTATTGTTTCCTTTTATTACGCTCTTACTTGGCATATACTATTACAATAGTTCTAAAAAGATCTGGTCCTCTGGATGAGACATAGATTTCTAAGATTCAGTTAGAAAAACAACTTCTCTTGTCATTCTTCACTCATCTAGGCCCTTCTTCTTTCATCTAAAACTCATTGATTGTCTTGTTATTACATTTTACCAAACGCATTATTCCAGGAATTTGGACATCGAACATTTTTTGTTGAATGTGTTATTATGAAATATGATTATAGCCAATCGCTCATTTTCCATCCCAGCCAGATTTATAATTCTCATGAGAAATGTCTGAAATCAGCAAATTTATGAGATGCGTAAGTTTTCGCTGATCTGTGCTATGAAGGGTTGTAAGTGTAACTGGATTGTGTTTTGCAATCTCTGTTATAGGTATTAAGTTACAGAGGCAGAAATGAACGCTCACCCCAAAGACGCTACCGGAGTCCACCTAGAAGAGGAAGAAGCCCGCCAAGGTTAATATTCCCTTGTCTCCTTTTTCTCAATTTCCTTGAATCTCTGGGGATCTTCTTGTTCCAATTTACGAAGCCCACCATTCTTCAATAACTTATTTCCAATATAGCTTACTAGTTTGTTATTAGAATCAGATATGAACAGAAGAGGAGTCAGAGCAGGAGTCCTTCTCAAAGCCCTGGATCCTACCGTGGTCGTGGGAGGCGATATAGTAAAAGTCCTGTGTGCAGTCCTAGCCCTTCAGATAAGCGTCCCATTATCAGTGACAGGCTGAAATATCGTCTTGGTCCTAAAAAAAGTGACTCTCCTGGAGAAAGGACAATGTCTCGGTCCAGGAGCCGCAGCCCACGTAGATCATGATCACCTGATGGTGCCTCGAGAAAGCATCCACGCAAAGTTTTGTCTGCTTCGCCTCGGAGATCTCCACCCAGCCCTTCCGGTGTGCAATGTGTGCTGGTATGGTATGAAGATTTGAGTCCGGATAATGGGGTGAGTTAGTTAAATTGGTGCTCATTGTAGGTATGAAGCATGAAATCTTTTGGGGGGGGGTTGGACCATTTATCTCTGTTGTAATATGAGTCGGTTATTTTGTGCTTAACGTAGGGATTTTCTGAATCTTGATATAATTCTGTTTGGAAAGATATGAGTATTAGACTGGCTTTTGAGAGGAATTACTTTTGTGTGATATCGTTTCCAATCTGAAACATTTTTTCTTCTGTTTTAGTCCAAGTATGTGTTAAAAAAATGCAATTTCGTTAAAATGTGTTTTATGGATATATGGTAAGTAGTGAATTTTCCCAAAAATACATAATCATTAATTATGCAACAGTACACAGAAGTCTGTAAATTACCAAACATGAAATCGTCTTAAGTGCATGACTCAAATGCCCATGATTCATGAATTGAACCAAACTGTTTTCCAAGCAAAATTAAGTAGAAATGGCTTTGGAAAGATAAAATAAGGACAAGAACTGCACGAAAACACTGGAAAAAAAGAGGAATGCAGATCAATTTTCTCTATAAACACACATTTTCTACATGAAAAGCGGTTAAGTGTGGAATACTGATTTCAGTTATCGAACAGTCTAAACCAACTTTGTTTCAACCATTAAGTTCACTGGTTCATAACTTGAAAACTACAACGGGACCTGCCTATCAGGGATCCAAATTTTTTCCGGCCTGCAAATTAACTCGAGGAGGAAGAGAATACAGCAAAGAAAGCTCCAACAGCAGAGGAAGAAACCAACTTATTTTCATGTCGCCCCACCTATATGGGTTGACCTTTTGGGACAATTTGATCCTTGAGCCACATGTAAATTGGAACTAAAACGTAGTAAGTTGCTGCCATCGCACCGAGAAGCAACCGCGACAGGAACACCATTGGATTTACGGGTTTTGATACATCTTCAGCCTTAGGACCAAGCTGCAAACCAAAGTTTACTGTAAGTTCCAAGAAAAAACAATCACGCTTGTTTGTGCTCAGGTAAGGAAGAAATGTTACAACTGTCTGAACAATAATCAAAAACTCATAACACCAGGGTAGCAAGCACCAAATAGGGGCATCAAATATCATAAGTTGACATCTAAGAAGTTTGACTCAACTACCAAGCTTTGAAAAACACTGAAGTTGACTTCTCTTTCTCAACTTGAGGAAAACTAACTTAAGGCATGAAATCAAAGTTGAAAAACACAAAAAGCAAAAGCTGGAGTTCGCAGAGAGCATGCTACTTGGTTCTTGGGAAAACAAGAAGATTACCTGCAAAGGCGAGTCCCCTGAGTTGACTTTTACCCCTGAAACAGAACATCCCATGATGAGCCCATGTCTGCGAACCCCACGATACCATTTTGGACCAATCCTTTTAAGTTGGACATTCTTGAATCCTGCCTTTTCAAACCAATTTATGTACTCTTCCTCCGTTGGGAAGAGCATCCACGCATCTGCAAAGAAACGTGACAACCAGAATGTTGGATATACTGGACCAATCAAGCATGCCTTTCCCCCAAGTCTCAAAACCCTGTAAGCTTCCCTAATGCCACGTTGCGGGTCTGGCCAGTACTCAATACTGAAATTACACACAGAAACAATCCAACATGAATAAGATTTAAATTTCCCAAAAACTATCCTCACACAAAAATCAATTAGTAGATTATCCCGATCAAGCTTTCAACAGTTTGACGCCTACTATCCTCTAATTATTATATAATTAAACATTAAAAAGGATAAATCAAAAAATAACCAATGGTTGACTTCAACTCCAATTCCTGGCTATATATACATCTCAATAATCAATAAGCATATGATAACCAACAAGGGGAAATTTTGGCAATTCACAATCTTTTTACATTCAAGCACTAGGATATATGTACCTTCAAAGTTGGCCAATTAAGCAGTAGTGAAACAAATAAGTAAATAACGCTTGAGACAATGCCAAGAACACCAACCCCCATTTTCAGCTAATAAGCAAGCAACAAAACAAGCTAATCAACAAGAAAACATAAAACATAAGACAAGATATACCTCCCAGCTGAAACGTATCGATCGAAAGTGTCTGTAGGGAAGGGGAGGTCCTCAGCATCCCCTTCGAGAATCTTGCATTCCTTGAGGGGCTCCTTCTTCCTAGCCTTCGCCAGCTGGTGAGGCGACTGATCGAGAATCGTCACGTTCTTCGCATCGACGGTCTTCACAATACCTAAAGTGGTGAACCCAGTTCCTCCGCCAACGTCCACCACGGACAAATCGCGGTGGTTGAGGTCGGCAGGCTCCAATGCATCATCCCTCATATCCTCAGTCCAGTGGCCCGGGTTGATGACGTGGTCGTAAACGATTGAGAGGAATCTGTAGAACCAAAACGCCTCTTTCTTGTGCTGTATGAATCTAGGCTGTGAGGCTGGCCTGGAAGCGGAGATGCTACATTTTGGGGTGAGGGTTCTGCTCCTGGAGGTTCGAATTGAGAGCTTGGCGCTCGAGATTGGGGTACAATTGGGGAAATTCTTGCCGTAGAAATCTGAACGGACAAAACCTAAGGCCTTGGGGTTTAGGGTGATGGGTCGGATGAGAGTGAGGGTTTCAGCGCCGTTGAGCATTGAGGAAGCCATTGAAGAATCCTCGAAAGGTGGAAAGGATTAAAGGTTAGAGAATGGTTTAAGCTGGGTGAGATGGAAAGAGAAGCGAAAAGTGGGAGTGAAGAAGAAGACGAAGAAGAGAGTTCTGTGGAGACAGACGCGCGGCCAGCAACCACAGCTCTAACACTGGTGTATGTGATATAGTTATAGACTATATTGGCCACAACATTATTATTAATTTATATTTCATTTCAATTACTATTATTTTCTCAAAATTAAAAACATTAATTCAATTTCACACACTAAACAAAATTAAATGGAGTCCTATAAATTTTTCTTTTTCATTTACACCGTGTATATGTAATAGAGACACAGACTGTTGTCTGTATATACACATGGACCAGGACAATATTTATAGGTATTATCACCTTCACAAATGACACGTTTCAGTTGTTACACTCCCATGGTCCATGGCTAATGGCTATGTATCTTTATAAATGTAATAGACGATAAATGCCCTATTTTGTAACTCTTACATGAAAAATGTCCTCTTCCTAAAAATCATGGGAAATATGTCAAAAAAGACTATTTTATCCATGTTTTTATATTTAAAAGCTCTATTATATACATGGTTAGTTAATAATTAATATTTCAAAATAATTTCAATTAGTAAAATGCTCAAAATATTTGAAAATGGTAATGAAAAATTAAAAGAAGGATGGTTTTTATATTAAAATCAAAATTGGGTTGAGGAATAGTGACCGGATTTTGAGACCAAGACCGACCGGATTTTGAATATGTACCGACCGGATTTTTGTTTTTCACGACCGGATTTTTATGAAAAATTTTGAGCATAGTACTCATTGAAATTAGAACATGTTGATATTTTATTTGCATGTTTTGAGATAAATCTTGGCATTAAAATACGCTTCTAAAAATGGTATCAGAGACTTACAGCTTGCTAATTCGCCTTACAGTAGCCCAGGGTTTCTGGTAAGGAATCATGGTGAGATCAAACGAGGTAAACCTAGACTCATCATTAATTACAAAGGGATTAATGATATTCTAGAATTTGATGGATATTTTATCCCAAGTAGAGATCACCTTATTAACTGCATACGTAATGCTAAGGTCTCCTCAAAGTTTGATTGCAAGCCAGGTTTCTACCAGATTCGCATGGATGAAGAAAGCAAGAGACTTACAGCTTTCTCAACACCACAAGGGCATTTTGTTTGGAACGTAATGCCAATGGGGTTAGCTAATGCTCCCCAGATTTTCCAGAGAAAGATGGATAATCTTTTTAAAGATTATTTTTCTTTTATGTTTGTCTATATTGATGATATACTAATAACATCAAAAGATATGGATGAACATATCAAACATCTTGAATTATTCGCAGATGCTTGTTACAAGGAGGGATTAGTGCTGTCAGAAAAGAAGGCATTAATTGCTACCCAAAAAATGGAATTTTTAGGAATAGAGATCGATGAGTCTGGAATTACTTTACAGGATCATATCGTGCAAAAGGTCCAGGATTTTCCAGAAACATTGAAGGAGAAAAAACAACTACAGAGTTTTCTGGGAGTTGTTAATTTCGCAGGAATGTTCATTAAAGATCTTGCGAAACACAGGAAGGTCTTTAGTAATCTGCTAAAGAAAGATGTTCCGTTTATATAGACGGAAGAGCATTGACAGGGGATGAAAAGGTTAAAGGAAGAATGTAGAAATCTTCCAAAGCTTTCAATTCCACAGGATGAGGAGGATCTGGTCCTCTATACAGATGCGAGTGATCATTGGTGGTCCTAATAAAAATCATTCCATATGGAGAAGAACCATGCAGATATTGTAGTGGTTTGTTCGCCGAAAATGAGGCCATCAGATGACATATCAACGAGAAGGAATTCTTTGCAGTGGTGAAGGCTTTTAAGAAATGGCCTTTATTCTTATTAGCAAAGAAATTTACTTTAAAAGTTGATAATACCCAGGTTAAAGCTTTCCTAAGAAATAACATAGAATCAAAGCCTGAAAAAGCTAGATTACTTAGATGACAAGCTTTATGTCAATATTATGTTTATGATATTATTGTAGTAAAATCTCATGAAAATATTCTTGCAGATTTTTTGACGAGAGATGGAGCTAGCTGAAATCAGTTCCATCATCCTAGCCCAGAGGCATCTCCGAGAAAATTTGGAAATGCTTTTGGAGGAGTGGGGAGAATGCACTCTCCATGCTGAACAAATTGGGAAATTGCAATCTACCGATAAGACGAAAGTCTCTGGTAGGATACGAGCTAGTATGCTGACCTATACTCAGTTAGGGTCGGCATTGGAAAAGCCAATCCTACGGGCTTCCAGAAAACCTCTGGAGATAGTAGAGTTTCGTGTTTCGGCACCAAAACCGGTAGAAGGGGATTCAAATACCTCTCGAGCGAGTTCTAAGTCAGTGGAGTCTGAACCACTGGCCCAAGAAAAAGATGATGCAAAGGCTTCACCGCCTGAACCATCATGTCAACCCTCCACCTATGGGGAAAAAGAGGGAGAGATTAGTCTCAGGCCATTGACAGGAAAATCTGAGATTAATATTAATAAGATTATTTTCTCCTCTTTTGAACATGCATACCAGGCGAAATAGGAGAAACTACTCACGAGAATGGATATCAATCCTAATATCAGTAGGGTTGATGTCTCAGGAAAATATCCAAGGGTGTGGATGATGCCAGGATCCAAACCCCAGGATGTCAAGCAATGGTATGAATTTGGGGCACTCGCCTCGGTTTATACTACGTCTCCATCGTTTCCAGAAATATCAAGTCTGCCTCGATGGATCCAGGAAGCAATATATGAAACTTGGGAAAATAATGAATCACTTTGCCGAGGTGATACTTTGGAACTATATTTCATTAGTGCAGCTCCAGAACCAGCAGGGAAAGGGAGTCATAAAGCCTTTAATTATATAAGGCTTAGACGACCAATGATGGATGTCTTCAACCAAGTTAAGACACCACCCAACGAGGTACCTATGATCGCCGCTATTTCTGAGGATCAAATCACAACCAGGCGAACATGGGGATTGTGGGTCTGTCTCACAGAGATGGACAAAGTCAAGTTTCCATTTAAGTTCTTCCAGAACTCAGCAAATGGAACATTCCTGTTAAACACTATGACAGGAAAATCAACCAAGTTTGTAGAAGAGGCGTTCGAAAGAAAAATGACTCTTCTGTGGGAAAATAAGATGGCGATGAGTAAAGAAACCCATCGTAAGTTCTGCAACATGGCTCATGTTGGCCATTGAGAATCTCGAATTTGTTCGGATTGCTCAGCACAGCGTGAACAAATTTCGAGCCAATGAGTATGGGGAGAAGAATCCTTCCCAGAAAGGACGAGTTACAAGGGCCCCTCCAAAAAAGGAACCTGACCGACAAAATTAAAGGAGCCATGTGAGGGGAATAGAGAAGATGCTTTCAAACAAGGAAAACATGTGAAAGAGAGGCACCCACCAAAAAGAAAACGACAAAGGTGGGTGGCAGAAAGAGACGTTCTACCTAGAAAAGAATCGTTGGTGGAATAAAGATAAATGATGGACCACTAATTCAAAGAAAGGGGTCCAACCACTAAGAAATGTTTGTGTCGGCAGTCTTATCTGGACCCAACTTCACGTGAAGAAGCATCATTCACAGGATAAGGATTCGAGGCAAGAATGCAGAGAAGAGGAGGCCTCCAGCCTTCTATATAAACGAGTATTTGGAGAGATTTGAGGGCATCGAAAAATCTTCTAAGTTTTCTCCACAATAAACATTGCATTTTCTCTTACTAGTTTATGCGAATTGTTTCAATTCCAGCTACCATAGGGTAGCTAAACAAGTTTGTCTCCTCCCAAAAGGAGATTTACTTATGTGATAATATATATTATATAATTTTTAATAAAAGATCGGACTTTTGCTCATTCTATTCCGTTTCTTCTTTAGCAACAATATACTGTTACGCCCCGAGTAGGAAACGAACGAGGGCTGTGCTGAAGGCTGCTAAAGGAATCTAAGGCTGGAAACCATACAGTGCTCCGAGTGGTTGGACGTGGTCCCTAAAACTTCCGATGGATATAACCTGGTAGTCTATCGGTCAAAAAGATATAAAAGTTGGTCTACATGTTACGGAAGTGTGATGTGCTTGATAGAAAGACATGATTTATTCCATTTGAAGTGTTAATTAATTAACTATATTGATAATAGAGAAATTTTGTTAAGAAAGAGTAAAATGGGTAGTTCATACTAAACTTTGGTACTTTTCTTAGGATTTTTAGAAATGAGACATTTTTGAAATAAAAGTTACAGGTATATAGTAGCCAATGTAATACACACCCACATAATTATACAATGATATAGTATGTCTTTTTAGAAATATATCTATTGTTAATAAATGTGTTTCCCAGAATATGCATGATTGCAATTAGTTCTCTATATTCATACATTCACTGTTCAATAATAGTACAGTGACCACTATAGTTACATAAATAGCTCTTCTAACTATTTACACATATACGGATAGTTTATTCCTAATATTAATAATGAAAAAGATAAATATAAATTATTTATTTAGTTTTAGCAATTATATTATAACTTCTAATAATCATAATAATCAATGCACATATATATTACTCATTATGTACACGTTACACACCCAGACACTATAAGAGAATAGTAACAACTCATGACTTATCCTAAAAAGAATGAATGAAACATAACAAGAGTACATAAGAAAAAAAAATAAAAATAATAGTAGATGGACATGCATGATTGGCAGCAGGAAGGCAGGCAGGCAGTCTAATATTGTGGCTTGAAACATTCACCAGGAAACAGTCCATTGTATTGTTCATAATCTTGGCAATAGTCATACACCAACCACTTGCTCCTTATTAATTCCATTTGGTTCTGCTCATCCAGGCTGAGTTTGATGGTTGTGCTGTTTGCAGCAAGTGCTGTACATGTACCGACACTCGAGCTCCCGTCGAATTTGCAGGCTCGTGCTCGGAATTTACGCAGTTTGGCGACGAAGGGAGCCTTGGTCCAATTGATCCTGTCAAGGCCGCCCCTCGTGGCCCAACTATCTGCATTCCAAAGGCTCGAGTATGCTCTCATTGGGCGTTTCAGATCAGGGTAAGGGATACCCTCGTCCACATAATTTCTGTATACTCTAATCGGAATCCTATCCACGTACCACCTTCAGATTAAACACATACTCTGCTTCAATACATGATTTGTACTTTGAAAAGCAAGGCCAGGCCAGTAATAGAGGAAGAGATGAACTTACACAACATGAGAGGGAGACCAATGGATGGTGTAGTTGTGGTAATCTTTGGAAGGGTCGAACCAAGGGTAAAACTGTACTTCTCTACCGGCAGCACCTTGGGTGAATATGTTGGTGTGTATAATGTAGGGTTGTCCTGTTACGTTTCCCAGAAACTCAAAGTCGATTTCGTTGTGCTTCTCCCCTACCGAAGATAGCTGCACGTGCACCCACCATTATCATTAACATTCAGATCCAAAATTCAATTTCAAATTAAAAGGTTTTGTGTTGCCTTAGTTAGTACTAGTACTGTACTTACATAGAAAGCAGTGACAGTGCCAGCTGAGTCTCCGGGTACAAGCTTGATCTGCATCTCAATCGTTCCGAACAAAAATTGATCCTTTGATTGGATTCCAGAACCTGCAGCATTAACAAGTATGCATATTTGTGTAATAATTATTCAGTTCAGTAAACTAGTGGGGAACTCAACTCCAACAAAAGCTGCTACTTTTGTTTCCTAAAGGCTAATATTAACGCTATTTGATTATTTCCACTATGCTAATTCATATATATGCTTTTCCCATTCTTAATTTTGATACAAGCTATCTAGGACAAGGATGATATTAACATATATAGATATATATAGATCTACTCTTTGTTGCACAACACAAGTACTGATCTGATCATAGATGGATAGATTGATAATTTCCTCTGATAAATAAAAGATAAATTAAGGAACAAGTCAAGTACTATTGAACAAGTGTAAGAGAGAGAGAGAGACCTGATACAGAGTCGAGGACAAGAGTAACATCATCTCGACCTTGAGGCGGCATAAACCCAGAACGCTGAGTTCCCCAGCTCAAATGCATGCTCTTCAACATGCTTCTTCCTTCAACTAACATCCTTGAATTCATCAATGCTATTGCAATTGTCACCAATAATACTTTCATTACCAATTCTATATCTCCCATTTCCAATCCAATCTTCACCCTCATCTACTAGCTACCTAGCTACTACTACTATATTATCGACTTCACTTAGTTATATATAATGCGTGCTCTGCTCTGCTCTGCTCTGCTCTACATATATTTGAATTCACACACACACACACACTGGGAGCAGTTAGTATTAAATAAAGACAATTATTTAGTTGCAGCGGGTAACAGATACCGCCTCAACCTCAAGGATACATGAATTAAATACTAGTATAGTATAGTATAGTATAGTATAGTATAGTATAGTATAGTGTATGATGATATTCCGATAGGCTCTAGATCTGTGTCTCAACTCCTAATCATATTGCTTATTTTTTTATCCCACTTGCTACTAGCTACTACTACCCCTCTCTCTCTCTCTCTCGTGAAGGAGGAAGGAAGGAATATTAACATGATGATTGAAAATAATTAATACATAACTTAGATTAATAAATGGACGCCCACAGCCATACTTTCAGCCCAAATATTATCAGTTTCAACTTTAAATGGGAATCAAAATTCCACCTACCAAAACAGACCTTATCGCCTCTACTCAATTCAATTCAATTCAACTGAGTATTTATTATTAGTATTACTCCATATAATATATAGCTGGGAACTTGTTGGGGTGTGCGGTAATTAATGAGTTATCGATCGAGTAGCACTATTTAAATGAATTTCGCCCATCTCAATAATATATTTTCCCAAATAATTATATTATTATATCGATACTCGAACCCTATTAATGAGTGATTTTATGTAATTAGTTGACTTCGCTTCAACGGTAGACACCAAAACTTCAATTAGGACATATATATGTTACAGTTTTTTTTTTATATATAATTTTAATTTCACGAAACGTATTTGAATATGCAGAGAGACGTGCATCATACTAATGCCACAGACAGCCATTGTTGCAGGACGTGCACACCTATATTACATATTTTCATTACTATATTAATTTTTCCAAATACATATAACAACCATAATAAATCAACGGTATCTAAATTTTTTAATGTTAAAAGTTGAATTTAATTCCAAAGCAATATATATATATATATATATATATATCGTAATGTAAATATAAAAGATTGTGTAGGTATGGAAGAATCAAACATGCATGTTACTCTTAATCATTCTCTTTTTTGAGTTGCTAGTTGGAAAAGCTAATTAATTCTCCACCTAATAATTATTAACTACAACTTATAATTAGTTGTTCTAGTAGTGACACATTTTTTTATAAAGTGATGTTTATGAATGTAGCTAAATTAAATTGTGACATTGTATACATGAATAGTTATTATGGATGTGAAAAATAAAACATATCATAAAATTTGTGATGACTGAAGATGTAACTAATTATGTGATATGTTAAGGTGAAACAATATTTGTTGCATATAAAAGTGTCATAAATTATTAGGACTCTGAACGAGCCGAGTCAAATACTAGCTGGTTGAAGTTCGGCTCGTCATCTAATTATCAGTTTGAGCTCGACTCACGCGTTACTCGATTATATTATTCTCAAATTCAATTTGTTCGATATTCATATTAAAGATTTTGGCTTGAGCTTGCAAAGACTCAATTTAATTTTTGAATCATTGTACACATCCATAATCAATTGAAAGCTCAAAATACTCAGCTAACATGCTTGTGAAGAAACGTATTCAAACATGTTTACAAACTCAACGTGTCAAGCTTTATTTGGTTATAGGATATAAATGTTGTGATATGTAATAGATATATAATTTTATATATTTTTTTTCTAACATACATAATAGCCACAAGAGTGTCTAATTTTTTAATAGTAAATGTTGAATTTCCAAAGCAACATATGGTAATGTAAATATAAAATATTGTGTAGGTATAGACGAATCAAACAACACGGCAAAAAGTTTTCATATGCATGATGATACATTATTCTTAATCATTCTCTTTTTTGAGTTGCTGGTTATTTTTTAAGAGTTCATCTAACGATGATTAATCAGAGCTAACAACAAACGCAAATAACACTTTATTCGAAGGTGCATTTCTCATACAACTTTTAAAATGTTAAAAATATAATTTTTAATTATTATGATTTCAGTATATTTTGGACACAAATTGTTCCACATGTACTGTTGAGTGTATTCAATTGAGATTATGTTGGAATTTTTTCGACTTTAAAAAGTACATGGATTTAGAAAATTTATAAACTTGTGTAAAGTTTGCCAATTTTTTTTTATTGATTTACATGGATTTTCATATATTTGATAAGATTGTGGAATATATTTTTGTATTGATTTAAATGAATTTACATAGATTTTTATAGACTCCGGAACTAAGGATGACAATGGGTCGGGCTCGATCAGACTTCCATATGTCCAGGCCTGACATGTAGTTTTATGGATGGGCCCAAGCCCAGCATGACCCGATGGACTTGTAATTCAAGGTCAAGCCCAGACCCATGTGGATCGGACGGGCTTGGGGCGGATATCCATATTTTTTTCCAATATATTAAAAATATATATAATTAATTTATTTTAAAATATATTTTATTATTCATTAATATGTCTATTAATTTATATTTATTATACATTAATAATAATTATTATTATATTATTTTAAATTTATAATTTAAATATTCAGGTCGTGCCTAGTAGGGGAGCGAAATAGGAGAAATATAGTCAGGTTTGTATAATTCTCTAGGAGAATACGTTAAAATCTCTGGTAATTAGAAGAGATTTTGAAAGTATAATCTATTTATATTTTTGAAAGAAAATTCATGAAAATCCATATATTATTGAATATATAAAGATTTTGTAAGACTTTTTAAAATTCGTATTAAAAACATCAGGATTTTTAAAAACTTTTGAAAATTTAAATTGAATACCCCAAACTGTAAAAGTCTAAAAAAATCCTATAAAGTTCACAACCAATACACCCTCCTAACTTCTATAATACTTTGCTAACGAAAAAACAGTAGTTTTACGACCAATATTTGTTAGTGTGTTCTAATTTCTATAAATAAGTATGGATGACAATTGGACATGGTACGTACAGATAATATCTATCTATATTCATACTATTTATGAATTAAATTTTATTCAAGAAGTTATCCGTGGATATCGAAATCACTCAAACTCACAATTTACGAATATCCGCCACACGGTAGGTATTCGAGTACTTGCTACCCATTGGGTACCGGGCACCCAACCACCCTTTGGGATGCCCGTCAATCTAGTACTCGCGGATATCCATCACCTGCAAAATATATAATTCTAATATTCATAATAGATTATATAATATGTTAGGTGAGAATCAAATATAGTTTTATATTAGAAATAGAGAAATGTGGTTAATATTAGGTGGGTACGCGGATATTTCACATATATTGCACGGATATTTTAGAGGCTAATTTTTGCGGGTATATAAGATTCGCAGGTATAGATAGTAAATATCAATACATATACACATACTCGTGAACTAAAAGCATACTAAATTTCATCAACGAACTTATCTATGAATATCAATCGGTAACCGGTTCTCGTGAAGAACCGGTACCGGAGCAGGAACCGGTTGACGAGCCAATTTTTCGTGCTCTTTTTGAACTTGTCTAGGTATAGATCGAGTCTTCTTTTCTTTGTTTTTGTGTTTTTGTGTCTGGGATGACACACTTTTGTGAGACAGATAGTTGTGAAGAGTTTTGGGCAAGTCAGACCACATTCCATGAAAGAGATAAATTTCAGGCGTTGTAACACCTTGAGCAAGGTACATATGTTCTTAAGACAATGTACCGTGCGGGATCTGGACTTGACATTACAAAACTGGAAGGCGAGGTTTCTTCAGCAACACCTTGGCCAAGCCGTTTGGAGTCTCTCTGTGCCCAAGATGGAGTACCTGGCGAACGAGGAGCTGAAAATGAAAGATTTGACGATTTGGAGGAGCGGATGCAAATTCTTACCGTGGAGCACAAACAAGTAAAGATATATTTCCTTTATCCTTGTTTAGTATGTTTTTGTTATATTTTAGTGTGTCATTTTGTCGTGTTTGGTATGTTTGTCTTTTGTTTCGTATCGTTTTATTATTCGTTTTTACGCCGATTTGTTTGTTTTTGGTTTTGGATGAAGGAGGTGGAAAGGAGATGAAGATGGAGCTTAAATTGTGTCGTACTCATCCCGTGGACGAAGTCGAGTGGGGCAGAAAAGACCGAGGAGAGCACGAGGAGAAAGGCCAAGACGCGGATTTGTTTACTTGCTTTTAGTAGATATGACTTGGTAATTCAAGGGATTGAATGATATTCCAATCTTTATGGAGATTTCTATGGTTTCATTTCTATCTATCGTTGGCTAATTACCTCTCTAGGGTTAGATTATCTTTATCTATGGTTTAATGCTTTAACTTGATCTTGAATGGTTGTTTGATTGGTGCTTTATGAGTTTTATATGCTTGATCACCATATCGAACTCAAGATATGAAATGGATTGATATGAATTGTTCTATCTCCCATTTTATAATCAAACAACCAAACCTTATAATCGAAAACATAAAAAGAAAATCGTGTTTTGAATTTAATATTCTTTTAAGTATGATTTGGACACATGAGTGATAATCACTGATTAGTTTTAAAGAACACAAAAGTGATTGACTAATCAACTTGAGAGAATCTAGTTAAAGGCATGATTTGATCGAATAAGCATTGAACCTAGATTTAAAATAATCGCCACCCTACACCTTTATTCTCTTGTTTTCCTAATTTACCGTTTTCCGTTAATTAGCTTTAATTCTTGTCTCTATCTGATTTAGAGTGTTCTAGGACTTGTTTTATTTCATAAAAGTACTTTTAATCATTGTCATGCATAGCATTCCACGAGATTCGACATTCGGGTCGACTTTATGCATACTAAAACTTCTTAGTATACGTTTTTAGTCGAACAATCCTGCCAGAGCTACATAAGGAAAGAATCAAGGCGGTCAACTGTTGGAGATACTAGGGATCCGATCAATACAGAAAGAATATTTTCCATACAAATCCTAACCGCCACCAAGACGAGTTAGATCCAAGACGATGCACAAATCAAGACCTTGAGCAAGACGACAATGACAATATTCGTTCAAAATACTTTATGACAAATGGAGAATCTTGGAGCAGAAGAAATGAAAGTTGATGCATGTTGGAAGGGAAGGTGCATACGATGCATGTCTTGACCATGTCCTCGGGCAACGTGCGGAAGATCATGGCAGCCGCGAGAAAATAAAATAAGAAAAAAAATCTTTATTTCCTTATTCATGGGTTGCTTATTCAAAATTTCAGCTTATTCTAAGTTTGTTTGTTATTTTAAAAAAAATATGTGAAGTAGGTCTCTCAAATGTGAAAACTTGAAATTATTGCATGTGCCCTTGTTTTTAGATAAATTACTGAGCTTGCTTCGACATGATTTACTTCTCCGTTTATGATGAAAATTTATATGTAGATACCTTACTATGTGAATTATAATACTGTAAAGTTTCGTCCATTTTTATAATGTTTGTGATTTTTGAAAAATACTTGAAGTTGACTGTTTGAAGTAAAGGGAAAAATATGTTGTTTTGATATTTTTAATAAATCCTACAAAAATGTTGCACGAATCTGAAATGCTTTCTAACATAGCTGAACTAATTATCTCCGTTCATAGGATTTTATTAATCGCATTTGATTGAAATTTTTACAGAACGTCCTTTACTATGTATTTATAATATTTGTAAGTTTTTAACACTTTTAAACAAGTATAAGTATTTTTAAAGTATTTTACAAAATGACAGCCCGTAAGATAACTGTTTTTGGCAGACATTAGTATACCTTGAATAACTTCTGCCTCACTTAATATTTTTGACTCTTGTTTTTTTAAATGAAAGAATACTTCAGTATCTGTCTAAATTGATAAATTAGAGCTTCTAGTTATTTGTAAGGTGATAGTTATGACCTTTTAAAATCTACTGATTTACATGCACAATCTGTCCTAGACTTGTTCATGAGAGTATTGTACTTTCTTTACTTTAAATTATGTTATGTGTTTATTTTGCATCATATTGTGATATGTTAGGTGTATATGATATATGTGACATAAATTCCTTATATAATTATTTGATATAATTTTATTTTATGGATTGTATATATGGAAATTGTTAGGAGTTATCCCTTTAAGCATTTGAAATTAAGTTATATGCTCATATGTACTTAAGTTGTTAATGATCTTAAACTTGATTGTATATGTTTATATGATTTATATGTCCACGAGCATCATGCATATCACGAGCATTATTTATGAAAAATATAGTTATATAATTAATAGCATAACTTATAAATATTTCTTATCAAAAACTCGGGAGTAGGGATAGAACATAGGGATAATTTGTACGATTAGCCTCCTAAGTTGAGACTTGTATTGTAGGTCCCGTTCAGGCTGATAAGTGACTCGTGCATTTTCCCGTTCAACTGATCCACAAGATTGAGGTGGGTTTCCTATTTACAGTACGGTATTTTCGAGCTAGTGAGCTCCAAATGTTTTATTAAATGTGAATTTACATGCCAAGTTTTTATATTGCTCATGTGTATCCTAAATATGACGAATCGGTTTTACCGTACCCGTTGATTGGCTTTGCCAATGATGAAGTTAACAATTGTGCCTTGAGCCGGATCCGGCCAAGGTAGTGTACATAGAAAGCCCGGATCGGGTGAACTTGGCCAGGTTCCCCGGTCTTGGCGAAAGGGGATTATTCGCGGAAGACTTCGGTTTTCCCCGTCTAGTCGTAATAGGAAAACACATTGAATGAGCAAGAAAGGTAACGAGCTCGATAAAATGTTATAATGTATGTTTTCATATGCGTAGGGTGAGATTTCGTTTTTAAACGCCTTGCGACATATGGTTGGGCATGTAGTATTCTTTTATAAATGTCCATGCTAGTTTTTCAATGATAAAGGGGCAAGAAACCCACGGGGTACATTAGTACTCAGCCCAAAATTTCTTTCAAATATTTTTCACAGGTTGAGAGGCGGGCGTAGGTGAGCTGGCGTTGGAGGTTGGTGTTGGCGAGGTTGTTCCCTCCTTTGAGCTAGTATTACTTTTGATTCAATTAAACAAACCCGAAACTGTGCTAAGTTGAATTTTCGTTGTTTTTAGTAAACTTTGTTGTGCCTTATATGGCTTGGACCTTACCTTATTTTGAACTTTGAAAATGCTCCGATCTTGTAAACTCTTAGTTTTTCTGAAAATGCTCCGATCTTGTAAACTCTTAGTTTTTCTCAAGAGTTACTTTATTTAAATAGGTCATTTTCAATGTCCTCATACATTGGAAATGTGGTACTCAGAGTATTCTCGATCCTTATTGATAATATTTGCTTGACCCATTTCATCATAATTTTCCTTATTTATTTAAGTTAATAGATTCGTCTCAACCCCGTCTTGAGGTCGTGACAATATAGTATAACTATATTATAAATTTATAATTAGGCAATGTAAATGATGATTCGAACAAAGTTGTACTGCCAAAGTATGAATTTTATATCTTATATTTATATTCGGTATACCAAAATATACTTATTTAAAATATGTGTATACTTAAAATATAAACACCTTAAACAACATCTAACTTATACAAAAATATATTAAGTATTATTTCTATAATAACATAATTTTCAAGATAACTTACCAATATAAGATAATCAATTATCGGACTATTAACTAACTACTTATGACAATATTATTATATTATCATATATGCATGATTTATTATAACAACTTAAGTATATTTATAGTTTATATTATACATTTGAAACATTTATATTCTTAAAGAACATATTTTTGGATTATAATTATCTTTATCCTGTTGTAATTAGTTATATAGTTATTTTTATTGATATGTTAGTTTATAAAATAATATAGTAGAACTATATTATAATTATTTAGTTACGTAAGAAAAATTATATAATATAGTTTAACTTTTCAATTATCAATAAACTCACATGTTTTGAAATTTGTCACTAATATTTATTAATTGTAATTTATAATTTATAAATAAATAATTTTGTTACAATTTAAATTAAATATATATATGTGTGTATATATATATATATATTTATATATGTGTGTGTATATATATATATCGATATATATGAAAAAAAGTTGGTGCTATTTTATCAGAAATTATGGTATACATTATATTCAGTATTTTCTAATATTTTTTTTATACGATAAGTACGATATAATATTTGTTTGTAAATTTTGACAGTTCTAAACAAAAGAAATGTGTATATGTTGGCCGGTAGGAGATTGGTAAAACCAAAAAAAAACCACCATAAATTGAGATGAAAAAATATGTATATGAAATTTGTAATATTAATAACCGTTCAACTGAATTAAAACATAGTTCTAAATTGAATGAAAGTTTTCAATGTTTATAACTATAGAATACAATCATTTGTTGATAATATTCAAATCAGTATTTAGGCTCAGGTCATCCTCATGCATAAACATAAACATAGCTAAAAGTGAGCATTTATGAACTGAACATTTCTCTAAAACAACTAACTTTACATATTTTGTGGGGGTAATAGGTAAAATTATCTAATTTTAAAAAGTAAAGATAAAAATTACCCATTTAAAAATAAAAGATAAAAACTACCCACTTTTTACGATAATATTAGGAATTTCCTCATGTGTTCATGTTATTCTCATGATAACATGAAGAATTTCTCATGTGCTCATGTTATTCAAACCATTTTGTGAAATGAAATACATGAGCACATGATGAATTTCCTCATGTGCTCATGTAAAAGGTAATTTTTATCTTTTATTTTTAGGTGAATATTTTTTATCTTTTACATATTAAAATGGGTATTTTAGCTTTTACCCCTATTTTGTATCTAAATCATATTAAATATTAAAAGATAGTTCATGTGCTTTAAATTGATAATTTATTGTCAAGATAAGTTATACTCCCATCTACTTTTTTTAAATGATGTTTTGAGGTTATGCACAACTATTAAGAAAATCTTTTTATACCTATTTTAACCTTATTTAATGCTAATTTATTCTCGATAACTTTAGTGTAAAAATAATAAAAGAGAGACTTGTATAAAGTAATTTAAGTGTAAAAATAATTAAAGATACATTAAATATTAAGAATATGATGAAATCTATAATAACTTTCATGACTTAAATAAGGGTACGATGGGCAAAAGTATTTAAAACATCATTTATTTTTCAAAAAATGCAAAAAACCAAAATATCATTTATAAAAAAGAGGAGGGAGTATATTTCTTATCCTAGTTAGTTATGATTTATTAATTAGGTCTATTAATACTAGGTTTATGGTGTTGGACACTTCATATCATTTCAATAAACTTTCGTTTTTCTTTCCTGTTCGAAAAATATTTGTTTTCTACATTAATTATTATGTGTCAAAGCAGGTGATTGGATCTCATTTTTTATAGTGTTAGTAAAAAAGAATCATATAGATAACAAATTATTTTTAAGAGTATAAAGCACATAAAACATGAGATGAAGAAATATAATGGCGGAACCTTAAAGAGTTATTCAAACTTGAAGAAATATAATTAGAGGTGTTCAAAGGAACCGGAACCGCCGGAATCGGACCGTAATCGAATCGTAACCGGCGGTTTCAAGAACCGTAATCGTACCCGAAGGTTCGGTTTCGAACTGTAACCATGTAGATGACAGTTCGGTTAGAGTTACAAATATTGAGTGATCTATAAACTCAAATGGATAATCCTAGGAGACTTGCGGGTTATGGGGTTGGCTAATCTAGGGAGATATTAGTTTCAATACACTAGAGAAGAGCGTTGGAGAGTGAAGAAGGTTCTTAAGGTGTGGGTAGTCCTTAGAGAGTAATATTCATTTGTAACTCGAGGTACTTAATAGTGGATTGATCTTATATTAGGCGAAGCCTCTCAAACGTAGGTGGTTGCACCGAACTGGATTATCAACTACTGTGTTCTTGGTGTGAGTGTGTTATATTCTTGGTGTGAGTGTGTTATAATGTGCAATATGTCTTACAAACTGTGTTATGCACAGGTCGGCAGCATGAGATACACAATTTGAGTTGCATTTCTCACCAATAACTAATTACAATTTCTCATGATACATGTCCTCTTAGTTCTTATAAGTGATATTCAACAATTATCCTCTTCGTAACTAATAATGCATGCATGCCTCTTTTGACAACTACCTACTTTGCTTTGTGATTTCCATTGATTAAAAAATTATTGTAACTTTAATCATGGTTTTTGAAATATCTGATGACTCTAATTCTAGTTAGTAGTTAAACATTAACTTTATCTCCGATCTAATCCCGAGTAATCCCTCTTAGCGAACACCCTTAACAAAATACAAATTTAATTTATGTCCCACCTTTATAAGTAAATAATTTTTTATTTTTATCCATTCGCATAGATTTAATTGGACTCTAATTAATTTTGTTACTAAATGAGTTGATGATTTATAATTTATGAATTATAAATATGGGGATGAATGTTATGAATCATTTTGTTTGTACCATTCATTTCATCTGAATACAAACCGTTCATACTTTACTCCGGAAAGAGTATTTTAGTTCGAAAAACTTAAGATGACTAGTATTTATATATTTTTATGTTAGGGATGTGATTTTCTTTTACTTTTGTTGGTCATTTTATTCTTCACTTCATTTTTGTTTAATGATACTAGTGAAAATGCTTCGTTTTTCATAGGGATACATATAAATTTGGGCCGTTTATATTAAAATTTATCATGATGGGCCTTATATGATCTATGCGGTAATACCAATTTATAAAAGAATAGATCTATTATCTATATATACTAATTGCATCAAGAAATCCACAATAACATATGTCCTCTAAATGTTGAGTTCGAATACATGATTTATAATTCAGAATCTATGTTTAGGTTCTTGGATTAATCAATATTGAGTCTGAATAATCATATATATATATATATGTGTGTGTGTGTGTGTGTGTGCGCATCATAATGTTCTTCTGGGTTGGTTCTTTCTTCCCCTTTTCCTTTTCAATATTTCAACCTGGGCTATAAATAAATGCTCTAATGACAATTTATTTTTGAGTTATGGGATTTTAATGAGATATTTTTAAAAAAATTATGGAAGTTAGAAAGAAAAAGGAAAAGCTAATGTACGAAATTTCCTTTGTTTAATAAGTAATAAAGTATAAATAGACTGTTAATGAACTTGGCCCAATACAGTATTCCTAATGGGCTCACTTAAATAGTAGTACTAACTTAATTGTTGATCTTGTACTGCTACCATTACTATTTACTCCTATTAAACTGACATTTTGAGTTCAATATTTATTTTGAATATCGTACATAATTATAGTATTTCACGAAAATTGTACTACAATATTTGATTCTTCTATTTGTTAAATCACGAAATATTGGATTTTCTATCATATCCGTAAATTAAACAGTAATTTCAGAATATCCTTGCAACAAGTAGAGAGAATATATATATTAATTAGTTCACGATTAGGTTTTATGAATGCATGATTAGAATTTAATAATCCATGAATGCGCCTCGTAATACATTAGCACTAAATTTTCTATCCAACAATAAAATTGTATACAATTAATTAAAGATAAGAGTGTCATAGAAAATAAAAGTATATGATACTTAAGGGCCAATGAAAACTGGTCAATGGCAGAAGGAATGTAACCTATGCAAATTTGTAGGAAATACTATTCTATTACTAATTATTTAGATATATTATTAAGAACAAAAAGAAAAGGTCGAAACATGTGATTAAAACGTGTAATCCATTCATCAATATAGAATTGTAAATATAGCAGCGAGAAGCAATTTCAGAAATTT
>JAPKLX010000001.1:5981141-6089990 GCA_026898415.1 Leonotis leonurus
TAAACTATTTGCTCAACAATTCTAAAAAGGTGACCGATACACCGAAATCGTTCAGAGGCGGCGGATTGAATTCTTCGTCGCCGTGGAATGCTCCGCGCCAACGCAAAAGCTTCTTCGACTCCGGCGACTTTTTCCCGGAGCCAAAACAGGCAACGTCTATCTACGGCGAGATTGAGAACAGATTGAAACTGCGAGGAATCGACGAACCGTCGAAAGATTTGGAAACACTGAAGCAAATTCTGGAAGCTTTGCAGCTCAAAGGTCTCCTTCATTCCAGAAAACACTCGGAGCAACACCGAATCAGCCACCTCAACTTCGTCTACGACGGTTCGCCAATCGTCGTAATGAAACCATCGAGATCGCCTAATTCGACTCCGTTCAACCGGAGAGCGGCGAATGATTACGTCACGCCGATGAGTGGAAATCACAGCCGCGGTGGCCGGAAGAACTACAATCTCGCCGGAGAAATCTCGCCGTCGATGAGTCCCCGTCGGGAACGGAATGTTCGTAGTCCGTCTCGAACCGGTCGAGGTCAGAGCCCGACCACCACAAACCGGGCCGAGGCCAATGCAATCGGAAGGCGGTCCAACTCTCTGGCTAAGCCTAAACCATTGTGCGTCGAAACGCAGAGGAGAACAAACGAGTCAGCGGAGAACCGGCGAGTATCTCCGGTCCATTCTCCCAAGCTCAACCCGAGAAGAAACGGTCCGGCCAACAGCGGATCGCCGAGGAACAGTAAATCAATGACCCAGAAGAAATCGGCCGCCGCAGAGGATGAATTATCGTCAATTTCTGGTAGCAGTATCACCACGTCCACCGATACAGAGGTATTTTAACAATTACAGTGCTTGACGGCGATTACGTTATTAGTGACAAATCTAATCAATCTTTAACACAAACTGCAGAGATCTAAAAGTGAAGAACACAAAGAGGGGGGACGGAGCTTATTGGAGAGGTGTGATAAGCTGCTGCACAGTATAGCGGAGATGACTGCAACCGATATGCAGCCGAGCCCTGTGTCGGTTCTTGATTCGTCCTTGTACAAGGACGAGTCCTCCACTCCCTCACCCATTACCACAAAGCGCAGTATTGATTTCAAAGGTAATTTCCTTTAAAATTAACTTTGATTAACTCATGCCTATCCTAAGTCCTAACCATATCAATATGCCTACCTGCACCTCTAAATGCTTGCTGAGATGTACCAATATGTTAGTTACGTTTCTCATCGATTTTAAAAATAGAATCTCTTCAGTGTGGAAATTGGAATAAAACGGGAATGAGAATGCATGTTGGAACGGGGTATGTTACAATATGATATCGAATTCCAGTGTAGCTATTGGGTGAGTCTAAGTCACGTGGGTGGACCGTGCCCATAAGAGGGATCGCCTTCGTCCTTGGCTGGCTTGTGTGTGTCCCAGTCATTGATGGTGCTGTTGTTTAATTTGTAATCAATTGAAAACGACTCAAACACAACTCTTGTTGTTGGAGTAAACTCGTGAACCTTTTCTTGCATATTTTGTCCAAAGAAGATGGCTGAGTTGTTGCATTCAGCCTTATTTCGTGCAACTATATTTACTATCGATCTTGGGTCGTGTAAGAATGTATCATTAAGATCTCAAATTTAAGGGCTCAACTGGAAAAGTCTAGGGATTTATTATTTTGTTGTTGCCTGTTGGATATAGTGGTGTGTGATGTCCAACCAAACCCCATCTAAGTAAATAGTGAATATGTGTAGGACATATACATATCTTTCTATGTGGTCCTTGCTGAGGTTGTCTACTCATGTAGGTATCATACTATATGAAGGGGGTTGATCTTTTCTTATTTAGATGATGTTACTATAACACACTTCTGCTATACACACTTCTGCTATACAGAAACTGCAAAATTGATGGCTTGCCTCTGCATCATTGATTTGGGACTCATAGTTTTGTGGCATAATGTGTAATTTACAGATGATCAGAGTGGTGAATTTGAGGAAGAAAGTTGGAGCTCTGAGGTTTCAACACAAGACTGCGACTTTGTGTATGTCTCAGATATTCTACGAGCGGTCCGTTACCTCCCGGAGGAGTCAGACATGTTCTTGTTGCTTGAGAAGCAACAATATCTCAAGGGGAAGGACGTATGCAAAGTGTCGAGGCTCCAGAGGAAGCTGATCTTCGACACTGTGCATGAAATTCTCGACAGGAAAAGGCGCCTGCCGCCTTGGAAGGTGGTCTCGTGGGGTAATAATGAGGAGCCATCATTGGACAAGATATGGTCTGAGTTCCAAAGGATGAGAGAGAGGGACGAGGGTGAAGATCTGTTTGACAGCATATGTGGGGTCCTGAAGAAAGACCTAGCCGGGGATGGGATCACTGGCTGGGAGGACTACCCGTTGGAGATGGCTGAGGCGGTATTGGACATAGAACGGCTCATATTCAAGGATCTCATCGGTGAGGGGATTCGAGATCTTGTGGCATTAGAGTCAAGAAATAAGGCAACGTTACCTTCTTCCATGATGCCACCTCCTAAGAGGAAGTTGGTTTTCTCAAGTCTCAACTCCTAAATAGGGGAGGGTGGGAGGAATTACTTTCTGAATTTTGTGACAGTAGTAGTATAATTTGCCTTTGTGATTTTTGTCCTTTGAATATTTCCTTGGTTGTGATTATCTGAGAAGGTTGCTAACGGTCACTTTATGCTGCATGAAAGCTGTAAAAATGAAAATAAAAAAGAAAAGAAAAGAAGAGAGAGCAAAGTAGAGGAAAACATAAAAGCAACAGTGGAATTAGTTGTTTTTAATTGTTGTGTCAATGTGTGGTGTTGCCCGCGGACATCATGGGCTATCATGTCATGTTTGGGTGTAATAACTTTATTCCCTATGGTAAAAATCAGAGAATATATTTAAGTAAATAGGGAAATGTGGTTTTTAGTTTACTGTATATTTTCCTATCTGAACTAAACTGTTTTGCTCTAGATAAATGTCTCTTAATCTGTCCCAGAAATGGAAGATACTGAAATATTTATTTGGTTTAAGATCGAAAAGTAGGAAAAAATGATAGTACAGTAATAAAATTTGAATAAATTAGGTTTAGCTATGAATTGTAGTTGTATATGATGTGGGGTAGGTAGGGCCCAGTCCCCAGGTGTTTAAGCATGCTATTGCTATTGCTATTGCTATGCTATGCACTCCACCAAACTTCAATGGTTGTAGGGCCGATAAACTAAACTAAACTAAATCCAATCCAATTCAACACATGTGATGCAATCTCTAATATAATCTTGGATTAATCAAATATAAAGAATTGGGTCCACGCCTAACTAATATTTAGACTATGCTGATTCTGAATTAAGAATGTTCATCATTTCACTAATCTTTGAGAGTTCCTCATTACTGTAATGATTTACAATTTCTTATATCTTTTAACGAGTAGTAACGAGTACTCTCTCCGTCCCACGAAAGTTGTTTCATTTCCTTTTTACATGCAAGTGAGACTATTTTCGTGGGACATCCTAATCGGAAAAAAAAAAAAGACTACATTGGTGGGAGTATTATTTATCTTTCAAGTTATGAAAATGTTGGAACGTGGAACCAAAATTTTGTCTTATGTTTAACCAAATAAAATCAATCAAGAAGTTGAAAAATGATTTTGTTGGATTTAGATCAAATGTATAAATGCATTATAAATTGAATATGTTTCACTATTTTATATACCTTATACTATATCTTTTTACTTCCTCAAACTCAAGTTATTATTTGTCGAGACATACTCTGACTTTAACTAAAAACCTAGTTATAAATTAATAAATCTCAATTAAAAAGGTATTATAGAATTAATTTATGCTGCGGATGTCCCCATCCAAGTTTTTATTTATATGATGTTTTAACCAACACAATAATTATTTGACAGGATCTAAGTAAAAAAACTTAATGTCCCGAATATTTTGAATTTAATATACAGTACGTCTTAAATGTGTTATATTCAATTTAATATACTAAGTGATTTGAATTTCAACAACGCAATTTAACCATTCTAGAGCACAATGAACCATTCTAGAGCACAATGAACCATTCTAGAGCACAATGAACCATTCTAGAGCAATTTAATATACGTTATTTGATATTTTCATTCAATATAAAATAGAATTGAAAGTAAAATAGAGGGATCAACCATTCTAGAGCACAATGAACCAGTAAATTGATTATGAAAATTTACAAAAAAAAATTGAATGTGGCTCTGAAAGTTAGAAAGAAGTGGTCAAAGGTAAACTTGTTAATGAAGGTTGACTGTAATGATAAAAGGATTTAACGTTGCAGAGGGTAAAAGATTTTCATCGCAATTATTGAAAAAATATCAGATTCTCAGCCTTCTGGCGAGAGTATCTACTAGTCTACATTTATACATTTGATTCCAAATCTTCACGTTATTCTATTATTATTGTAGTAACTTATTTTGTTTTCGTACCTTTCTTTCACTGCCAAATTAATTAAATTGGGCACTTATTGATTATACTAGGACAAATATTCACATTAAATTTGAGGACTTATTCATTATATTGTGCCCTACTCCATTTATTTTCTCAAATTTCTGATCACAATTCGTCTTTTTAGTAGAAGACAAATTTTAACCTGCTCAATCAAAACTTAAGAACTCTTACTTTTTGCAGAACAGAGCGTATGTAGATGTTTAATTTTGTTTTTGTTTGTTTTTCTTTTTTGTTTTTGATGAATTCTAATTACAGTATTCTTTAGCGCATTTAATCTTATGACTTTTCGTTGCTGTGATAGATTTTGTGTTATCTTAGAAAAACTTTTAGTTTTTGATTTTGTATGAGAAAATATGTTACGACTGACAATGGAATAATAATCATAAAAGTAATTGAAAATAGTTAGTCTATTGGATTGGAATCCTCCATCATCAACGACTATATGCATTAATTATAAATTGCATGTTACTGCATTATTGTTATTTCTTCTGACATCATTATATGCATACCATCTCATATTATATATATAGATCAACAACGCAATCTCAGTTGAATAGAACTACTTTAATTTAAGAAGTGGACGTATATATATAATATAGAGAAGATGAATTAAGGCAGTGTTTGGAAGGATAGAAATGGACCTACATGAAAGTCAAGAGTGAGAAATGGGGCTACCAAAGCATGTGAAGAGTGGGAAAAGCCCTCATAGCTAATTAAAGGAATGGAAGCACCTTTTCTTGTTTTTTTCTCCAAAGAAATACGACAAAATAATAATCAACAAAGTTGAACAATTATTATATATAGTGTACGTAAATGAACAAATTAAATCAAATGGATTGAGGAACAAATATATCATTCATGAGCCTAGCTACCTAGCTATTTGTGCTGTTTCGTTACAATTAATTAAGTCTAATATTTCTCGTGCAACACACCATTAATTTGACTTCTTCCTAAACACTTTCAACTTTTACATATTACTACGTACCTACCTAATTATATTAATGATTGTGTTTTCTTTTAAAACTATACTTTTAGACAAATTACTTAGGTGGGTTTTCCAAAATATTAATTTTGTTTTACGTACTAACTCTAACAAAATCTATGCATGCTTGCCGTACTAGATTTGGATACAAAATATATTCATTAGCATTATAGTATGATAAGTTTAAATTGCTTGTTATAAATCTAAAAATTGATCGAAATTTTAAAAGGAGAAATAATAATAATTTAATAAATTAAATTCGGGAAAATTAATTAATATGACCAAGTTGCATGTCCTATATATATTTGTAGTAAAGAAAGAAGACAATTTTCTCTGCACACCTGGCCTAGGGTAGAAATTAATTATATTTCACCCAAGGTAGTCTGAGTTTGTATCATTATTGGTGGTGCATGTTTTATTTGTCTTGGACTTGCATAGAAATGGAAATTTTGATTCCCTATGAGAGAAAAATTAACATGGGGTAACTTATAAGTAGAATATTGTAGATTTTTATTTATTTATTTTTATGTGGCTAAAAAGGGCCTATATCTCTTGCCAAAACTAGATGGGCAAAGAATCTGGGTGGTTGACTGAAGAAACATTCAGATTTTCTTTACCAATTCACTTTTGTTTCTTTTTCTTTTTCAGACTTTTCTTATTCTATTTTGGATCAATGATTGGGTTGGGTGTGTCGTGAACATGGGTTTCAAGATTCATAGAAATTAAAATATTTATATTATTGCATATGATTGGCCATTTCTAGCATCTTAAAAAGATAACACACTTGCAATTGAAGTTCCTAGTATGCATGTAATTCTTCACATTTCTTGTTTTACTAAAATATGTTCATAATAGTTAATTATTTTCCCTTATATAATTGAATTAGCATTAGCTTGATTAAATGTTTGAGCCTCATGAATAGCCACTTGATTATTAGAAAATACACACCATGATAACATATTTTTGAGTAAATAATTATTTTATTCATTTAGGATGTGACGACTAAATAATTCGCAATAGGTGTACAAGTTCATAAATGTGTTCAAACTTTTTCAATAAAGGTCCCTATATCTTTTATTGCGAAACAAAGACTTGGAAATTTAATATACAAACTGGAGAAATTGGTGGTGGGCATGGATAAGATAAGAGTCAATTTAATTTAGTGAGGTATTTTAATTTTAAATTAAGTAGAAAAAAAGAGAGACTATGATGTATAATAAATAAAATAATATTGTACAGTCGCCTTAACTTAAAACTTGAAAGAAGGGCGTTTAATGTCTTTACGAACTACGTGCATATGAGACTGCAATTATTTCCAGATCGATTGCGGTAAATAATTGTTTTTATTTTTGTTTTTATCACTTATTTTGTATATCACTAATATATGGAAATGATTTGTTATTTGGGACTAGACTAGTTCGATTATAATATGAATGAAAATTTCATGTTGAGAAATGGGCCGGGAAACGAATATGAAGCCCAACTAAAATGGACTGTGTCCTTGTTGAAATTCTCAAGCACATATTATTCATACTTTAGGGTTTGATCATGTGTTTAGTGTTAGGAGGAGTATTATTATTTACTTGATCATGATGTGCTAGTTTTAAAAATAAGTACTCACATTCGTGTTTAAATTTAATTTTATAGTAATAAATAATGACATTATGGAAACACAGAGGAATAGGAATCGAAAATAGAGAATCCACATCCATCTTTTCAGTCTAATCCAAAGACAGCAAAGAAAGCACAAATTTAATGTGAAATACTATACCATAGTAGAGTAGAGTGAAGAAGTGGGAAGACTGTAAAAGTCCACTAAGTTCTAATCTGCTGCCCTTAAACCCTACAAACTGCCTTGCTTTTTCTGCCCTTGTTCTCAATAATGTATAATCATTATCTTGTTTCACATAATTATAAAATCATCGTACTGTTCGATTTATAACTAGCTAATTAATTTCACCTTTCTGCCACATCTTAAGACTTAATTAAACATGGAATTTTATTTGACTACAGCCTAGTTCACTGCATATATAAGTGGTCCTAGGATGTGTAGGGCTGGGCCAAACCAGCCACTCGACAAGTACTATTTAAAAAGTTTTGGCTCCATCACTTTTACTAGCTAGGAATATATTAATTTGGAACGGCGACAACCATAACAAGAAATTAATTAAGTATATATATATATGGCGATAAATTAATAAGGAATTGAGAAGCAGTTTACAGTTACACAAATGATTTCCCCTCGATGCAGCAGGTAAAGTTCCTTAGAACAGCCACATATGTTAATTCTCCGCTACTAGATTGCGCAGTTGTCGTGGTGTCTTTGCTTGTTATTGCCTGCAGCATTACATTGCTACTATTAAATATTAATCATGTGTATACAATAAATACTCAATATATAAAGGTGAGGTGGGGTTTAAAAGTAAAAGCCCATGCATGATATAATATATATGTGTGATGTATAACAATAGTAAATAAATAAGAATGAATGAAGTAATTAATTACATTGCTTGAAGCATGACTGAGCAAAGGCTGGGTCCTGAGATTGGGGAAGAGGCTCTTCACCGAATCTCATTTCGCAGCTCATATCTTCAAAATCTGTACCAACCATACCAAAATTATTTCCTTTTCCACAATCATTGACTCACTCCATCCATAAAACATTTTCTTGATTTGATCTATTGCGAGTTTTAATATAGTGCTTTTAACTTTAATGATGATATGTAGTGAGTGAAATTAGAGTCTCACTTGATATATTATTTTAACATTGTGGGTAGTTAGTGGATTTTGGATCTCACTTAATGTATTATATTGGAAATTTTTTTGAGAACAAACGAAAATTATAAAAAATATAAAAAAATTTGCTGGACGGACAAAATATAATATATTTAAGCCTCCTGCGGCCATGCATGCTTTCATTAATTATCATCTCAAATATTCGTGTACCAACCATTTTCCTCAATTAGTAGGTGACTTGTTAATGTACGAGCTAGTATTGAGAAACATAATTACCATTACATTTCTCTCGTTTTTTGTTATAGGAATTACTTGTAACGCAATTTTATTCTAATTGAGAGTTCTAGTTTATATATTGTACTCCATATAATGGAGTACTATAATTCTACATTTTATTTAGGATTTTATTTGTGCATAAAAAGTAGTCCGATTCTTTTAATGGAGCATATAGTACGTTCATACTTAATTCATTAGAAATTAAGTGGAGCATTCGATCGAAGAGTACATATATATTTATATTGTGGGTCTACAATATGTGAGCATTAACTAAGGTAGCTAAGCTGTAAAATGGGGTCCTCCATTCATTTTCATCATATAGCCTAATTCCAAGTTGTAGTGCAACTACTGTTTTTCTATATTTTTTACATTACCATATAATTCGACATAATTATATATAAATACTTGAACTTCACTATATATGTAATGAAACATTGTCCTGAAATTGAGTAAGTTAATTATAAATATTGTAAAAATGAAATGAGAGAGAGAGAGAGATTCTTACTGGGGACCATGTTGACGGGCACTCCAAGGGAGTTCTTTATGAACGATTGAGAAGGCATCTTGCAAAGATTAGTGCATATCCCTACACAATTTGTCTCCTCCAGTAACCTTCATTATTTTTATATCATCATTATTAGTATTATTACTACTATTATTATTATTATGAGATATAGAAATTGATTAGAATATTAGGTCCAGCTGGTAATCATAAGTTTGTTTAATTCCACTATTCAAGAACATAGAGTATATATAAGTTACCTGCATTTTGGTATGTAGACAACGTTTTTCTCTAGCTTCCCCTCAAACTCCGACTCTTTCACCTGTGAAGGAATTGAGATACAAAAAGTTTTTTGATTTTTCAATCTAGATAACTGAGATACCAAAAGTTTTTTGAGTTTTCAATTTAGATAACTAGATTGTCACCCCTTGAAATTCTACGGGATTAAAATTTTATAAAATTTATAAAAGTATTTGACACTTATTTCGTTTATTACTATTTCTTGTTATAGATATATGAACTATTTATTCATATAATAAACATGTATAGTAAACTTGCAATCGTTCCAAAATTAATTAAAAAATAATTTTACAACTTGATAGACTAGGTATTGGGCTAAGCATAGTATACTCATACTAACAACTTATTATTTTTTCCGAATATGTTTTAATTTAATTCATATATTCATATTCGTCCCAAAATATAATAAAAATGATTATAATACTCATTATTATTAGAGGTTTTCAAAAGAATCGTAATCGGGGGTTCTGGGAACCAAATCGTCATAGACTATTAAAATTATGAATCTCAACTGTGTAAGAAGCGGTTCAATTTCAAATGTTCAAAATCGTGAACTAGTTTTCATTAATTTGATTAAAGGCTAAATATATGTATTGATGCTTGCTTCAAAATTTATATATATATATATATATATATATATATATATATATATATATTATTGGGAGTGTAAAATGTATTTAAATTATCTATTTGCAACTACAATACATACATTTACATCAATGACTTGCTTATGTCATATAACATTGATTTAAAAGTTCTCACAATTGTATATGTTATCGAGTGTAAACAATTATCTATATTCATGGCTTAATACATTAGTTATTATGAAGCTCAATTTCATTATCTAATAATAATATACGACGAAAAATGACCAAATTGATTGAATTCTCAAATAGGTATCGAAATATACTCATTAAATATTTTTATATTAATGAAAAATGATATTTAATTATGAAATAGTATATAATCTAATATAAGATTATATACTATTTTTTATTTATATATTATTATTTTAATAAACTATAAGATTCGTGAATTTTTATTATCTACATTGAAAATATATATGGATTGTTCGAATAATAAGATAATGAAAAGTATGTTATAATTTAATAAATTACACATATTACAAAAATCTTTTAAAATAATGTGAACATTCCAATTTTTAAATAATTTATAAATTTCCATTATACTTGAAATAACATCTAATCTAATATAGAATATATAAATAAATAAAACTATATACTATTTTATATTTATATATTATCATTTTAATAAAAAATAAAAAATTTAAATTTTATTATTTATATTAAAATATATATATAGATTGTTAGAATAATAAAATTATGTAATAATATTTTTATGAAAAATATGAATTTTAAATTTTTATTATTTATATTAAAAATATAAATAGATTGTTAGAATAATAAAAATATTTTAAAATAGTTACATAAATTATAAATTTATTATATTTTACAAATAATGTGAAATCTGGACATTTTCATACAACTTATAAATTTTTATTTAGATTTTAAAGGTCTTATATAATTTATATAAATTATTATTAAATTAGTTATCTAAATGTACATATCAAACTAATATATCACTATATATTATATTTTTGAAAATTATACTTAAATATGAAATATATATAATAAATTATAGTATGATATACATATAAATAGATAACATAAATATCATATGTCGAAATAATAATATATAATATTATATGTGATTAATATAATTATTTGATTTCAAAATTATAAAAGTTTAAATAAATATGAATAAAGTGATTTGGGAGTGCTAGGATTAGGATTATTAATAACATATTGATTAATGGTGAGTTTTTTCTGTGATTATAACTATATTTTTTTTTTCATTAAGGGATATGATATAATGAATTAATACCTGGCAGGGACCGACTAGCCATGTGAAGAAGATAGTTGTGAATATGGCGAAATATTCTCTTGCAAATTTGGATGGTGGCAGCATTTTCTTTATCTGTTCATCAGTAATTAAATTTCACTTTATTTTTTAATATTATATATATATATATTCAACTTAAATCAAATGATATATATATATATATATTAACATCAAATTAGTTTGTAAATTGCTAGCAACACGTGACTCATAATAATCCATTTACTTCTTTGATGAATGCACCAAAACAAAGATAAAACGAAATTGGTTTTTTGCCAGAAATAAAAAAGTCTATATTAAAAACGAAGGAGTACGACTATATGCAAGATTTAGTTGTTGACAAGTTGCATGCAAAGACCTAATTAGAATCCACATTTTCTTTTTATAAGACAACATGAATATTAAATATGTATTATTCCATAAGAACACACACACACACACAAAATTAACCAAACAAAACAATACTTATACGCAAGCATTCAATTTGTGGAATCCATCATCACACAATTTAATTTTACAAAATTGTGCCAGGAACATATACTCCATGATTGTAATAATTACCATTTCATGAATATCCTCTGAATCCTCAATTTCCTTCTTTAGTGCCACTAATTACTTAATTATTATTATTAATAATACTCCCTCCGTCCCGCTAGAATAGAGGCGTTTGAAAAGTAGATGAGTGTATTATTTTAATACAAACGCCTCTATTCTAGCGGGACGGAGGGAGTAATAAATTAGAAAGGAGAAGGTAACATAGGAAGATAAAAAAGAAAAGAAATGTATAGCGTATTAGCACTGAAGGGTTGATGCAATGATGATGAGAAGATTATATATGCATTTAATTATATATAATTAGTTAAAATAGGAATGATTGAAAAGAGAAAACTTGCCAAAAACAGAATAGGTGCGGGAAAGGCTTTCTCGAGGGTTTGAATAACCACTTCTCTTTGTTGGATGGGTTTGAATTTCACAAACGCCATTCTTGCTGCTTCCACAAGCCCTTCATACCCTTCCTTGCTGCTTTTCATTCCTATTCATTTCACAAATTATATATTCACATACACACACACCCGCCTTAGTCAAGAAGAAGAAGAAGAAGAAGAACCTGCTGAGGACTGTAAGCTTTGTGAGAGATGGTTAATGGCGATTCGATCGAACCAGCTGTCGTTGTAGGAGGTTTTGGATTGGTGAGCGCTTGATGCGTTCAAATTTTTGCCGGTGAGTATCGATTGAATATTGAAAGTAGATGGTGGCCTAGGGTTTTGCATGGTCATTCTCCGGTGGAATCGCGGCGGCAGAAACTTGCTCTGGTATGGCTGCGCCAGTGAGGTTGCCGCCACCATGATGGAGAAGGAGAGGTAGGATGGTGATGAATGATGATGAGGACGATGAGGTATAGAGAGTAGAAACCGATGATAGAAAAGAACAAAAATGAATGAGATGGTATATTTAAGAATAGGCGTTGCCGGTCATTTCGCATCTTCACTCTTAACAGTAACACACTACTGTTCATTTTATTTTATTTTATTTTCTATTACTTCTCCTACCACGCGGAATATTGCTGCAATTCACTTGCATTTCCTACTTCTGTGTCTTTCCAAAGATGCTCTTTTTTGTCTTCTACTTATTTCGTTTCTTTTTGTCTTTTTTTTACTTCAAATTGTTATTGCCTTGGTGACCTCTTCTTGTTGCTTGCTATATATTTATATAATACTTTAAATAACTCGACGACGACGGCTCAGACTATCTAACTTTTGTATATTCAAAAAAAAGGATGCTGTCTATTTGTGCGAAAATAACAAAGATAAATATCTCCTCTGCTATGCATGCCTTGTGAGACTGAAACAAAACTCACAATATTGCCTTGCCTTGTGCAGCTACACACTTCGCATGCTACACAAAATCCACAATCAACAATCAACAATTTATATCCCTTTTTGGTAGGAAATGCATCAACTGCTGCAACCTCATATCAATAATAGGCTTCCGACTAAATGGAAATTCAAATAAAAGAAAATAATGAATGAATAGCTTAAACTTTCATCTAGTCTGAGATCTACTGCATGAGTGCACACTAACAGCTCAAATTTTAGAATTCACAAATATCAGTCAATAGTTGTATAAAACACCTGCCACATACTAGATCTGGTCCAAAATATAACATACTAAAAAGCACAGATATTTCCTCAAACTTGACATTAGAAACCAACTACATAAATGATGAAACAATCTAAACAGTTCAAATTGTTGTTCTCAACTACGACCTGCAACCTAATTCCTAACATATAAATCTAAATTAAACAGGAGCAATGTCACAAACACATAAAGCTGTGGATCAATTAAATAGACACTTCTGTTCAGGACACAGTAATTCATTCCTTGGTGGTTTTGTTGATGAGAGATTTGTGAATGTGGGGAATCACGCCACCACCAGCAATGGTTCCTTTGATGAGGGTGTCAAGCTCCTCATCCCCCCGAATTGCCAGCTGCAAATGCCTTGGTGTTATCCTTTTCACTTTAAGATCTTTACTGGCGTTTCCAGCCAACTCAAGCACTTCAGCAGTCAAATACTCAAGAATCGCAGCAGAGTAGACAGCTGCTGTGGCTCCAACTCTTCCATTTGCATTGGTCCTTGACTTAAGATGGCGATGAATTCTTCCCACTGGAAACTGAAAGCAACCAACAACGTAAAGAATTACTAGTCCGATATTTGAACTTGAGGTATTTGTCTCTTAGAAAGTTACTTCTGTCAATAATAAAACGTTTTCCACACAACATCACTCCCACAATTTGCAGTCATGAAAAACAATCAAGAGCATACCACTAAAGAAAGCAATAGTTCACTGCAATTATACCTAGAAAATTTATAGTTGACAAATAGCATTCCACTAAAATCTAGGAGGTGATGGACTTCATTAGTGCCAAACACTTTTGATTCAAGGGTCTTAGAAATGCTTGCAGCAGAACACTTCTATCCAAACAAAACTAATAATTTAACCTCATGGAACCCTTAGAATTTATCACGGGTAACACATTAAACAGCTCACACAACGAATTTTCTCATATGTGAAGATGTCTACATACTCAACTAATCAGCAAATAAGAGGATCAGAAAACAATATATTAACTGATACAACAAGTAATGGATGTATTGAGCTGAATTTATACCTGAAGACCAGCACGAGCTGACCGGGAAACAGGTCGCTTCTTGTCCTTCTCCTTGTTAGCTGCTGCAGCTGCCATCGTCTTCCCTGCCACTAGTCCTTTTCCACCCTTTCCAGCCATTTTTCTCTTGATATAGCTTCAGCGCTATTTGCATAAAAGAAAATAAAATACAGAAAGTTAGTAAAGCATACATACTTACTAGTTCTGACACGAAGAACAATGCAACACAAACACAGTTCTAAAAAGAACACGGCGATTTTTTATTAGAATATTTCCATGAGTTATCAGAGATCCATCCAACCTTAGCGTATAAGAGAAGCAAATCTTACTACTGTTGGATAACAAACGTAGTATAACTTGTCAATTTTAATTAGTTAATCCCTTTCCTTCTCTCTCGACGATTAAATCTCAAAAAAAAAATATTTAAAACAAATTCTATAATCCACCGCTCAGTTTCTAATATTAACTATCACTCTTAATTGATAAAAAACGACCCGTGTTTTTTCAAATTCCTTTTTCTTTTCACACATATCGTTCGGTAAAAAAGAATAATCATATAACAAAAACCTAGATTTATGTCGAGTTCTACAACAGATCTGGTCAATCTAGGTAACATATCACTAATTCACATATAAACGAAAAATCAACAGAACTCGAGCACCAAATATATCAAATCTACCAAAAATAATGAGGGAAAACACAATCAAAAGATGAATCAGAATGATAATACCTCAAGATTTATAAGAAAAGGCAGGAACAGAAAGGTAGAAGAAGGGAGCCGTAAGGATAGAGTTGAAGCTGTATAATTGTGTGCCTGTAACGTTTGGAAACAGTGATGAGAGAGGAAATTTATTACGTTTTTGTAAAGGTTTTTGAATCTGGAATGCGATTTTGGCGGTTGCTTTTGGGTGGGAAAAAAGCAATTTCACAAGCCGGAAAATTTTCACATCCGGTGTACATTACGATATTACCCTTGTCATTGCGTTCAAATACAGCTTTCTCTGTTTGTGAATGCCGCCTGAGTTTTGTCTTATTGAAAAGCAATTTATTGATCCTTAATTAATGATATATGGGCTCAGGCCCAATATAGATTCCAATTATAAAGCCCAGTGTTCTTTATCTTAGTCGAATAACTGGACTTTTTTCTTCTTCCCAAATCCTCTCATAGTCGACTCTCATATTTTTATAGTTTAATCATTATTCATAAAAATTTACATTTCTCACTAAATAATAATTTTTGTAATGATCTTTTCAGAACTATTTCACTCTATCGCAAGATAATTCATCATTATTTATAATGATTGGTTTAAAAAAATATTTTGACTTTAGTAATAATTTATTGTAATCTATCAATATTTAATATTTTAAAAATTATAAATTAATTTTAAATTTATACTTACAATTATAATATACAATAATTTTCTACGATTTGCGACCGGTTACACATTACCATAACATAATCCAGCTATTTAAATTCCATTATGTGGGTGGCTCCACCAATTCGATGAGTCTTATGACTCTTATCGCATGCAACATCCACATTTATGGTGAGTGTTTGCCATTGCTTAATTGTATCATTCATGGGGTTTTAATTAATTATATTTGTTTTTAAGAATTTAAGTAATTAGTCAGCATATTAGATTGTAGTATAATATATGGTATTGAATATTGACATGTTAAAATTTGAGGTCATTAATTGAAATTATAAATGTCACTAGATATAGAAGATTTTCCAAATTAAAGTCAAAATCAAATGAAAAAGAAAAACTAAAATATTGAGTTCTCCTATCCTTTTAATTATATATAGTTCCACTCCATCGTTCGCGATAGTAACCGATCAAACGCAAATTTATATTCATCTCATATTGGTTATTCTTCTTTTGAAATTTATATCTCATCCTATTCTAAAACTTTAAATTGTTTTTCAATTTATCTAGTCTGAGTGCGTGAACAAATTAACTATCAAATTTAAACGGGAAATATATAAAAGTTCGAACAAACCCTAAAACCATTAATTCCTCATGTTGAAATTGTGATAAATTTTCATCCTTTATCCATTAGCAAATTTAGCATTCATTCGTTTGTTTCTTTAAAAGAGATTTGCTAAATGATCACGTATATCGTTGGTCATACAATATAAAAGGAAGTAAACATTTTCAAAATGGAAGTTTAACTATAACCTAGTAACAAAAAATGAAGTAATAGTTTATTTTTTGTATACAAAATTATTGCCTTTTTTCGCATGTGGTTAGTCATACACTTGACTAATTAAATTTATCGCTCCTTAAATTCAATTGTAATATGCATATCAAATCAGATATTATTATGAGTAGTTATTAAAATTGTTGACTTTAAATAATATAAAAAACAAATAAATAAAATGCATATATCAACGTCTACGAAATCGTGAACCTTAAAATGTAAAACGTATTTCGAAAGGAGTAGAGGATGGGACCTTTTTCCTTAATCCAAAATAGTACGCGTTAAACTTTAAAAATTAGTTGTCTCAAACACTAATCTCACTACATTTAAGCCCAACACACTCAAGCTTTCCACATTAAACTCTGGTAGTGTATAAGAGTCAAGCAGGAAAATAGTCCATACTTCATAGTTATCACCACCGTTTTCCACAAGTTGATGTGATAATTACCTTTATGGTATTCAAACTTTCACATAGGGTGAGAATCGGAACGGGACTCGGAGTCTTGGTTTTGATTCCGAAGTCTCGATTTTGAAAAATAACTCATTTTTGGTTTAGGTTTCTGAGTTCCAAAATTGAAAAATTTTAAGTCATGGTCTCAGTCTCGATTGGCTCCTAAGTCATGAACGGGACCAAATTTCCCAAATTTTAAAATTGATTTTCGGGAAATCCTGAATCCTGATCAGGATCCGAGACTTCGAAATCTCGAAAATCTTTAATTTTTCAATCTCGACCTCTGTCTCAAAAAAGTTAAGACTTGGAATCCTAAATCATGTCGGGACTCGAATCAAGATTCAGAATCAGAAAAGTCTTAAATCTCAATCACAAATTTCGCCGCCCTACATTCACATATTATTTGTTTCTTACAGTAATTTCGTTGGTCGATGATTTAGAAAGCACACACGCACCACATATATATGGTCCGTTGCTCATGGTTGTATGGCCTTTACTTCTACAGGGCAAATATATCGAAAAATCAAATTATGATATCGAAAAAAAATCGGAAATATTGTACTTATTAATAATAAATCGATTTTCAGATATCTTACTGAAAACCTTTGATACAATATCAATATACATTTTAGTCGTACCACAACATGCCAAGTAATTGACATTTGAAAATAAGAAATGAATAAATAACAAAGCCGATATATAATTGAAGGAAAACTTTAATTGCTTCCTGAAAATACACTTTTTTTCTACGTATATGGTTAATTTAAAAATTGAGCAATATCGATCGTTAATTTGAATCTTTAACAAAATATTTTGTCAAATAGCAGAGGATATAAAAAAAATCGTAAAATCAATACCGTAGCTAGAATCATGTAAAAAAAACAAAAAGCAAAAAAAAAAAACCCTGATTTCATTTTTTGAATGGAAAATATAAACATTAATATGGGATGATAATATTTTTTGTAGTTTTAGAATAAAATTACATAATTCATTTTTTTCATGCGAAAATTTAAAAATCAACAAAAAAATTAAAAAAGAAAAAAAAAATTCGTACAAGAATTTTAACCATCCGAGCCAAAAACTATACAACTATTTCCACTAATTCAATTCCGATGTCAATCCTAATCGAAATCGGTCTGATTCTGATTTGAATTGAAACTGCACCGTGAACACCTCTACGTGTTAATTCCTTATAGATATGAAATACGAACATGAGTTAAATTTTTTTTTTTTAATATTATTATGATTGAATTTTATATTGTTTTATATATACAATAATGAAAAATACATGCTTATGGAAAACATACAAAAACAATTATGCATATTTTTGTTGAGAGAAGGGGTATAGGTAATTTTATATATCAACTCAATTTTCCGTGTTCACAAAAATTAAATTTTCATTTTCGTAGATTAAATAAAATTTAATAGATATAATTTAAATGAAAAAATAGCTAAATATTAATAAAATTACCAAATATAAATTAAATAGGTTAATGTCGAAAGTGGAATAAGTAGGTATTAATTTAGTGGAATTGTTTCAGCAACAGATACATGCGTATAAGTATAGGTGATAGGAGCATGTATGCGTGCATACCATTCTTTCTTTGTTTTTATAAGTATTTGTTTGGGGGCAGAAAAAGGTGAAAAAGGTAAAGGAAATGACAAATATCTATTTTTGTGCAGTGGAAGGTGCTGTTATTGCGAGTTTCCACAGCTTCATCCAACGGTTAGAATTAACGGAGCCGACTACTTCCACTGCTCCTCTCTTCAGATACAAACGCGTGTATGTAGCCGCTCTCTTTTCTTAGCTCCAATTCTGGTTTTCCGTCTTTTTCTCTTCATTTTTTCTTCTTTTCCCCCTATTTTTGGCACTTCTTCCTGCTTTTATTATGATTACAACCAAATATCTAAATCCATTACGTAATTGCACCATAAATATTCACAATTTTATTATTTTAAGACTATAATTAAACTATAATTACTACGATTTACTGTTTGAAATCAAAACTATTCAAATATATAATTTACTAAGTTATAAATCATGATTTTATACTCCCCTGTCCCAACTAGTCTGGCTCGTATTTTTTTTCGGGTCGTTTCAACTAGCTTGAGTCATTTTCTTTTTAAAAAATATTTATTACACACAAATTTAAATAATATATATTTTTATCATCACTTTATATTTTAAATATGCATTCAGCATATACTCTTTAACTCTTTAATTTTCATGCCAAAAAAAAGTGTCCTAAACTAATTGGGACGGAAGAAGCATAATACAATATATATAATTGAACTAATAGTAAAAGACATTAAAATAAATATTAAGGGTGGAAGAAAATCCTTATATGATTTCTGAAACTACTTATTATGATATAATTCTTATAATTACGATTATTTAACCACCTTTAATACAAGAACATACCAATACATATGCTCATACAAAACTCAATTACTTTGTATTATATCACAATTGGGTGATGGTTTAAAAGATGATACATTTGAAGAGGGTAATAGGTAAAATTATTCTTTATTATAAAATAAATATAAAAATATTTGTTTAAATTAAAAAATATATAATTCATATGAACATGATAATTCTTTTTTGTGTTATTTAAATTATTTTATGAAATTATGAAATAAATATACGAGCACACATTAATTTCTTTGTGTGCTCATGTAACTAAATAATTTTTATTTTTAAATATATATTTATTAATTTTTATTTTTAAATATATATTTATTTTTTTACTTATTAAATTGAGTGTTTTAATTTTTACTTTTTAAAAAAGAATGGGTCGAATTAAAATAATTTTCTTTAGAAAAAGGGTCTTTTAAAGTTCTGATTCTACTGTTACAACGAGACAAAAATACGAGTGCCCCTTAATTTATTTCTAAAACTGCACATGGTATCGACTACTATCTAATAATTTAATTAGTAGAGAGCCTCGTTCGAAAATCTTGATCAAATGTCTAACTTTTTTCAACAAAAGGCGATGTTCAGAATAATTTATAGTGTAGTTTATTATTCGATCAAACATTTCCCAATGATATTATTTCAATAAATAAACATGATGCGTGCAATTGCATGTCATTAAATAATATTACAATTACCTAGTACTACAATTTAACTGAATTATACATTAAAAAAATTTGTCCTACCAGAACACTGAACGCACGCAAAAGCAATTTAATGTTGTAGGCTATAATATCTATATATATTCGTAAAATCCAAGTAGATTGGTACTCAACAACTACAAATATGTACTACTCATGTTCAACCTTTTTCAACTCATCTTTGTTTATTTTTGAGTAAATAATTTCACGTTAATTCTTAAAATTAAATCTAATCGATCATACATGTGTCTAGTCACGCACGTTAATAAAAGTAAGTTCATATAGAAAAATAAATTATTATATTTCTAACTAGGGTATGAAATAGTTTAAATTTTTTTCAAAATATTTATTTCCTTTAAATTATATGATCAACCACATACGTAATCATTTAGCAACATTAGTAAAATTATATAATTATATTCGATTATCTATTTCTTATCATAATTATTTTGTCTGGAACTAGACATGATTTCTTACTATATGTGCACTATGATGGTAGGATTGTATAAATGTAAGTTTAAAATATATGCTATTTCGTGTCATTCTAGAAAATATATAAGAGATAGAGACTGATAGTAAAATAAAATAAAATGTTTAAACTGTAGCATGATATAGATTGGAAAATGTATTTGCATTGCCATTCAATAATCTCATTAGAGTAGCATCCCATCTAAGTGTACTTTGGTGGTTATTTGGTGCAGCATGGTCAAATAAATAATAAATGGTACCTACAGCTACAAGCACTTAATCATATTTTGTGATAGTAGGATTACAAATAATGACTCTACTCATGATTTATTAATTGGATCTCAATTTGAAAAGAAAAAAAAAAACTTATATGGTTTAATGATTAAATTAAACAAGTTTTGATTAAATAAGCTTTGAATTCTTTACGAACTAAACTTGAATCAAGTTCGAGTTTTAAACAAATCGAATTTGAACTTAAGTTTAAGTACTTTGTTAATGGATTAAATTCAAATAGACTCTTTAATTATATATATGTCTAATGGAATAGAGCGATGATATAGTAATTTTTTACCCGATGAAAGTTATCTCGTGCATGTGTAATTAGTAACTTCAAAATTAATCAATTGTTAACAGAAAGCATGAGAAAAATGAACAATGATAATGCAAGATTCATTAAACAAATATGAACACCTAAAGCATATAGACTACCCAACTTTGACTTGTTTATCAAGTTGAGAAAGATCTTTGATTATAAAAATAATTAATATAAACGTGTGTACTAGTATAGTGGTAGTGGGCTAATATCCAACATAATAGGCATTGGATTAGAGTCCTTCGTAATCTCTAATTAGGGATGTCAATTGGGTCGGATTGGGTCGTTATCAAGTCAACCTGATAACGACTCAACCTGTTAAGGCCAAACTCAAACTCAACTTGTTAAAGATATATAGTAAACCTGAATCCATCATGAATGATTCAAATCTGAACTCATTCTGAACCCAACCTGACATGTTATTTTTTTTGACTAACCCAATAACAATCCAACCTGATAACAACCCGATCCAACCCGATTATATAAATATATAATAATTTTAAATAATATATATTTCAATTAACCCGAACCCAACCCGAAAATTTCAAATTCTTATTGGGTCAACCTGATAAGAACCTGAATACAATAAAGACCAATCCAAACTCATTAATATTGTATCGGATTATCATGTCATGTTGAAAATTGACAGCCCTACCTCTAATATAAATCAATTATGTAAAATACACACTATTTTTTTCTATAAATCCATCATATTTCATCCGAACATATAATATAATCATATAATCATGGGGAGATCTAAAGCTAAGGTAGAAGGGGCTTTAGCCTCTGCCAGATAAGTTTTTAATGTTTGTTATACTTATAAAATTATGAATTTAACGGTACTTTTACAAATATTTGCACAAAAGGTTCTTATCATCGGTTTGAGTCTTAGTAAAATTTATTTTTTAAATTGGTAAATTAAAACTCAATTCTTACTAACAACTTTTTATATTATGCGTCTGCCACTGATATCCGACACACTCAATACTGATCAATTGAAGTATAAATGATGAAATTAACCAATATATATATATATATATATATATATATTCTATAGTTGATTCACCCAACGAGCTTGTTCGTAAAATAACAATTCATTTACGATTATAATTAAAGGTATCATGATATTCTTAAGTTGTTAAATCAGAAGACCTTTTAGTTGGTGGGATGCATGGTCTTTGAAAGAGACCCAATCAAACATGAGACATGGTAGAACTTTCGTTTATGTTTTTCCAAAACGATTATAACTGCTCTAAAAATAAGTTACGGTAATGAAGGTCTTAATTAAACCAAATTGTCTGGATTCAATTACAGGAGTAATTAAAGATGAATTATCTTGTCAAATAATTAAATAATTTCGTTGATGTGTAGAGATTACTTACGAGAAGAAATATAAGCTTGTTGCAAGAATGAGGTATAGAAAGGACATAAGATGGTATATATGAGTTGGACAACAAGATTCAAGCTACAAAAAAAAGAATTAATGCCAACCATACAAAATACATTGAACGATTGTGGATGATTAATTATAATGTTGTGATATCTAAAATCTAACTTATACAACTTGGCACGCATTATATGATATGATTAAAGAAACTTTATAGTAATTTAATTTAAAAAGGTCACGCAAACCGTAAATAGTTATCCCAACTAAAGACGGGTGCCTAGTGGTTTGGTATAATGGTAACTTTTAATCAATGAAATCAAATAGGAGTATCTATTTAGGAGTATTTTAATATAATATATTAAAATACTACATATTGAAGGTTGATCTAGCAAAATCATAATTTTGTTCAATAAAAATTAATATATTATATATAGTAATTTTATTAATATGATTTAATTATATTTCATATTGTAATAAATTATCATTATAATCTTATTTAATTAATTATTCAATCAACAATGTAATAAATATAATTTAATAATTTAGAAAGAACCTATAATATTTATAATGAAATATATAATTTAATTTTTATTTAATAATTATTTCATTAATATTTTTATTAAAAATTCAGTGAAATAAAATATATAATATTTCAATCCACTAATACATATAACTCATCGAATAAAATCTGAAATCTAGAACATTCACCAATTCATATAATTCAATAAATAAAACATATAATATTTTTATTAAAAAATTATTTCACTAATATTAAATTTCAATTGATTAAAATTTTAAATCATAGTTTAATTTTATTGAAAATTTTAATTTACACTATTGTTAAATTTGTCAAAAAATTGTTCATATTTATCTTAAATCTCAACTTTATTTACTATCGATTTTAATATTTACTAAAAATTTTACTAATATTAAATTGACTAAGAGTTTTAAAAAATTAACATAGATTTTTTTATTAAAAATTTTAATTTACTCAATTATTAAGTTATAAAATAAATAGTTAATTAATCAAAATTTTCCAGTTCAATATTAAATTATAATTTAATTTAAACAATTAGTTGACAAATTATATGAAGTAGAATTTTGCATGTTAAATTTATATTTAATTTTTAACACTCATGTTACGTGAGTAATATTGATTCATGAGTAAATAAAATTTATAATAATTATTTTCATATCATTTTTATTTCATAGTTTATTAGTTTCATATCTATTTTGTATTTTTGCATACATTAAATCAGTATAATAATAATAATCTAAATATAACTTATAAACTAAGTGGTTAGTTTATCCCACATTAAAATCTGAATATATACTTTATCAATATATAATTTTAGGTAATAATATACGTATAATTTATAGAAAAAAAATATAAAAATATGATTGATATTAGGTGGTGAGCAGGTACTTAACATAAATTTTCGCTAATATTTTACGGGTATATCTCGCATAATTTTTGCAGGTAAGAATAATAATTATCCATATCAATATACACAAACTAAAATGATAGTGTGTTCATATATGGATAGCCACTATCCATGCATGTTTTATTTGATTGTCATGCCTAATTTTAATTCACCAACGAGATATGTTTTTATATATATAACATTAATTATTTGATGATTAAATAAATATTTTTCAAAATAAAAATTATTTATTTGATTTGGTTAACTAATTGATTTTATCTAATAAATAAAGAGTTAATTTTTAAATAATTTTTTTAATTATGACCTCAAATGATTATATACAAATAAATTTTACATGAAATAAGTCTGCATGTAACAATTATATGTTGCAAGTGATATAATTTTTCATGTAGCATGAATTTGCAATTATGTTAACAAAATATATGTAATGTGATTTTTTTCCAATACATTCTATATACGATAAATTACGGTAAATAATATTTACTTCTTATAATGTATCAATTTATATTACTTTTTAAACAAATTATTGCATTTTCAATAATAATTTTTGTTATAATTCATCAATATTAATAATTTAAAATTTATACTTATAAATCATAATATAAAATAATTTTTCATCGATTTTTGACGGGTTATACTCTAGTATACATTATACTCTTTTCGTCCCACTTTATTAAACGTATTTTACTTATTGGAACGTTTCACCCAATTAGATACATTTTTATTTTTAACAAGTTTTAAAACACAAAACTCTCTTATCAAAAATTATTATTATTATTATTATTATTATTATTATGTATTGGTATCCAAACAAAAAATAAATGCGTCTGGTAAATGGGAGGAATGGAGTATTTGATTAGAGTCAATTTTGGATTTTTGGAGTAGGGGAAAGTGAAACGATGGTAAAATTGAATAAAAATAAATAAAAAGAAAGAAGAAGGAAACGATAATCTGTAGTAAGTACTGGTGGATTGATGGGAGATTTAAAGAGTTAATTCTTCTTACAGGTTGTACTCGCACCTATATCTCTCTATCTATTGAAGAGGATGTGACCACTCTTATGAAAGCATTATTCACCATCCCTCAACAACTTTTTACCTCCCACTTTTCACCAATTAGGACACAACATTTGTTGGTCTCTGCACTATTTATTGCCTTCAATATTTCTCTTCAAGGTAAATTACCTAATAATCTACTAGTTGATTTACTTATTTACGAACATATGCTATTCCTTTTTTTTTTTATAAAAATATGTACAGTACCACCTATAAGAAGCTTAAATAAGTTTAAAATTTAAGGATTAGATAATTCCTATATATCACGTGCATAACCTCTTATTTTATGTATTTAGTGAGTGAATTTGTTATTTAATTAATGCAAAATGGAGAAAATTAATTGTGACCAGGGGTATTTATGTAATTAGGGCGAGATAAAAATGTCACTAGTTGGTAAAACATAACGAGGGTATCGGTCCACCACGTGGCGGTTGCAAAGTTACCGGGTGTAACAACAGAGTAATTGAAGGGAAACTGAGGTTATTTTCGGGAATAGAAAGAGGCCATCAAACGCGTCACCTCGGTTAGACGTGGCGACGTGTGGCTGTTATCACGAGCTCAACGTCGCTAATCTCTCGACACGTAACCCCGCACCGGATGGGATTATTCTCGCCATGTAGGACGCCAGCATGGCACTACCGTCCTAGTCAGCGCACCCCTATCCCGTTTATTTAAAAGCCCCCTAACTCCTGCTATTCCTAGCAGCTCCTCACACTACACTAAACAGCCATCACGCAAAAAGAGCTCTCTCCATTTCCCCTCTTCGCACACATTAAGCGTGTCTGTGTGAGAAGTTTTTCTCTCGCAGCCGCCGGTCGATTTTATTTCCTGAGATTACGTAACCGGAAATGAATATTCCGGCGACTGATGATCGTATTCGAGGTTGCCGGAGAACTGACGTCATGCTGTTAGGTCCTTTTTATCTTATCCCCCTTCTTATTTTGAGTGTTGAGGTGCAGCCGTAATTGAAAACCCTAAGCAAAAGCCAAGTTAGATTTTCTTAACGTAGCAGAGTTTAGAAGTTATTCCATGCTTTGTCTCGAGTATATGATCAAGCGAAGAATCATTAGTATCCTAAGCGATTATTATCTGAGTGCTAAATTTTCATAGATTTTGTAAGTCTTTAGTTTCAAGTTTAGCCAAAATTTTGGATTTTGTTTCGATCTAATTTGGTCTGCCAGTTTTGAGATCTCTGTTTTTGTGAAGATCATCTAATTTTCGCCTCTATCGCCGACTTTTTTGTTTGATCGGTTTCCGTAGTACCGTCGAGTAGGCGATATTTGTTTCCGTTCTGTATATTTTTTCATCTAGAATTTGCCTAGAAAATTGAAGTCTTCAAGGTTGACTGAAAATCTGAACACTGATAAATGGAGCCTGAAAACTAGCGGCGTCGGATTTTATGATCATTTAAGAGTGGACTACCGAAATTAATGCCTTACGCCATGAAAATTCAACCGATCGATTACTACGAGGTGGAGGAGCCGATGGCGAGAAGTGAGGCGGTGTCGAAGCCAGTATTCAAGTCAAGGTTCAAGTGGCTTTTCGAGAGGCCGTTCTCTAGCGGTGTTAGAGCTCCGATGCCGGAAAATCCAGTCAGCGCTGCTGAACCGCTAAATAACAAGGATGGATTAGATGAGTTTGAGCCGAGCTCGGTTTGCCTTGCAAAGATGGTACAGAATTTTATAGAGGAAAACAACGACAAGCAACAGCAGAGGTGCGGAAGGAACAGATGCATTTGCTTCAACGGAAACTGTACGGACAGCTCCGATGATGAACTGGACTCCTACAATACCTCTTTCTCCGAAGCTTGTGATGCACTTAAGGTACTCTCTCTCTTTCTAGGAGCACATGCAGTATGATATTGTGGTCCATAGATTGACATAGTTCTTGATATTCTATTTTCTTGTCCTGATTTTCTAATCTGATGGATCTTTCGCAAAAATCCGAATGAAATAGCAGAGTTTGGTTTCCTGCGTTTGTGTATCTGAAAGGAATTTGCTAGCCGACACTGCGAAAATCGTTGAACGACACAAGATCAATAAGCGTAAAGACCGATTCTGCAGAAAGATCGTTGCAGAGGGACTAATTGCTCTTGGATACGACGCTTCCATTTGCAAATCGAAGTGGGAAAAATCTCCTTCTTTCCTCGCTGGTAAAATTAGACCTCTTTTTATCATCCCCAAAATTTACCCCACTTTAATCATATCATGTAAATTCATTAATATTAGTACCGTTCCAACAGGGGAATACGAGTACGTGGATGTGGTAATGGAAGGGGAAAGATTGATCATCGACATCGATTTCAGATCGGAGTTCGCCGTCGCAAGGCCCACCAAACCGTACAAACTAGTCCTCCAAACACTCCCCAACATATTCATCGGTAAATCTGATCGCCTCGAGAAGATAATCGCCATAGTGTCTGACGCCGCGAAGCAGAGCCTCAAGAAGAAAGGCATGCCTCTCCCTCCATGGCGCAAAGCCGAATACGTCAAATCTAAATGGCTCTCGCCCTTCACCCGAGTTTTCCCCTCCGCCGCCCTCTCTCTCACTAGCCCAGAAACTCAGGTCGAGAGTGAGAGAGAAGAGACGTTGGTTGTCAAGAAAATCCCCCATGTTACCGAATCCGAGCTGATTGTAGGTGGAAAATCGTCCTCTCCTGATAAGAGTGGTGACTCGGTGTTTGTATTTTCTAACAGTAACAGCAGCAACGGCATCTCATGTCAAGAAAACGGCGGCGTTGAGGTTGCGATGCCGCTGCAGACAAAATGGGAGCTGCCCCAAATTAGGCCTAAAAATCCTAACAAAGGAGTGAAGATCGTGACCGGTTTAGCTTCAGTAATTGATAATATTCCATAAGAAATTTTGTCCTCGGTTTTTTGCTTTTGTTGTTAAAATCAGAGTGGTATATCACCATTTTCTGGTATCTTTGTAATCCCTTCGCTTTTTATGTAAGGGTGTTGGAAATTTGTAGAAGCTAGAGAAACTAATACTAATATCAAAAATAAATGAGCTTGGCTTTGTTTGATGTTTCTGTAATTTCTTACTATTAAATTGTGTTACTTATCAAGTTCAAAGTATACAAGTAGGTAGTTTGTTCTATATTTTTCTCGTAATTTTCTTTATTTGCGAAATTGATTTGAAGTTGCTGCGGAGGAGAGGAGAGGAGAGGAGAGGAGAAGAGAAAGTGAGGCAAAGTATATTTGGGGAATTGAAAAACCGGAGTAAAGCTTTTTGCTTATTTAAAGTGAGCCCTGATTTCTGTGCATATTTGTCGCATTATAATCATTGCTTTTCTTTTGTTTCTTTATTTCTAAATGCTCATTTTTGTACAATTTTCTGATCTCAAATAAATGTGATGCGATTGTGACTATATAATTTATTGGGACGAGGGAGTCTGCATTTCTTTTTTTAATCGAGTTCGTGTGGTGAATGTCCAATTGTGTATATAAATATTTTAAAGGAAAATGGTAAAATTTCTCGGAAATGCTAAATGAATCATGTGATATTATCATGTATTCATGTTGCCGTCACTAGACTTATTTTTATTTTATTATAATGTCTACGGTAATAATGTATATCATTTTTAAATATTTATAATCAATTTTGTCTTTGTTTTATTTGAAAATTAAAGTTTATATAAATACAAATATATATAGGTACTAGTGTAAGGTAAATTAAGTTCCGCTTGAAACTTAAAAGCTGGGAAAGGTTCGTGAAATTTTTGAATACCCACGACTGTTTTCGTTGTAACTGGCAAACTGCCTTATTCTAAAGAAGAAAAAACAATAATCTACAATTTTTGTATTATGATTACAATCAACTATTGTTGTATTGTATGAAAGCTTTCAATAAAACTAACTGCACGATTCAAGACTAGTGTTCGACTTTTGCGTTATAAGCACTTTTTTTCATTTAGGTAAGAAGGAGAGGTTGAAATTTGATTCCCAAAGTACCCACTTTTTAACTTTTCGGTATGGAAGGTCACACGCTACTGGTATATGTATATGACATAAAAATCAAAAAACAAAAAAGCCCTTTTAAACATGCAAACTTTGATAAATGAAGATTAAATTAGCAAAAAAAGTTTAAACAATCGGTATATATATATATACATAAATAAGTATGAAAAATACAAATATTAATCCCAGCATTTGCAATTGAATGTGCTTATATACGTTAGATTGTATAAATGATTTAAATGATTATTTGCGTAGAATACATGGTTATTGAATTTAAGAGAGTCATAATCGGTATTTAGTGTGAAAGTACATAAATATATATGGACGTATGCGATAAATTAGGTTGGAGGGTCAGGAGCAAAGTAAGCAAAGTAAATGTGAGGTCAATTTTACTACTGTAAATGAGTGGTGAATTAGTAATGAGTGAAGGGCAGATAAAGAATAGGAATAGGGTAATGGGAAAGCAACGTAGTGCCATACTTTATCATATTTTTCTTTTCGAAATAAGTATATATTATATCTATATATAAATATGGATAGTTGCTTTAACACGTTTTTGAGTATGGTGGTGGGTTGCTTGTGATGCATGAAACCGACGTCTTTGTATGCGTGGACTTCTCATGTCAAGATTAATTCAAATATCAAAAAGGAAAATAAAAGAAAAAATATTGGTGCCAAAATTGAATGCTGTGCGATCACATTATGTTTCAAACAATATCATCAAATCTTTGAATCGAAATAAATTCATAGTTGAGTCATGGCTATTGTAATGTATGCACCGCACCATTTAGGCGCTTCTAAAGATTTCGCTTTATTTATTACCAACTATTTGCACTTATAAGTACTGCATTTCTTATTATTTTTGTTCACATTAAAAGATAAAAACTAGATTTGCTAGGTGAATGATAAACCAAGTTTTAAATAAAAGAGCCAGATTACTCGATTGTTAAGGTTACATAATGTGTGATGTGTCGACTGCCTACATATATTGATATTCCTTTGTCTTTTTAGGAGCTATATATTTAGCTAAACCATGTAACTATTACCGGTCCAGTAAGATACCTGGAAGGTTCGAAATTCAGCATATATATATCCAGTATGAAACACACTTATTTTAGTTATAAATATTAAGAAAGAAATTGAAAATAACGTCTATAGTAAAATAGTGTTGATTAAGAATTAATACACAACAAATAATAGAAAAAGAGTATGAAAGCTTCAAGAGATTTGAAGTTCATAGCTTCAGCGTAATTAGGAGTGTCAATCGGTAATCGATTCTCAGGAAGAAACCGTATCGAACTGGGAACCGGTTACCGAGTACCAGTTTTCAGGGAAATTAACCGATTCTCAGTTCTCAACTTTTGAAAATAATCGGTACCCGGTTACTCGGTAACAGTTTATAAAATTAAATATAAAAAAATTATTTTTTATATATTATAAAATATTTTTAATATTATAAAATAATTGAAAATTAAATTTAATTATATTTATATCGAATTATTATTGGTTTAAATTAATATTTTAAGATAAAAAATTAAAAAAAAAAATTCGTTACCTTAACCGGTTAACCGGTTCCGAACCGGTTGGTACCCGATTAACCGGTGAAAAAACCGATTCCTAGAACTTCAAGTTTTTCGGTACCGGACCGGTTGACACTCCTAAGCGTAACAACCGAACGTAATCGCGAACAACTTGGTCTTAATCTATCGGGCTAAGCCTGCAAAACCGAAAAATGGTTGGAGTTCTCCCGGCAGAGTCTCCGACGCTCAAATCAGCTTGTAGTAGACTTGATAGTAAATAGTGCAAGTATGCATGTGATATATGAGCGAGTGTTAGAATAAAGCTAACCTTAAACAATGAAAATGAATGAGGTATATATAGTATAAGAAATAAAGGTAAAAGAATAATGTTACCTAGATAACAACCTTTGATACCATAATACAAGTTATTAAATCATCTCCAATAGCGCATAGCCACGTCAGCAGTAGTCCTGGAAGGTTGGCAGGATGTCCTCCACGTGGCAATTAGTTATTATGGTGCATGTCAGTAAAGCTTTGACATGTATCAGGCTTTTGATCACGCTTCTCGCACTCGATCAGAGCTCAGAGCTGCATAGTTCAAGCAAAACGAAGAGGAGCTCTTTTGGGCCCAGGCCCATTATCATAAGGAGTCCAATAAGAATTAAATTGAGTTATGGTGTGCAGAGCGTATCACTTCTGCACCTGAGATCTCTTAAACTATGAAAGTTCTGACAAGCCAGATCTTATAAGAATTATTCAGAAATGGTTTGGGAGTGACACTTATTAATAAAATAGTTTTTATTATAAATTATGCTGATATTTATTCATATCAAACAACTTTGCTAACAAAGCTTCAAGCTTTTCAATATTCTTACAAGGGTAAATGTTTAGTAGGTTTTTAGTTATGTTTTTGTGTGTCGTTTTGTCGTATTCTATATGTTTGTCTTTTGTTTCATGTCGTTTTATTACTCGTTTTATGCTGGTTCGTGTGTTTTATGATTTGGATGTAGGAGGTGGAAAGGAGATGGAAATAGAGCTAGAAGTGATATTTGACGAAGCCGAGTGGAGCAAAAAGGACCGAGACAAGGACAAGAAGAGAAGCCAAACGACGAGGCCAAAGCTGGGACCAGCGTCTGCTGGCACCCCAGCGCCCGCTGGGGTGCCTTTGCCGAGAATTTCAGAGAGCAGGACCCAGCGACCGTTGGGAACCCAGCGGCCGCTGGCCCTGCAGTTTAAATGTTGGCAGAAGCATAAAGCCAGCGACCGTTGGATGGCAGTTCTATGTGGGATTTAAACTCCTTTTTGGCATCATTTGGGGGGAACAGATAGAACTTGATATAGAACTTTGGAAACACATTTTTTACTTGCTTTTAGTAGATAGAATTGGTATGTCAAGTGGATTGGAACTCTATCCGACTATTTGTGTGAAGATTTGTAGTAAGTTTGTCAACTTTTATCTTTATATGGATTCTTCTTTACTTATGGTTGTCTAGATCTTCCCTAGGATTTGATTATCCCAATCTTTCACTTAATGCTTTGAGTTAATCTCTGAATGGTTGTTTGATTGGTGCTTTACGAGTTTTGTATGCTTGATCACCATATAGAACTATAAGATATGGAATGGATTTAAATGAATTGTTTTATGTCTCTTTTGTAATCAAACAACCAATCCTTGTAATCGGAAACGTAAAGAGGAAATCGAGTTTTGAATTTGATATTCTTAAAGTGTGATTTGGACACGTGAGTGATAATCACCGATTAGTCTTTAAGGACACGAAAGTGATTGGCTAATCAACTTGGAGAATTCTATTAGAACTTGAGATGATTGATCAAGCATTAAGTGTGGATTGTGGTTGATCTCTACCTTAGTCTTAATTCATTTGAGTACCTCGTTTATTGTTTTTCATTAATTAGATTATTATCACATCCTCAAATTGATTTAGAGTGTTATAGGACTTCTTTTATTTCATTATAGTATTTTTAATCATTGCTCTGCATAGTCTTCCTCTAAAATACGACATTCGGGTCGGCTACTACGTATTAAAGCTTCTTAGGATACGTTTTTAGTCGAATAGTAAACAAGTAATTTAATTATGCAAATGGGTTTTAAAAATAATTAAAGAACATGTGTTGCTGGGAATTAATTATATATTTTTACCAATAATATATTAAATTTAAAAACTGCTCTAAAGTAGACTTACATCCGAAAATTTTATTTAGAATATTAATAATTAAGATAAGATTGAACTTTATTGTTAATTGATCACTTGTTTTATTTAGGTCTGCATATTCATTTTGGACTCGTTCTGGGCTTATCTTTACATTTGACAATATTTGTTTTCATTTGACAATTAACTAGATTTATATAAAATGTAACCCTTGACCATCTATAACTCGTATATACGTAGTTAAGCCCACAATACAGTTTGAAAATGAGATTCTAATATTTATGTCCCATTTGTCCTAGTAACCCCGATAAATAATTAATTACAAATATTTATCTTGGGCATTTTTTAATCATTGCAGCGCCAACAGCTATTGACAAACCCCAACAAATTTAAATTGAAACAATATATTGATCCATAATAGGGATGATAATTTGATTGGGCCCGGTTCAAGTCCAAGGCAAGCCCAGGACAAATTCCTCTAGCAGTATGTTGTCTAAGCCTTACTCGATAATGCCACTGGTCGGACTGTGTTTGTGACAAATTATGTCAGGAAAACTACTTCTCATTGACTTCTTATTTCTTAATTACCTAAACTAAAACCCAAGTTTAATTATTGGACACTGAGTTAGAAACATGTCCTGCTTAATCATTTAAAATATAAACCATCTCTAAAATAATAATTTTGGCTTCAAGTCTAATATCTCGCGGTACAGTCAAGTGAGATTGATTTTATTTCGTATTTATAAATATATATATATACATACGTATTGTTTTTATAATCTCTATTAATTATGCCTAGTTACGTTCAACTTATCCAACTAACGCAATTTATATATTAATTAATGCTGTTGCTGGGTCAAGTTGACTGATTTGTTAATTAGTTATTTTCATTATCACAACTTCAATTCACGTAAATTTCTTTCATGTTTAATCTAAAATACTCATTCCAATCATGTTTATTCCTAAAACTAATGACTGTATTCTACGTAAACGTCACTGCTTAACGATTTTAAATAGATCGCGTTGTATCAATTAAGTAAAAGAGGAAACAAATTATCTTATATATGTTGATATCTATTTGAATGCATGCATATAAAGAAAGACCCCATATAATTTCAGTCTTTAAATAATGATATTAATGAGCATGAAAGCAACTATATTTTGCATGCCAATCCATATATATATATATTAGACTCCTTAAAATCTCTCACCACATCGATCATCCTCAATTCACCAATGAGCCCAACCCGATTCATCGAGGATGCACTCTTCTGCTCCGACCCATTTGCCCTTTCATATTCCGACCCGGATCAGAAATGGGTCATCCGCCAACACCTCATCTCCCTCCTCCACGATTTCCCCTCCCTCAAGCCCTCCGTCGCCCTCTTCACCCACAACGACGGCTCTGACGTCACTCTTTTCCGCGCCTCCGGCCACCTCTCCCTCCCCACCCACGCGCCGCCGGTGCCGCTTATAGTCTGGGTGCACGAGCTGTACCCGCACGCGCCGCCGCTCGTCTATATCAACCTACTGGACTCTCCGTATCCGATCTACGACCGCTACCCCTTCGCCGATCCCGCTTCCGGCGCCGTCACCGCTGCCTACATATCCAGCTGGAGTTTCACCATGTCTAGCCTATCCGGCATGGCCCACAACCTCGTCAAACTCTTCTCCCACAACCATCCCTTTTACTACACCGCTACTGGTAGCTCCGGCCGGTGGGCCCACCCGTCCTGCGCCTCTAAGATGGAGGCGATTGACAGACTGACGTCCTCGATTCACTGCGACGCGGCGGAGATCATGGCGGAGACGGCAGAGGAGATTGAGAATCTGGCGGCGGTTCAGGCTAGGTTGAAGGAAAGGAGCGCAGCTGCGGCGGATTTAGTTAGTGAGCTAGAGAGAGAAAGAAGGTGTCTAAAATCGAGATCGGATGCATTGTGCGGAGAAGCGGATCGATTGCTAAACTGGTTGAAAGTGTACGCGGCGGGGAATTCGATTTGGAGGTGCGGCGGGGAAGTCGATGATGCGTTCGAAGGGTCGGAGAAAGTGATCGAGCTAATGGCGGCGGATATGGCGGCGGAGGATTTGATGTTTAAGTTGGAAAAAGCGGTTGAAGAAGGAGTAGTGAGTTTTGATGTTTATATGAAGCAGGTCAGAATCTTAGCCAGAGACCAGTTTCTGCATAGACACAAGATGCTCAACCATTTCCCAACTTAGAAAGATCAATATTGTCCCAACCAGATTTCCTATTGTCCCATCCAATCACATTTTGTGTTACATTAATATGAAATACACACATAATAAATAATTTAAAATTTAAGATATATAAATAAAATAATTATTATTAAATTAATAATTATAATATGTGTCATTTTTGTATTAATATAATGTGAGATCTCGCACTAAAATATCAGGATTCATTTACACTAATAGATGCCACGTCTATTTGAAAATACATAATTACTTTTGTAAAAATGGCCATCGATAGTTTAATTGCATGCTGAATACTTATTATGGCAAAAGGCAATATGATGTTCTTTCCATTTCATCACCAGAATGTCAAATAAATTTCCCATTGACAAAAGCAGTAATGCTCCACCGTCCGCGGCGGGCACATCTTAATGTGCCCGCGGCTAATGTGTCAATGCCACGTTATTGCCACATCAACATGTGAGTTACTATATTTTCATTTCTTTGTTAAATTTATTTTTTATTATTAATTTTTATTGAATAGTATTAAACTATACTCTAACCAATGAACCCTAGTCAGAAAGTGATAATTAATAAAAAAATATTAAGAATTTAATATATATCTACATGGCATGCCACATCATTCGTGGGCGCATTAACCCCGCCCGTCGCGGGCGGGTGAGCATTTTCGTTGACAAAAGTTCTCTTTTCAGTTTGACTATAAATTATTTTTAAAGGGTTTGACTGCGAATATTTAATTTCATTTACAGTGTTCATCTGTATGGAATAGATCAACATAATTAGCATTCAATATAAGTCATTAAGTTGGCTAGTTGACTTGCTTCAATTTTAATTGGAAATGTTATACTATTAAGAGGACGATTAGGATCCACGAATTTAATATAATTAATGTTGATAGAAATAGGATCAATACAAAATCAGTTAAGAACTGCCCAAACTTTTAAACTTATTGACCGAACAATTAATATGGAATAGATCACTTCATACCATAATTAAAAATATTATTGTGAGGTATGGTTGAAGGAGTAATATATAAGTGAACACGTAAATCTGTCAAAGTAAATAACAACTATAGCATCACTGCATCGTACGCGATGAGCTGTTAATATTATTCATTAAATAATCAATAATAAATTGTTCGTGATCTCGAAAGATACTAGAGAATCTCACTTGCTTAATGTACATAATTCCTATAATTATATTACATTTTGAGGCCATTCATGAATTTTTTCAATTACATCAACATTATCACACACTTACTTCATTTTAATAATGAAACAAACCAAATCAAGTAATAAAAACAAGAGTAATGCTCCACCGCCCGCGGCGGGCACATCTTAATGTGCCCGCGGCTGATGTGGCAATGTCACGTCATTGCCACGTCAACACGTGAGTTACTATATTTTCATTTCTTTCTTAAATTTATTTTTTATTATTAATTTTTATTGAATAGTATTAAACTATACCCTAACCAATGAACCCTAGTCGGAAAGTGATAATTAATAAAAAAAATATTAAGAATTTAATATATATCTACATGGCATGCCACATCATTCGTGGGCGCATTAACCCCGCCCGCCGCGGGCGGGTGAGCATTTTCGTAAAAACAAAAAGAAAGTCAAGTGCAAAATTGCAATAGTGAAATGGTTATTTTCGGTAGTAAAAGAGGACGGCAATCAATCGTGTCCATACTCAAATTAAGATAAATATATAACTTTTTGACGCAAATCTATATCTATCCTATAATACAAGTTCGACCAAACTGTTCACCCCATCTCTTGAGATATATATTTTTTATTTTTTAAATTTTATCTATATATTAATCATATACTTCATTTTATTCATATGATATTTATGTTATGTCTTTATTTCTATGTATATCATAGATTGTATTATATATTATTTCATATTTAAGTATTGTTTTTAATAAATATAATATATGTAGTGATATATTAATTTGATATATATTTTTTGATAACTAATTTAATAATAATTTTTATATATTGTGTACAATTTTTTAAAATCTAATGAAAATTAATAAATTATATGAAAATATCTAGATTTCTATATTAGATTATATGTTTTTCAAAACTAATAAAAATAAATTATATTAAAATATAAAACTTACTTGAAAATATTTTTTTAATATATATAATATATTACATATAATTATTACAACATACTTTTAATTATATTATTATTCGAACAATCCACATATATTTATTTATTAAAATAATAATATATAATTACAAAATAATGTATAATCTTCTTATTTATTTGTATATCATATATTAATTGTCTATTATTTCATATCTAAGTATCATTTTCATTAATATAAAAAAAATAGTCAATGAGTACATTTCGATGCATATTTGATATATGATTCAATCAAATTGATGATTTTTTGCCCGTATATCATTATTATATAATGAAATTGAATTTCATTATTAACCACGTATTAAGTTATCTATCAGTAGATAAATATTTTAAATGTATTTTATTATTATCCTTTATATGTATTTTCTTTTATCTTTAATCGTGAAAATTAGCATTGCTAATTATTTGTCATACTAATTAAAGATATCCAAACTTATGTATTTTTGTATTCGAGCAAGTATTTAATTTAATTCATGTTCTTTTAATATATCACTATATATATATATATATTATATTTATACAAATATATATATTATTAATACTATTATATTTCATACTCATCTAAATTCTCATAATTTTGGAATTAAAAAAAATCATATTAATCATATATAAAATTATATATTCTTATTTTCATGTAGTATATGATATTTATGTTATATTTTTATTTCTACGTATATTATATATTGTATTATATACTATTCTATATCATTTTCATAAATATAATATATATATGTAGTGATATATTAATTTGATACGTATATTTTGATAGCTAATTTAATAATAAATTATATAAATTATCTACAACCTTTTCAAATCTGATGAAAATTAATAAATTGTATGAAAATATCTAGATTTCACATTATTTCAAAAAATAATTATAAAGAGGTATATATATAATCTTCTTATTTATTTATATATTCTATATTAATTGTATATTATTTCACATTTATGTTTCATTTTCATTAATATAAAAAAAATAGTTAATGAATGTATTTCGATGCATTTTTGAGAATTCGATGAAATTGATGATTTTTTTTACCTTATATCATTATCAGATAATGAAATTGAGCTTCACTATTACCCTGCATATTAAGTTATCTATTAGTGGGTAGATATTTTAAATATTTTTTATTATCACGTTTTACATGCATTTTATTTAATCTATAATCCAAAAATTAACATTTCTAATTATTTATCATAATAATTAAAGATGTATAAACTTATGTATTTTTTGTTCGGCAACTATTGAATTCAATTCATGTCATTTTATTTTCAATTCTACAATTAAGCTATGAATTTAGACAATTGTTTACACTCAATAACACACAAAATAATGAAAACTTTTAGATTAGTGTTACATGACATGAACTACTCATTGACATGGATGTATACATTATAGTTACAATAAATAGTTTAAATAATTTTTTCACGCCTAATAAAAAAATATATATATATATAATTTTTGAATCAAGCACGAGTATATATATTTAATATTTAATCAGATTACAAATATATATAAATATGAGTATTATAATCATTTTTTACTTTAATTTAAAACGAATATGAGTATATAAATTAAATTCAAATATATTCAAAAAAAATATATTAAGTTGTTAGTACGGTCAGACAAATTTACGAGGATTTAATATTTATGGTATATATATCAAGTTGTAAAATTTATTTATTTTATTAATTTTAAAATGATTGCAAATTTATCATAAGCACAATTCAGTATAATTAACAATTTTTACTATATATATTTAGTATACGAATAAATAGTTCATATATCTATACAAACAAATAATAATAAACGAAATAATATCAAATAATTTTATAAATTCTATAAAATATTAATTCCGTCAAATTTCGATGGACAACAATTTAGTATAGTATATGATCATATAATCTTACTACATAGATTACAACACTTAAATGGGGCAAATGCTAAAATACCCATTTTGATAAGTAAAAAATAAAAAATACCCACTTAAAAATAAAAAATAAAAAATACCCACTTTTTACAATAGAATGATGAAATTGATCATGTGTTCATGTTATTCAAATTTAAAATAACTTGAATAACATGAGCACATGATGAAATTCATCATGTTATTGTAATTACAATAACATGAGCACATGATGAAATTCATCATGTTATTGGGTATTTTTTATTTTTTATTTTTAAATGGGTATTTTTTATTTTTATTTTATGAAAGTGAGTAATTTTACCTATTACCCCTACTTAAATATTAATAATAAAACAAACCAAATCAAGAAATAAAATGAAAAGAAAATCCATTGGAAGGTGAAGTCGCTAATTGTCGGCGACGACTTAAGCCGAATTAAAATCGGTCGCTGTCTGATTTTGTGAAGGGGAAATATTCCTGTGCTTTGCGTTCACGGATGAAGAGAAGCTCGTCCTCTCCACCTTCATCAACGTCAAGATCCGAAATCCAGTTACAAATTAAAGTATAACTTTGAGCATAAACAATCTGTTTTAATTCTTATATTATTCTCGAGATCCCCCACTTCCGTCCCTCTTCATTCTTACGCTAATATTCGTCAAATCTTCAAAACCCCCTTTCCCAGTTCGTTGTTTCCTTTTCCTCGTCCACTGGCTTCTGCCGTACGATCTTATGCGTTTAGCTGCACGGCATTTTGTGGATAACGGCTTATTCACGGACCAGACATGCGGCATCTGACCCCTCTTGCCATTTGGGCGATTTTTCTGTCCCTCTTCGCATCTGGGTCCTTCTCCATTGAGAATTTTCGCCAAGCGTGAGTTTTTTTTGTCCGTTTTCTGATGTTTCTCAGAGGTTTGGGATGATGTGGATGTGGATGTGCATTTACTTGTTCTGTTTTTGATGCGGGTTGTTTCTCCTGATTCAGTCACGCACTGTATTTATTCATTTAGAACATGCTCTTGCTCCTATGTATAAAATAAACGTTTGTACTTTTAGAAATTTCTGAATTTTGGGTATTTGATTTCAATTTAAGCCTTTAAATGAAAAGCATTGCACAAGTCAGCTTCGCGAGTGCTGTAATGTATGCTTTGATGTCCTTACATTGAAGTTTAGTTTTGCTACTGTGTCACATTCAGCAAGATTTTTTCAGAGTATTAGGATGAACTTTGTGGAAAACTAATTTAGTGCGGTGCACACGGTTGCTGTGAGGTTGTTCTCATAATGTGCTTCAGTGCTTGTTCATGTTCATGACCAAGGAGCCAGCTTTGTCCTCCTAAATAAAATTTATAGGGTACTGAAATTGGTCGTGGAGTGAATGCTTGATAAAGAATTTTATTGTTCATATAAACCATGATTTTTTAGACAATAGAAGAAGGAGAAGGCTAGTGTTCATGACTCATGAGTCATGAGAGATAAAATGTACACATTGCTACTTCTATCGCTTCTTCTGCTTATAGAAGGCAGTAGAATGTAAAAGAATTCATATAACTTTACATGCTGGAGAAAATATAAATTCACAGCCAGTATTAACCGACTGAAGAAAGTTTAGAAAATCAATACCATAGCAAGTGATCTACCATTTACTTGAACTGCTTTATTTTGTTTCTTCCTTTATTCTACTTGTACTCTTACTCTATAGGTTAACAGTTAACTACTACTATTCGTGATATAATTGAATTGTATGTCCTAGTTTTTGATCTTTTTGTCCAGTGTGCCTTATACATAATTATATATATTTACCTCTGGATTTGGCATTTCCTTCATACAGGTTTCCTATTATAGAACCAGATCCTGGCCACACAAAACTTCGCCTATCAAGAGAAGGATTGGAAGCAATTGAGAGAATCACCACACCTATAGCAGCTGTGGCTGTAAGTGATTCATTTATAATTGCAGCTAGTATATTGAAATGGAACTTCTACTTTCCTGAAATTCCTCTAAGTGAGGAATGATCCAGTTCAAACCTTTTTAATAGGACATAGAAGAACTAGAAACAACAGATTTTGAAAATATTTGTTTATGTTGTTTGGTAACCGAAATATGGTAGTTCCCTAACACCTGCTGGGTTTGCCTGCCTATAACAAGCCATTGATTGTTTGTCCTTGTCATGAAGCTTCTTGTATTTAGCAAATTTTATTAGTAAATTATGCTTTCCACTGCCCCACTTTCCTTTACTGATACCATTTTATGGTGTATTTTCTAGGTTATTGGTCCATATCGATCGGGAAAGTCATTTCTACTGAATCAGCTTCTCTCTCTATCATGCTATGAAGGTGCAGTTCCATACCTTTGTAGTATTAGGTAGTGCTGTTTCCTTATAACATTTCTTCCTATTCATGACTCTGAAGTCATAATTTGGCAGGTTTTGGTGTTGGTCATATGCGTGATACTAAAACCAAAGGTGTGTGCTACATGATTTTTGGAATCTGGGCTGGTACTCAAATGACATGGCAAATTCTGTTCATATGTGTGCTCAAATATTTCTATTGGTTTCTCTAGGAATATGGGTTTGGGCTTCTCCAGTTGAAGTTGATATTGATGGAGTTAGGACTTCCGTCTTCTACCTTGATACAGAGGGTTTTGAAAGTGTAGGGAAGTCTAATGTATATGATGACAGGTAATTAACCTGTCCGTCTAAATTGTTATTTATACCGTATTATTTTAGAAATGCTACTGATTGATTGATCAATATGGTTTTCCATCCCTTGTTATGCAGGATTTTTGCTCTGGCAACTGTAATGAGTTCCGTGCTTATATATAATCTACCTGAGACGGTATATATTTATGTTTCATGTATATGTTATCCCTCTTGTTGTCCCTTTGTGAAATCTTTTCATAGAGATGATTGGAAGTTTTCTGATTTAAAATTCTTGTTAGCACCCTGTGGTATGGTATGAGGTGTAGCATAGGGTTGCATGAACTCACATTAAATTAAATACTAGTTTGACACAGCAAAATGTTCAAAGTAAATATCTCTAGCATTAATCTTTTTGTAATTTTGGGAGACTTGTTAGTTTTTCAACTCAGTCTTTACATCGCTCAGGGTCCAGGAATTTGAAATTAACATGAAAAGGGTAAAATGGCCTTAAAGACTATTCGTACAGAAATGGCATGTATACATGATGCATTAGTGCTTGAAACCTTTAGGACTTCTGGAAATTGAGAGGGGATGCCATAGTGTCTGCCTTAGTGTGCATGCCTACTTCAGTTTTATATTAGACTTTTATTTGGCAGCTTTAAAAGGTCAAGTCAACATTACCGATGCCTTTTATTTTGTAATTGCAACTCATTTCATGAAGTAACGTGTCTTTAAAATGAAATTTGAAATAAGACACCTGAATTCATTGTCTCACATGATGGATTCATGCTCTTGCTATTTTTCATATTTCTGATTTGAATGACGGAGCCTTTTCATTTAGAGCGTGAGAGTTATTTTTGAGTGACTTTTGGTATCTTGATGTTCTTAGATACGCGAGGCAGATATATCTAGATTATCATTTGCCGTGGAGCTTGCTGAAGAATTTTATGGAAGGTTTGTTACAACATGTAAATTCAAAGTTGGTTCATATATTTTGCAGTTACTTTAGTTTGGCATTTATACCTAGTTCTTTTGTCCTGATGCACCTTTTTTGTTGTTTATGTTTCTGATCAATGAACATGATGAACAGAGTCAAGGTGATGCTCCTGTTTCACTGAACTATTTTCTTTTTAATCTTTCATTCTCACACACACATACACGCTAGAAGAAGCACATAAACATATAACATGAAGCCCAGTAAGAGATTGAATTTGTGCACTTTGATTTGCATTTCAGGGGCAAGATGTGGCTTTTGAACCTGCTAAATTATTATGGCTAATCCAGCGTGATTTCCTACGTAAGTATACAGATTCTCTAATCTACTTTAAGTGTAAAAATTTCCTAATGTACTTGTTTATAGGATTATGTCTACATTCTGTGATCAAGTCACATTTGCAGACCCTTAGTTTTTATTAGTATAACTGCTGCATTTTCTTGTTTTTTTTTTTCTGCTTTTGCAATTTCTTATATGAAGTTTATATTTGGTAACTTCAGAAGGGAAGTCGGTGCAAGAAATGGTTGATGAGGCTCTCCATCGAGTCCCAAATGCAAATAGTTTGTTTTCTCACTCTGAAAATTGTCATTGCCTCTTTGTTGTGTTTAGAAAATGTTTTGTTGATTGTATATCTAACTGTGTGGGGGTTTTCTTTGAGCAGATGACAAGAATATTGATCAAGTATGTTTAATCTCTAGATTCCACCATGGTCATTAGTATGTTACTCTTTGATGCTCAAAATGGAAAATCATGTTATTGTCACTGCTTTCAGGTTAACCAGATTCGCGAGTCATTGGCTGTCATGGGTGATAATAGCACTGCCTTTAGCTTACCTCAGGTTTGTGGTTATACTTCAAAGTGCGACAACTTGTATTTTTCCCTTCCCTTTCTGTTACTGATCATCTAATTTTAAGAGGTGGCTTGTCTTAGTATGTTTGCGTTCATAAAGTTGTATTTAGTTCTCACATTACTTGTGTTTAGGAATCTCGTACTAGCATGGCTCCACCATTATAATCTTTAGATTGTCTGGGAGAGTAAAGATGCCTTGAGTTGATCAACTCTGTGCTTTGGTTGGATAATTGTATAATTTAGCATATGATCCTTTGTCCTCATGAGTGCTCTTTCTTAACATGGATCATTACCGTCTGGAGTTCATAAATATAAACTCTTAGGTACAATATCAGATAGCTTTATAATGTGCCATGGAAATAATATCTCAGTAATTCATGCAAGTCAATAAAATTCAAATTGATGGAGGGAGTCATGAATGAGACTGTTCTGCAGTAGATGCACCCATAAATTGAAATTATGTGAATCTGTAAGATATGCTATAACCCTGAGACAAGCAGAAAAATTCATGAAACCAAACGGAAAGTTGATTATCAGTAATTTCCACATAAATTCTTCTTCACATTGGGTACACTAGCTCAAATGATATGATTTTGCTGTCGCTAAGTTTGGTTTGAAAAAATAATCATAGCGATTTAATAGCTCAACTCGACCTGCTGTACAGCCCCATCTCCAGCGCACAAAGCTCTGTGACTTGAAGGATGGTGAACTTGAGCCAATGTATGTAGAGAAGAGGGATCAGTTGAAAAAAGTGGTTTCTTCCATCATCAAGCCAAAGATTGTGCAGGGTAAAACATTAAGCGGCAAGGAATTTGTATCTTTCCTGGAGCAGGTGCTATCTTATACTCCTTTCTGTTTTCTTGTTTATCTTAGGTTTTAGATATTTCGTGTAGCTTCTGATTATTTGATTGTCTGCATTTGATCAAATATTGATTTTTTTTTTTCAAGATATGACATTATAATTTACTCTAAGGATGCATTTGCTTTCTATCCCTCTAAAAGGCAGAATAAGAGAAAAACAGACCTCATAAAAATTTCCTCCTCAATTCCACTCTTTAATCTTCTTCATTTTCACTCCAAGGATGCATAATTTTGGAGGGATAATATTATACCTACTTGGAGTGAAAATGAGGAAGATTCAAGTGCGGAAATGAGGATGAAAAAGGAGGGATAAAAACTGAGAGATTTAAAAGGGTGACTTTTTTGTTGTCCCTCCTTCAAATTTATGCCTCAAACAGAAAGCAACCTAATGGTAATGAAACATTTTTGTTTATCTAAGCGAGCTTAAATATGGATGATAAAACTGCCCTTCAAGTTGAGGGGAATTTTAGGACGTAGCTCTAAACAATGAAGGAGTTACCTTTGTGAATTCACAAAAGCTAGACTTTTCTGACTCTCTTCTGTTCATTATTGTAAATGTTTACTCCAGATTCTTGAGGCACTGAATAAAGGGGAGATTCCATCAACTGGCTCACTTGTGGAGGTGTTCAATAAGGCCATTCTGGAGCGCTGTTTGAAAATATATAGTGGTCGCATGGGTGCTTTGAGTTTCCCAACTCCGGAGAAGTCTCTTCTACGAGCTCATGAGGATGCCAAATCTTCTGCAATTGTAGTTTTTGATGAACAGCATTTTGGTCGTCATCATGCGAAGAGATCAGCTGAGCAGTTGGTGGAGGAGATCGAGAAGGTATGGGTATGAATAATAGCTTTCCTCCTAAAGTCTTGGATTCACTATGCTTATTCATAACCTATGCAGGTACACAAGAACTTTGTTCTGAATAATGAATATCAGTCGTCAAAGTTGTGTGAAGCTCTGTATACTACATGCGAAGAAAAAATGGATCAACTTCAAGTCCTAAGACTTCCATCTATGGCTAAATTTAATGCAGGATTCAACCAGTGCAATCGTAGTTTTGAACTAGAATGTGTTGGACCTTCTAAAACCAACTATGAGATGCGAATGACGAAGGTATGGATTTGTCATGTGTTACTGTCTATTTTAGTTCTTTGTTTCTAGATTTGTGCGACAGTGGAGTAAAGGTATAATCATACTGGAACTGATCAATGATAGATTTGGCTTGTTCCTAATATTTAACATGTATGATAAGTTGCATACTTGCTTTCGTTAATTATATGCCACCTTTAAACTGTTGGTATCTTAAGTCCTTGCTTTTACGTGTAAATGCAGATGTTGGGAAAATCAAAATCCCTATTTATTAAGGAATACAACCAAAGGCTGTTCAATTGGTTGGTGGCCTTCTCACTGGTGATGGTGGTTGTGGGCCGTTTTATCTTGAAGTTCATCCTAATTGAGATGGGAGCATGGATACTTTTCATATTCTTGGAGACTTATACGCGAATGTTTTGGTCTTCGGAATCTCTTTACTACAACCCTGTGTGGCATGCTATCGTCAAGACATGGGAAACGGTTGTCTACAGCCCTGTCCTCGATTTAGACAGGTATTTATCCCTATTGGTAAATTAACTTTTAGAGCGAGGTTTTACAAAAGAATACAATACCTTCAAAATATTTGCAAAAAATCCCCAACGTTTGGATGAAGCTTCAAAATATGGAAGGGGAGAGTTATTTTATGAGAACAAAAATCTATTAACTTGATAGAGACGTGTGGCACAATTAGCCAAGTTCAAATCTGAGCTTGCTATTACTTCCATGTGTGTCTCCCTCGAGTTAAGTCAGATTTTCATTCTGGGTAAGTCTCTGGTGACATATTTGAAATTTCATCCAACGATTAAGAAAGTGTTTACAAATACTAAAAAGGTTAGACCATTTTTGGAAGTTCCAAAACCAAAGGGTTGTGCCACAGACTACAATTATGTCAAATGAGCACGAATCCTTATACCGTAGCTGATGTGTATGTGCAATGTACAACAGATGGGCAATCCCTCTTGTAGTCATTGCTGGAGTACTGTTGCTTTACTGGCGATGTTACGGGAGGAGGAAAAGCAGTTCTCGTTGGACACTACCAGTTCATGCTAATCAGAAAGAGCAGCGAAGATCAGAGTGAATGATTATATATATATATGGTGTTCCTGCAGACGCGGTCATTATCCATCACTCAGCCTCAGGTGCTTTTCCTTTTTAAAATACGAGCACTCGTGGTTAATGTTACGACATGCATAGACACCCCAATTTTAACATCGAATGATGGAAAAACTCGTGACGATCCAAGACAGTTATGCTTGCTCTTAGTGTTGTAACAACGGCGATGAAATGTACAAATGATCTGTTCTTCAAGTACAGTTGGGAGTTTTGTTATATCATAATTCATACATGCACTTTTAGGGTGGTAGATTATAGTCTGTCTTAAATGTTAACGATGATTTGTTCTCAAGCCTGAACAAAGTGCATGGTTTGCATGGTTTCGAGGCACCAATAGGTACATAATTTTTCAAGAAACGGATTTATTCGTGGCAGTTGATCAAGATTGTTTCGTGTGGTGTCGTTATTTTCTGCTTTCTTGTAGATTTGTGAAAAAAAAAATCAAATCTTCATCTTGACTTTTCTTCTACGCACCAATAGTCCCTTTTCTTCTTCTTGACTTTTTAAGAACTTGATTTTGGGTAAAAATAATTGGTTCAACTTGTAAAAATAGTTGAACAACTTTGATTAAAACATAGGGCTAAGTGGTTTAAAGCACACCAACTTTACTATATTTTCAGTTTTGAAGGATATAATTTTAATGGAAGTAGTTTCATTTATTTCCCCCATGATGCAGAATTATCATAAGATGTAGAAATTATAAAAGGAAAAACCACTGTATGATGTTTCAATAAAAGGGAAGTGAATATTTATTACAAGAACCATCATAAGAAACAAAAATGTGAGCATTATATCATTCATGCAAGGGCAGATTTCAAGGTTCTGGCGAACACCTCAAGTTCTTTTATGCCCTCTTCAGGTGATTTTGCATCACCAAGTATTTTCACCATAGCACTGCCAACAATCACACCATCTGCTCCCCAACCAGCCACCTAACACAGAGTCGGCGCGTAAATATGTTAGCTATCAACATATATAACTTAAGACACTTAAATATGTACCTTACAAACATAAAAAACCGCGCATTATATAATATCTCATTTTTATGACACACCTGCTTAACATGTTCTGGTAGTGATATGCCAAAACCAACTGCTACTGGCTTACTCGTTGCCTGTGAGGAGGGGAAGAGGCAAGGTTTATTTGCATCTACCTCGATCATGATTTCCATTACGGTTCAAAATTATGAAGGACAAAACCGACATTAAATAACTATAAAGATTATTCAAGAATTCAAGTTTCGGGCGAGACTGGTTATATAGTAGAAATCTTTACCTCCTTGATGTCCTGTAGTAGAGATTGAACCTTTCCACTGACAGATGATCGTGCTCCAGTAACACCCACCGAGCTCACCTAATAATAGATGAAGGGAATAAACTGAGGGAGGGGCATGGTTCAATTTAATGCGTCGAGTTGCAACTTAATGAACGAGGAACTAAAGATAAACATCATGATGGAAAAACAAAATCAGAATTTGAGTTCAATGAGATCAACATTGGCTATTTGACATCAACACTTTTACATGATCTGCATAACATTTTGAAAAAAATTCAACAAGCGGCTAGAAACATCAACTTTTTTTAATAATGAAAACATATAAAAGGATTCAATGAGTGAAATATGAATCTTACAAGGTAGACGAAACCTTCTGATCCTTCAACAATGGCTTTCATTCTTTCTGTTGGAGTGGTTGGTGTTGTCAGTAGCACCTGAATTGCAAATATAATATTTACCACCAACCACAGAAAGCAAAAACAACTGCAGATAACATGTCTTGGCAAATAGAAAATCTCACTCCAGATATTCTATATGGTTTTCTTTGAACAAAAGCTTGAGAAGAATATTTCTCAGACTCTGCAACAACATTTTCCTTCATTTATTTATTCAATTCTAGCATAAATTAAGCTATAAACCACAACACAATATTCTATTATAGCATTACCATAGAGGCATTATCACGCGAGAGACAGAACCGTAGTATCAAAGGTGATATAGTGCTATGTATCAACAGGAAACATTATTTTAATTCCATAGTTTCCGAAACACCTCCACCAACACCCCAAACTATAAAATGTAAAAAGAGTGGAGAAACTAGAATTAACCATCAATCGTGATCCCTAGGTAAATTCTTTTAACCACAAGGATTAAGAAGTCAGGCAATTTGATAGTTATTAACATATTCTGCCAAACAGTGCGAACTGGAGATAAGTAATATAACCAAGAAGTAGAGTTGTTATATGGAAATCCAACCAGTTCAATATTTTTTTTCATAGCTTCCTTTCTCAAGATCTCAGTCTCCTCTAGAGGCACATCTGGAACAACAAGTCCTGAAATGAGCAGTCCTCAATCATGTTAGATAGAATGTAGTTGCAGAGTACCAGAGTACATTTATACAGGAAATAAATCTTGCAATATCAAAAGAAACTTACAACTGCAGAACTGATTCAAATATTAAATAAAAGTATGACGCAGCTATTGTATTAAATTTGCATATTGAAACTGTTAGTGTGCCTTGAAGATATAAAGTAATGTATCTAAGAGGTGCTTCATACTGGTAATAAGTTTCAGACTCTGCAAGTATACATTACCATGTATTCCAGTATCTTGTAGAGTGCTCATGAATTGCTCCACACCACGTTTGAGTATTGGGTTGTAATATGAGAATAATGAAACTGGACAAGATAATTGAGGGACCACCTTTAAAGGGACAAAACATGTTAACTATGAAATTCTCTAATCACATCAAATTAGTTTGAAAGAGATAGTTAGCAAAAAATATAAGAATACAGTAAAGACGAGCTAAAATGAAATGAAACAAAGATGAGGCTGAATTCACTTATCAGAGACAAAACATGTTATACTATGTAAGTATCAGTATTAGGTACAGTATCTTAGAAGTTTAAGATACATCAAGAATGGAAACAGCAGAGCTAAGAATCGTCACTTCACTGCAGTATCAAATAAGCATCATTCATACTCTTTTGTTCATGCAGAATAGAATTAGTGGAACTTACTTCCTTCAACATTGTAATGATCTTATCAAAGTTGGTTCCTCTGGCTAACGCTCGTGTAGCAGCAGCCTATGAAAGAAAACATAGATTGGAGTAATAAATTTGCTAGGCAACACACAACGTGTATCTAACCACATATCTGTACCTGGATAACAGGACCATCAGCTAAAGGGTCTGAATAAGGTACACCCAGTTCGATAATGTCTGAACCGCATGAGTCAAGGACCTTTAATGCTTCTGCAGTTGTTGATAGGTCAGGGTCACCAGCTGTGATATACGGAAGCAGCGCCACCTATTACAAAAAAAAAAAAAAAGGTTAGAATATAAATTGAGAGAAGAATAAATTACTTCATTATTCTTTAAAATGATATAACATTTCATGAATATGTGAAGCAATACTGATATAATACAGATCACCTGTTTAATCACTTCCATCATTATCTAAAATAGCGGGTTTAAACAAAGTTTGTGGGTAAGAAATAATCTAGCTTAATGCATGTGGCTGAATCATATTTTCGGGTCAAAAATATAAATTTGCATGCCACACAAGTACATGTTAAGACTGAAATTTTTTGTGATAATCTTTATGCAAATATCTTATCTCATTACTAGATTGATTTTCTTTTGTTAACCCCTTCTCATCACAATGGCAGTATACTGATTTTATGGTTGACTTTACCGAAAGGCAAGCCAGATATACGAGAAATGGAAAACACTGACTGATATCATTACCATTCAGTGACATATTAAGGCCATGAGCACTTAAGATTCAGATACATGGAAAAGACTAATTGATATCACTCAGTGACAGTGACAGATTATGCTATGAACACTTTCGGTCCAGATTAATAGAAAGGTGTAATTGATATCATTCGGTGAAAGATTGAGACTTTGGGTGATCTTGCCATTCAGAGACAGACAAATTGAGGCTAAACCAATCTCCACAGCTAGAAATGAAATCTTCTTGCAGAGATGAGGCTGAATTCACTTATCAGTTCTTTGCACAGATTATAATATAAACATATCGAATTTTAAGGAATTCAGCTAAAATCAAACAAATGAAATGCTCACACACCACCAAGCTCTTTCACCAAACCCGAATAAGAAAAGGCCAAAACTCCATCAACCACAAAATTAAATCCACTTAATGAATAAAAAAAACATGAACATGATACGAATTCCCATCCAGAAGAAAACTGCATGCTCACATTCAAGATTCACCAACACACCCACAGTCAAAACACACACTCCGTCAGCAGATACTACACAAGGAACAAAGATGTTAAAATAATATCCAGTCAAATGAAAAACAGAGATGGGAGTGAAAAGAAAAGCGGATACGAACCTTTCCTTGCTTCTTCAGTCTAGAGAAAGTTTCAGATATTCCAACAGTGGGCGCGGCAGTGAGAGTGGCCATGATCGGCTTCAGTTTGAAGGACTTATTTGCGCAAGATCTAAGAAACGAGCGGCATTCGGCAGAATTGTTGGTGGTGGTGTTGAGCTGGAATAAGCGCGAACAGTTAAGAGCAGCGGCCATTGATCCTCTGCTATAAATTATAACTAGTGATGTGATTTTCTCTGCTGCTAATGCAAAGGGTTTCCCTTTTCGACTATCGAATTCCACTCAAACTATGAAACCATAATATATATACACACGCACACACATATTACACTTTTTTTTTTGTTCCCACATACATATTACACTTATTTACAATATATATTAAATAATATTGAAAAAGATAAAGGTCAAATAATTATACGCAATCACATAAATAAATAATTGTTGTCTCTCAAAAAGTGAACGATATTATTAAAACAAGAAAAAAACATTTAATATAACTTGTTGAATATAAAACAATAAAATATAATAATAATGAATAGTACTATTACTAAAATGAGTAAATACAAAGGGAGCGTAACAATATAATTTGTTTTCCCTGGCACTTAGAAAATTACAAATACGTTACACTTCTCATCGTTTATATTTTATTGACTCAAAGACAAAGATTGTTAGCTACCATTAAATAACATTTGCTTCTTTTTTATTTGGAGGTCGAAAATTGAGATTTGGCCTCTCATACCCTTATAAGTAACAAATGGGATAAACATCAACAAATCAAAAAAATCTGGTATTTTCGAACAACAAATACAATTACGTCAATGAGACATAAAATTACACAAACAATAACAAAAGTGAACTTAGTGTTTTTAATATATTAATATATATATTAAAAAATGGTAAAAGATCCACCAAACTTGAACTTGAAACTTTTGATGTACATATTTTCTATACATGTATAGTATTGAGTAGATAATAATATTTAGATTTTAGTAATATAATGTTAGATGTAAAACTACTATCTGATTCTATCTATTACTGTCCCTATCTACGTTATTAAATATTACACTTATTTCCGAAATTGTAATCTAAAATAGTGAAACTGACATACCAAAATAAAATTGAAAATGAAAAATATAGACTCTGGTCTATGTGGCCTTTCTCAACCTCTTCATTTGGGCCGTACATATGGGCTACAGAGCCCACGAAAAAGCCCAATAACTATGCATACTTTTTCTTTTCTTTTTTTTAATCTCTCTTTTCTTCTGGCCGGAGAAAAATGCTCGGAATTTCCTACGGGGAGCTATTCCTAATTGTCGGAGCTACGGGAGTTCTTATTGGTATTTATTGGTTTCAACTTCCATGATTGCATTTCCCCAATGCATGATTTAAACTACTGGCTCATGTTATTTCGCATTTAGGAACTATCTAAACAGAGGTTTTGCTTATTCTTTAAATAAAAATCACGTTGATCGGTTTTCTAATTAAAAATTTAGGGCCCAAGGATCTTCCATTGATAGCTAGGACAGCAGGGAGGTTAGCTGGGCGCGCCATCGGACATGTTCAAGTTGCGCGTGGACAATTTGAAAGCGTTATGCAGCAGTCTCAAGCTCGCCAAGTTTCGATTCTTGCATTTTGGCGTTTTAATGGTTTCCTGCTGCAATTACTGTTTAAACATGTGCTGTGAGAGGATTCTCTGCTTAGCATTGACGCTTTCAGTTTTGCGTTTGTTTTTAAGGATAGTATTCTAGAGCATTAGCCGTAAGTTCTTCAAAGTGCAAAACTGAATATGTTGTTCATCACTTGTATTCGATTTTTTGGGATTGCGCTATCATTTTAACCTAAATCAGACAATAAAGAGATGCTAATATTCCAATTTCATATTTTAGCGGAACATTATTTGGTTGATGTTGTAACTGTAGTCGTGATAAACTTCTCACATGTATTAGTATGATACCGTTTCATTTTCTCCGATCATCGATGTCTGCAAGTTTATCCTCATTGTCTTAATATATTCTAACAGGTGCATAAAGAACTGCAAGAAACAAGGGCACAACTAGAAGCCATACGCAATGAAATTCGGTCCGTTTCTTTCATGAATTCTAGTTCCTTGAGAACAAGGCTTATTGATAATGTTGCCAGCCAACAACCTGTTACAAATGGTAGCCGCCATTTAGTCCAAAAATTTTATGTTCTGTGCAAGTTAATTTCTATTACTATTGATTGACATTTAGTTTTGTTACTGAATTAAAGTGGCAAAAGGATCTGCAAAACCTCATCCAGAGAGCACCGTGAGAGTTGAGAGCGTAGCTACCACTACCAGTAGCATGACCAAGGTATCATTGGAACTGTACTACTAGTTCTAGTGAAAATCAATTCCTTAGTCAAAATTTCATACTGTCTTAAGGATCATAGTTCGACAACATTGTCGCCATCTGATATACTGATAGAGTAATGACAGGATAAACGAATAACACCAGGTATCTGAGTGATTGAATTGGAACTAAAGGAAAATCCTCAAAGAGGCCAAGCACATTGCATGCTCCAGAATCGGCAGAGCCGTTATTCTTAAAATAATGGATATCCTCTACTCTTCCCATGCAAGGGTTTAAATACTACTCAGCAAAGTAAACCCTACACAAGAATAATTATTTGCAACAATAAGAAAAGGAAAGAACAATCCTTAGAAGGAAAGGAAATAAATCATATTGCCAATTAACTTGATTTGGGGCCAAGATCTTCAATCATGATTTGGGGTCAAGATCTTCAATCTTCAATTGCTGATTTCTTGCGCCTGCTCAGTGTTCGTGCTATCATATACATAGCCAAGCAAGTGAATATGCGAGATTTGCAGAATCTGCACCCTTGACTGCAAAGTCCATGGATGAAGTTCTTATTTCTTAATGAGCTAAAGGATGATTCTGGTCAGTTTGTTGTTCTACCTATATCAGCTGAAACTGCAAAATTGTTGCCCTCTCATAAAGGTTATGCTTTTGCCTACTTTTCGTTATGCCGCAGTTAGCTTGGGTAAATTGTACGATGTGTCATGGACTGCATTTGTTAATTAAGGTCCTTTGCAAAGAGCTGACTAGTAGACTTCGTTTCAGGTGACTTAAGGGGATTTGACTTATTGTTAGAGGCAGTACTTGAGGAAGAGGTAGCACGAAATGCAAAGAATTTCTTCTCTCATGCTCAAAACCAAACAAGAAGTAAATGAGTAGGTATTTATTCTCCTCAGTATGTTTTATTTTCTTGAGATCAGCTCTCGTTGTTTGAAATAAAACTCTCAGTTGAGTGAGAGTCTGTGTGCTACATATTACATCAACTAGCTGAGTGATGCAATAGTCTTCTCTTAGGTAAGGTTTGCATGTCATTTTGTTTGTGCTTCTTCTGTCTCTTCCTTTTTTGCATAATTGATCGCCTCTTATAGTTGCAGTAATGAATGGTGGGTTTTTTTTTAAAATGGTTTACATTAACTTTAAATTACATAGTCGCGTCGCAGAGAACTCGAATCCGAGACTTATTGTCTTGGGCATTAACCTCACTACCACTAGACTAACACGTAAGCTAATTATAATGGTGGTTTTTGATGGGCTTGCATAGTCTGCTACTCTCTCTCTCTCTCATAGTCTCATGTATGTAACTTGTGGTTGATTGTTCTTAGATTGAAAAGTGAGCAAGCTTTGGTAGTGGGAAGCGATGCTGACGCCTTATTTTATTGGTATCGTTGTATAAAGCATATCACGTAAAAGTTTGAATTATTTTTGGTGTCATCTATGCATATTAAAAAGGAACTTTAGTTTACAAATTATGGATTTCTTTTATATCTCTATTCTGGTGTATTTGGTTATGGGCTATATTGCATGTTATTTATTGTATATAAATAATGTAATAATGTTGACAAAATGCATATTATAAAAAAAATATTGAATTGTCTACTTAGTTCCTTTAAAGTTCGTTATTCTGAAACAATAAAATACTTGTAACAAGTTATATGATAGTATATACTGTCTTAAATAATATGATCGTATAACGCTTATAAGCACTCAAATGCCAACAATATAAGTAATAAAATAAATTTGTGTAGAAAGCAGTGTATTAAACAATAGTTGTAACCATTAATTAATTTAAAAATCGTATCACGATGAACATGAATGATTAACCTAGCTAGCTTTTGCCTCAAAACATTAAGCACCATTCTGGAAGAACAAATACGCGCACATACAATTTAATATTGGGTCGTTATCACATGTACAAAATATAATATTTATCACGTGTGTTAGACTAGTAATATGAATTTATGTTTGAGGTAATAGATTTTAGGTTATGGATCTTTGGTAACATGATTTTATAATTTAAATTTATTATAATTATTTTTTTAATTTTAATATTTATCATAATGTTGTGCTAATTATAATTTTTCATCCTATAAATTTTCACAATTTATATATAGCATTATTATCTTTGAATAACTTCATTTGTTTTTACAATATTATATACTGAGATTGTGTTTATTTATTATACATCTAAAATAAAATTTAATGAACGATAAGAAAATGACTAAAATTTTACATTTTTTTATAATAATTTTATTTCCACTCCTCGTTCGAATGATGTACTCCCCCGTTCCACTAAACTTGACACAATTCTCTTATTTGGACGTCCCATTAAGTTTGACACATTTCTAGAACAGTAAAAATTATTCCTTTAAAAAGATGTGGACTCTACCACTTTATCACTCTTACACTACTTTATACACTCTCCTTAATAATCGTGCCCAAAAGTTTTGTGTCATACTTATTGGGATAGAGGTAGTATATAATATATCTTAGTTTCTGAATGTACAATATTATACCTCATTTGTTTGAACATAGGAAAAATTAAATGATGACAATGAAAAAAAACTGAATGATGAAAATTTGAAAAATCTATATCTCCAAAACCTAAGGTACAATATTATAGGAGTATTTCATTTGGAGTGAAAATAATGCAATACTAAATGACGAAAAAAAAATGAATAATAAATCTGAAGGTTAGTTATTTTTCTGCTTCTTATTTATACTTTTAAAAATATAACAAGCAAATACAATATGAAAGTAGTGCTATATTTATGTTGATGCACATTTTTGGCTAGTATTTATAAAGGGACTTTCCCTTATAAGTTATAAGAGCGAGGCATATATGTTGCAATCTATTCCCATAAAAATAATGTGATTAATATATGGTATTGATCCAGAATCTAAGTCATTAGATTTGTCGATTCTGATTCTTGGTGGAATCCCATTCCACTTCTTTTGTCTCTCCCTCCCTCCCTTTCCTTACCCTCATTTATTTATCTTATACTTAACATTATCTTCTTTACTTTTCTTCAGACGTCGAGTATTGTTTAATTTAATGTCAACATAATAATTGACCACAATTATTCACAATTTTATATTATTGAGGGAGCCTTTACTAATCAGGATTATTGTGAGTATATAAAAATATTTATTTTGTAAAATTAGATTTATAAATATTTAAAAGCTCGTGTTTAATACTACCATTTAAAATTATTTACTTATAATATTTAAAAGCGTATGAATGAAATAATCCAAAATATTATAAATATATATCAATCAAATAGTCCCAACCAGTAACAATAATGGCGGAATTTTAAATATTACTCGACTCTAATTTTAAAAGAATTATTGGAACGTAATCTATCGATCCTAAGAAATATTTGTTTGAGAATATTTGGGTGTGTGAATAAAATCATAACTTAACATACGGGTTGTGTTATAATCTAAAAAGATTCGAGTTAAAATAGGTGATTAAACATGAGTTATAATTAATAAATTGAAGTGATCTAGTTAGGGGGTGTTTGGCTGAGTAGAAGCTCTTTGTTTAGGAGCTTATACTCTTTAAAGTGTTTTACAAATGAAACTCATTAAGAGTTTATAAATTGTAAAAATAAGCTTTTGGACTTATAAATTATTCAAAAAATAAGTAGTTTCACTTTAATTTATTTTAGCATAAACTTATAAGCTATAATAAAATTACACAAATAATCATATAATATTTTATAATTTCATTTATTCAAATACTTTACAACTTATAGACTTTTTAGAATATAACCGCTCTTATAAGAATTTATAAACAGGATAATATAAAACAAATGGAAATGATTAGGCATGCGTTACGTCTCTCCACGTCAACAGGTATCGATTGTTTCCTTGAAATACGAAAGTTAGGACCAAATCACTATAAATATAAAAAATTGTAGGACGGTAAACATTATTATTAATTTCCTTTTTGACTTATTGATTTTCTCATCATTTCATACGCTAGTGCTATACTGACAAATTAAGATAATCAATTTGAAAATTGAGAATTCGAAATCATGACCCTTTTGAATATTAGTAGTCAAACTAGTCTTAATCTCGTCTACTTAGCAACCATGTTTAATCATGTTTAATAAAAAAAATGCAGTCCACTTGTTTGACTCTTTGCCATTTCTTGAAAACGACCTTTTTCCAATTAACTTCTTTTTTTTATAATACGCTCAAGAATTTCGCATATGTCTTCCATTTTTCCATGCTAGAAAGCATGTTAAGTTGAAGACTTTGGCGACATTTAGTTAGATATAGATAGTACCATAAATTCTTTCTTGATAAATATTGTCTAGTCAAGTCACACTTTTTTACGCGTTATAATTGTAAGTGTTACTTTACATTTTAAGCTCTCAAATTTGATGTTTTTAGTACTAAAATCAATGTGATGATTTATATTGCACTTTTATATTTAATTTAGAGTTATAGAAAGATAATTTATAGTATTACACTCCTGTATCGTCTCATTTTATTAGTGAAATGACACTATAATTAAATCAGAGTACACCGTAATAAATTACTTTGTGCAAAATATTCATAAAAAAGAAAAGAAAAAAGGACAGTAATTTAAATTTCTTAAGTTGAAGCAGGTTAGACAGAAATCATCCTGCTTCAACCTGCGTTTGGTAGCATTTTAAGTAAACCAAGCGGCCCGATATTAAATCACGGCCCGTCCTTAATTCTACTATTACAGCAGGTTGTGTAACCCACCAAATAGGTGATATTATTTTAAACCATCTGGAACAGTGTCATTGTCAGCGATCTCTGAGTGTCAGCGATCTCTGAGTGTGCGTTATTTTGTTCGTAAAATGAACAATTATATGTTGAAACACATTGTCAGCGAACTCCGAGTGTCAGAGACCGCTGACACCAGTGGCATTTCGGTAATTTTTAACTAGTTCTTATCTTGTCTACCAAATGGACCAACATATTATAATTAACCCCTCATATCCTAACCCACCACATTATTTTAAACCTATCCACCCATATCCTAACCTGGCTACCAAATGGACCCTAAATGTGCAGCATTGAAGGAGGTGAGAGTCGGGGGAAATGGTAAGGACGTAAAATGAAGGAAAAGGAGGGGTATTCTAGAAAATGGAAGTATTTTTCTTTTTTTAATGCGAGAAAAGCGACCCCCGATTTTCCGCTCTTATTTTCTAGTACTTGGCTCTCACTAAAATCAATAGAAAAAACATACATAGAACAGCAGAGAAGAAAAGGCGCTACTCTCTCTCTCTAGAGGCACCAACTGCGTCATCAACCACCTATATTTACACACTTGCAGTGTTCGGAGGTCGTTACCGGTGAATGTGATTGTTGAAATTCCGAGTTTCAAACTCGACCGACGATCGTGAGCTCGGACCGACTTCGCTTGCCCGATCGCTGCAGCATGGCGAACAATCCAGGCGAGCCCCCCTCCGACGACTTCCTCGAGCAATTTCTAGGGTTCCAGGGCTACGCCAACGGCGCCGACGACAGTTTGGCGGGAAACGAGGTGCCGGCTGCGATGATGCTGCAGCTCGGCTCGAGTCACGGCTCGTCTCACCTCGGCCCCATGGGTGTCGGCCTCGGCGGCGGCTACGGCGTCGGAGGTGGTGGCGGGTCAGGTTTCCCGTTGGGATTGAGCTTGGAGCAAGGGAAGGCGGGGTTCTGCGATGCCCTGGGGGGCGGGAGGAGGTTCTTCCGGGATGAGACCTTTGATTCCCGCGGCGCCTCCTCTGTTAAACCGGTAAACTCAGTGTGTGAGTTAGGGTTTGTTCTTATTTTGAGACTATGTTACTTTATTCTCCTTCTGATAACTGCCATATTTTAACAATAAATGTATTGTCGTATGGTAGATGTTGATTCAGGTTGAGTGGAGGGTGTTTATTAAGGCAATAGAAGTCAATACTTAGTATCGAGCGTATTTAATCCTGTTACTTCTGCAGTAGATTATAATTATATATTTTTCCTTATTTTGGGGAAATATAACCATGCTTTGGGTTTGGGTTTCGTTGATAGGTACAATTGATTAAGGAATATGTAGAGGAGGTTTTTTTTTCTCTCTTATTTTGATTGTATTACCGTGGGATGTCATCGTTGACTCAGTAGTAATACTCTTTTGACTTTGTAGGGATTTCATGGTCAGCCAATGACAAACAATGTTCCAGCAGCACCTCAACCTCCTGCAGTTCGTCCAAGAGTACGAGCTAGACGAGGGCAAGCAACAGATCCACACAGCATAGCCGAGAGGGTAAGGGTACTTGATTTCAAGAGAATTGGTCTTACAATTTATTGCTCGATTTGCTTTTTCATCGTAAAGCTGGTTGATGTTGATTTGACCAACACAGTTAACAATGTGAAACACCTGAAGCCGGTGTATATGATGCTTGCACAGAGGAACTAATTGCTTGATAGATTGTATCTTTTCAGTTTTCAATAAGAGTAAAACATCATGTTAATACTTGTTGGTCGAGGACAACAGTCTTTAGAAAGGTCTATTTAATGCATTTCTTTTAGCTAGCTTGGAGGTTTAATATAGTGAAAATCTTATTGCAGTTGCGAAGAGAAAGGATTGCGGAAAGAATAAGAGCATTGCAAGATTTAGTTCCCAGTGTCAACAAGGTCAGCTTTCTGTCTACTATCTTCTACAGCTTTTATCTTCTTAAACCTTTTCTTTTTTTCAATGAGAAAAGCCGTAGATCTTTCAGCACTACGTTGCTATCCTGTCCCCTTTTTTCAGTAAAGCTTTTGAGTTTTTATTTTCAAACTTCTTTCAAGAAGAATTTCCTCAATACTTGAATTGGGTGTCCTCTGCAGACTGATAGAGCAGCTATGCTGGATGAAATTGTGGATTATGTGAAGTTCTTGAGACTCCAAGTGAAGGTGAGTACATCTTTTTGTGGATATAATTCAGATGAAAGTGTGCCATGTGGATCTGATGAGAATGGCTCTTATGCATACCCATACAATTAGAACTGTAATTCTAATGAAACACACGATGATATCTTTCCAGGATCAATTTACTGTTTTTCTTTTCTCAAATTCTTAATTATCCTTTCTCTGAGAAAATGATGATTGTACCAATTTTATCGTATGGTGACCCTTTAATTATATGGGAACTGCTAGTTGTCTTTCCTTTAAAGCACTGAAGTAGTTAGTCATGAGTTCCATTTGTGTTATGTTGCCTCTTTTGAGGAAAGTGCGTGACGAATCTCCTAAAATATCTTGCTTAAATCAAACAACACTTTTTTTTATTTAATTTGTGTGTTGATCTTCCAGGTGTTGAGCATGAGTAGATTGGGAGGGGCTGGTGCAGTGGCTCCACTTGTGACGGACATCCCAATATCATCTGTGGAGGTAATTAGTACTTGCTGTTCAGAACTATTTTCTGCGCCAAGAATCTTTCTATATAAATGTATTTGATATATGATATATCTTCATGGCCTACTTTGGCAGGAAGAAGGCAGCGAGGGTGGAAGAACACAGCCAGCCTGGGAGAAGTGGTCTAATGATGGTACAGAACGGCAAGTGGCTAAGCTTATGGAAGAAAATGTTGGGGCTGCCATGCAACTTCTTCAATCCAAGGCACTTTGCCTTATGCCAATATCTCTTGCCTCTGCTATCTACCACGCACAGCCTCCAGATACCATCAAACCCGAGTCTAATCCCCCATCTTAATCCAATCCTAAAAATAAAATACACCCATTCAATCCAAAAAAACTTGCTAGTTTCACTCCATTTAGGTTTGATTCCATATCAAGGGCGGTCTCTACATTCCCAACCAGGGCCGGCTTGGCAACCCAAGGTGCTTGCCTCAGACCCTTGAAAGAACTAAGTCAAGCCCCAAAGATAAATATATTCGACCTCTTTGTTTGCAATATATTAATTCTAAAATTATTGTTTGCATAGTTTGCAGCTTATCTTAAGATTAGAGGTTCAATGTGGTAGCTTTGCCTTGAGCTTTTTGCCTACTTTGCTATCTCACTTCATTTCTCAGAACTTCTACTTCAGTTTCTCGTTATTACTCTGTAACCTTCTTATGTAATATGTTTGAATTATGTCTAGCGTTATGAATATGTATAATTGAAAAAAAGACGCAATAAATTATTTCATCTATGTGCACCTTCTAACAGCTAACTGCTAAATGTGTAATCTTTTCAAATTAACAACCATGTTGATTATTGCATCTCTTTTAATCCTAAAATTATTTTTTTCTTGGCCATTATATTTATTATATACTAATGATTCTTGTCATAAAATAACATTATGTATTGAAAGAAAATAAACATACGCTAACTTGACCTCGAGCAAAGGTGGAAAATTAAAAGAGCACTCTTTAAAAAAAAAAAAAATTAAATTACATTAACAAGAAATTACATAGCGGAGGACTAGAACCTGAGACTTGTTACTTTGGGCATTAAACTCTCTATGACTAGTCCCAACACTTACACTAAAAGTGCACTCGTTTCTATATCAATAGACCGCTTAGTGATGAAAGCAATTTAGTGGGGGCATTAAACTCTCTATCACTAGTCTCAACACTTACACTAAAAGTGCACTCGTTTTTATATCAATAGACCGCTTAGTGATGAAAGCAATTTAGTGGTGGGGCTGCTTATTTTGGTAGTGGATATCGGACCCCGTATTCTATGTATATAATAATACATACTATATTGTAATTCAAGTCTCATCTTCAGTGCAAGTGGAAACGGATGGTTGGACTTGTCTACTGCTTTATTTTTAATTTGTTCATAAAAAGTGGGACGCTTAGCCTTAGTCCAACAGAAATAAATTGCACTATCTATCATTGTCTTTTTACCAAATTATTATACGACTATGAAGTTAGAACTTTGTGTAATCAGATGCTCCTTTCTTTCCTTGCATACTCGCATGCAATTTGGGAGCGATTGAATCTCTTGTTTACGAAGTCTTCTATATGGCCTCACGCTGAAAGACATAATTTAATTAGTACATACATAAACTGGGAGAACACATAAAATTGAAGTATGATTGATTATTCAGAACCACAAGAATTCTCAAGTACAAAATTTTCAAGGCTTTGCCGGATGCATTAACATCATCTTAGCTCGAAAGTCCAGTCATGTAATCGATAACAGATGAATTAAAAAGTGAAACAAAAAAGAAGCAACATAATTCCGACATTCAATTCAGGTAATCAACACCTTACAACCTACAAATGCTCCTAGCTCCCAAAGATATTTCATCAATATTAGGGGACAACAACGTCAATCATTTTTGCTCAGCACGCATCAAGGTCCCGACATGGAGGAGGCTTGGGCTCTCCCAACAACGTAGTGTTCCCACCTTCTGGTCCAGAATTTATGCGATTTGCATTTTGTGTGCCGTGCTGGAATATAAATATATAATATAAGATACATAATAAGACATAGCAGTGACTAGATTAACAATCTTGATAGACCAATCATAGATATCTTACAGGAGGCTTCTCTCCCCTTCTCAGTGCCTCCACAATCTCAACAACTCTCTTTGGAGTAATATCTTCCTATAAAAATCATGAAGATCTAAGTTCATTTCTGAGCCACTCAGTTGTACACCATTACAGACACCGAAACATTCAGTACTTACAAAATAATTGTAGGTATATCCCTCAGATCCATTTGAGTAGTCAACCACTGTGATCATTGGAGCATTTACACAAGATCCCTAAAAAACATAAATACAAAACATCACACATCAATCTACATCAGTGAACGTAATTTAATCAACCTATCAAAGTACTTTGGTCTCCTAGAGACACGAGCCTTGGTTTGACAAATTATTTTCTTAGAATAAAACTTCTACCTGACTGGTTTTCAAATTTTCTTAACAAGATGAAACAACAATAATAAAGACAAAAAAGGATAACATACCATACATTCCATTTCTCCAACAGAAAAAAGGCCATCCTTAGTCACTTCTGCAGAATGTAACATAGTGACTTAAATTAAAACCAAAACAGGCTCAAGCAGACTCTATGTTCTAAAGTGCAAAAAATCTCAAAATAAACAAACAAGAAACGTGAATAATTGAGTTTACCATTGCGCTTCACTCCCAAGTGACTCAATAGTGCAGCTTCAATGTCCCTAGAACCACGGATCATGCAAGGCGTTGTTCCACATACCAATAGGTGGTATTTCCCAACCTTCAATTGCAAACAGGTAACTTAACTAATGAGAAACTCAAAATAGTAAGCAGATCCTACATGTTATAAGTGATAACCAATTTAAAGCATGAAAATATTACCTTTTGTCGGTTAAACATTGAATAGAAGGTTGCAACCTCATATACACGAATTGGAGGAACTTCAACGATCTTAGCAACCTTTAATAATGACATGACATTTAGATGGAATGTTGATTTACTCATAATAATCACGTATAAGAAAACATACTGAAGTATCAGTATCAAATAAGACACTAGCAATGTTAGATACCATCATAACAAGTCATTAAAAATCACTGTCGATATATAATAAACCATGGGAAAGATTAACAGTAACATCCTTTGTGCATAGAACTTGCAGATGAAATACCAATCATGCATTATTTCTTTGTTAGTTTGTTACATAAGTTTGAGTAGCGGATATCCATCATAAACAAACTTTTAAAGATTAAAATCAATGTAGAACCAGAAGCAACCATAGATGTTATCTTTACTCATGCGAGTTGGGAAGTTGCCTATAGGAGTTCTTACAGCTGCTATTGCATAAGTTGCATACACAATTCAGCACCATCAAACACACACACTCTCACCCCAATGAGAAAAGATAGGAAAAAAATTAAGAATTAGAGGAAAACCCAAATAGAAGCACATCAAGATTAGTGATCTTGTTTAGGATATGATTCCCAATCACAACTATTATAACCAACAAGTGAAAGGTAAAAGTGAACCAAAAGCAATAGGCAATAGTACTAGATGTTTAACAGTTTTGATTTCCTTGCAGATGATATCACAAGATAGAAAAACACATTGAACGGAAAACACAAACAAAATCTGATATTAACATACATGATTCATTGCTGAAACTGAGAGCCAACCTCCATGTTGCTGTTGCGCAAGATCAAGCAAGGGAATCACAGCCGATTGCTTATAATTTGTTGGATAATGGGATAATATCTCAGTAACCTATACAACAGTAAATCTTCATACTGTTAGTGTCCACATTAGTACATTTCAAAACTAAAGCACTGTGCTTAAGATAAACCAAAACCATTAACTTCACCATAGCTTTAACATAAATTTCCTATTGTGAAGATAGAGATTATCAATCACAATGCATAAAATGGACTTAAATGCCAAATAACAATCCTAAACTTAAATAGATCATCCCGTAAAATAGTTCTAAACATTCCTTGACAACTGCAATTGATAATTAACCGAGCAAACACCATTTATCCCTTAAACTAACTAAACCATTATACATCAAAGTCCAAACAATTCATCACCAAACACTATGGTAATCCAAATATCTAATATCGCGCATTCAAATTATACATTTGAAAAAGAAGAAGAAAGATTTCAACATTTTGAAACACTAAAGACAGCTCACCTTTTCCTTGTTAGTTGCCGAGAACTCCCATGGAAGGTCCGGATTATTATCGGGGCTATCAATATGCTGAATTCAAAAATATGATTAATCATGTCTTTTACATGCTAATATACTACAAAAGGGAATCTCAACAAGTATATAAAAAAATTGCAACAACGAAACGAACACTAATCAACTCACATAGTTCAGCGCAGTCGAGAACGATCGCGATGCCTGCAGCAAACATAAGTTAGACTCGAATAAAAATAGAAAAAGATGAGCACAAAAATGTTGTAAATTGAGAAGGAAATAACCTGTGGCCGACGAAAAGCTTGACGGATCTCGAGAATGCGTTGAGTGGCGAGACGGCGCAACATTTTACCGTTAAATCTAAGGGATTTTCAGGCGAAATGGAAGACGGAGAGAGATTTGTTTTGGGTGCAGCTCGAAATTAGAAATCGATATTTGCAGGTGGTGTTGTTGAGGTTTCTTCAATCTTCACTTCAAAGGCGTGTTCCACACACGACCTCAATTTAAACAGGCCCACTTCATAATATTGGGCTTCCCACATTTCATAATTATTTTCACTTTTATTAGTCATATAAATATAGTGCTTTCTTATTTTCTCTTTTTATAATATGAAGAAATGTCCTCTCTATTTATTACCATAAAACTTAGAAGGTTTGTGGGTATATATGAAGTTTTAATGTTCAATTCCATCAAAAGTAATTTCAACTAAAAAAATTATTAAGAAATTGTTTAATAACTACCACGTGTACTGAGCATGTCTCTTATATTACATGGGCTTCTCTCACAATTAATTAACCGATTTATTTATCCAGCTCTTGATGGGCTTTACCGGCACTTGGTCCACTTATATGATTTAAAAGATTACATGTATAAAACAATATACGAGTCTTGATTTTTAATGGCTTCTAGAGTTATGGTCTTTACAGAATAACAAAGAAAGTAATCTACATCATTTTTTATATAATGAAGTTTTACAACATGTGATTCCTATACGAATGAAGAATTCATATATCTTATAGATTACCTATAGCTGGGTTGAGTAGCAAAAAGAAAAGGTGTCTAAACTGAAAATAAGCTACTATTATTGAATTATTCGTGTGTCTGCTAAGCAAATTATTCATTTTTTTAAAAAATTAGATTATATTAAGATTAAATTACATGGCCGGGTCACAGAGGACTCAAACCCAAGAACTTAGCCTTGGACATTAACCTCACTATCACTAGGCAACACACGCACGCCAAAAATTATTCATTTCCAAGACAATTGTTTTATATGTTTTTGGTCTCGTTTCTAATACACTTTTGGTCTTCAAATGCTTAGTTTATTGTTCGAGTTGATGCTTTGGTTTTCCTTATGCTACATTGTAGGTAGAATCAACAAAAATGACTCCCGAGAGTTCAATAAAGGAAACGAGACCAAAAGACGAAGAAAAATGGCAAAATTTGGACTTTGGCCGAAGATGGACCTAGCGAGCGCTAGGACTCCAGCGCTCGCTAGGGTGGAGCATGGAAGCGGGCAGAACAAAAGCCCAGCGACCGCTAGCCCCCAGCGGTCGCTGGCCCTACGCACTCCCCATGGGCAGAACTTGGGGCTAGCGAGCGCTACCCCCAGCGCCCGCTAGCCCTTGCAAAGAAGAGAAGACAGAACAGTGAGGTAGCGAGCGCTACCCCCCAGCGCTCGCTACCCCACTGCAGTGTTGCCTCGCCCAGCGAGCCAAGGTAGCGCTCGCTGGCCCCTAGCGAGCGCTACTCTGGCGCAAGCCTTCCCTCTATTTAAACGCCCACGCGTGATTTTTCATCACCACTCTCCTTCACGTTTTGTACTTTTAGTTTAGGGTTTAGACCACAAGAGAAAACACTCTTAGTTCAGTTTTTATTTCATAGTTCGTTCTTCAAATTCATTGTGGATTCGTTCGTGATTCAAACTCGGAGTATTTTAATGCATTGTTTACTTTTTCAATCCGTGAGTTCTTTTACTGCTTTATGAATTATTTTCTTTCCGTTCTTTCCTTGATTAATATCAAATCCATTAATACAAATCTTTCAATTATGTTAATTAATCAATTCAAAACATGTTTAAATTCAGTTTCCTTAATTCTTCATTCTTAGATTTAGGATTTAATTACTTTATTAATTCTCGCCTAGGTAATTCATATTTTAGATTCTTTATTTTCATTCGCCTAGATAAATTCATTAGATTAGTTAAAATATCAAAATCCTTCTTTTTAATTGCTTTCTATTCTGCGACATAGATAGAAGCCCTGCTTAGCCTTTCTCGAGAATACGACTTAGGGTTAACTTATTAATATACAACGAACTCGTACTCTTGCGAGCAATTTTATATAATAAATTGTAAGTATATTGGCTGGAAAAATTCCACATACCCGATACTGAGTCCCTTTATCGGACAGTGGGTCTTGTCTAAACAACGCCACGCATTGCAGTTTAAAAATAAGTTGGAACAACAATTCAACTTCCAAAGCCAAATAATTAAATGAAATGTGCAATCTAAATTATGTATTAATTCAACGTTTCATCCGATAACATCAAGGGTATGCTCGAAAATTAAATGATGAACAAAAATAATGTTTGTAGAAAACTATGTATGTTTGATTTATATATATTGTTCACTGAATACACTAGTCACTCTTATCATTTATATACTTTATTTACTTATTCGTGTTTCGCTAATCTTATGAATACATAGTTAATAAATCACGAGGTATTGATCAATAACAGAGAGAGAATTGAATGATAATAATAATAATAAATATAAAGTAACCCATGCGTATTTTGATAAAAAAAAAATATAGTTTGGTGTGAGTTTACAAAATAAGCAAAATTATGAACTATTTAAGATTATTCCACCGATTGCGATAGACATAACTTAATTAATATATCCAAAGTTGATGTGATAATTTTACATAATGACACGTCCACTTACAGATCACTATATTTTATATTTTTTATTTGTATTAAAATAAATTAAAATATATATACTCAAATCAATAATCCCTCGAAGAGTGATACTTGGTAAAATTTTATTAACAAAATTAATATTTACTTACAATTCATGTGACATGGTTTGCAGGTCATTTCTTACCATAGATAGGGTCGTTCATTCCCTTGCTTGGATATCCCTTATTGTGATTGATATGATGGAATGGAATAAGGTAGGAATGAAATGGAGTGTGGAATGGAATGAAGTGTGGAATGTAATGAAATTGTTAATCCATTCCTATACTTGGTATGTATAACTATAAGGAATAAGAATGGAAAGAAATGACAATTTATTTATTAATTTAATCCTTATAATTGATAACTACAAATAAAGTAAATAAATAAATTATATTTATATTGTAATGCGAAATCATACTTTTAATATTCCAAGTAAATTTATTATTATCATTTATGTTAAAAAAAAATTGTTGAAATTCTCTATTTTTTCTTTATTTTTCAATTATTTTTATGGACCAAAATAATTCAAAAAAATATATATATTTCAATATAGGATATAAAACGTGGGGGTGAACATTCGGATACATGGTTCAATTTTGTCTAAAAAATCAAACCAAACCAGATTAATAAAAATGGATCAAAGAAGATAGTTCAACCAAACAAAAAATTAACTAGACCAAACTAACAAAATTTATTTTGATTTAGTTCGATTTATCCAAATATTTTATTTCGTAACTTATTCCATTCAATTTTAAGATAATTAATTAAAAAAAAAATAATCATTCATTATAGTTATCATGTACTAAAAAATTAAAAATTATAATCACAATACTTAAATTATTAAAATATTCTCATATATCTTCAATAATTTCAAATGATAATAAACATTATAAATTTATTGAATTTCATAGTTTGTAAATCTAGAAAAAATAAAAATAAAATGAAGTGAATAAATTATCACATTTAATTTATTAAATAATTTTAAAATTTAAATTATTATAAAATATAATAAAAATAATAAAATTATATATGATAAAATAATTTTATTTGATAAAAATAAATTATATTTTAATATTAAAAAATAATTCGATTTTTGTATATTCTTTTGATTTGGTTTTATCTAAATCCTATTCAAATCTAATTAGAAATTGATTTTGAAATAAAATCCAACCAATCAAATATTTGAGATTTATTAATTTGGCTCACACCTACTAAAACGTGTATGCTATGTTATAACTAGGGGTGTAATCGAATCGAACTGAACCGAATACTGTCTGGCTCGAGTTTGGCTCGATTAAAAATTCGAAGGCTCGAGTTCGGTTCGAGTTTTGAAAATCAAAGTTGAGTTCAGTTCGATAAATAAAAAACGAGCTCGAGTTCGGTTCGTAAATTATTTGATTTAATAGTAAATTCGAACCCGAGCTCGAACTCGGCTCGAGTTCGAGTTCGTTAAAAAGCTCGTTTATTAAATTATTTTGTTAATATTATATATTTTTATATTATTTTGATAAATTCGTGAACTAGTTCGTATATAAAGTTCGTGAAATATTTGAAGTTCGACTCGTTTTTAAAGTTCATGAACAAACTCGTTAACAAAGTTCGTGAACTAATCAAAGCTCGGTTCATTAAATTATATTCGAACATGTTCGCGAACTTTTCGAACCGAATACCTTTAGGCTCGAGTTCGGCTCGAAAAATTATTCGAGCTCGGTTTGAGGCTCAAGTTCGGTTCGTTTAGTAAATGAACAAATTCGAAACGAACTTTTATCGAGCAGAGTTCCGAATAGTTCGCGAATAGTTTGGTTCACTTACACCCCTAGTTATAACAATCAAAAATAAAATCATATAGCAATAAAATCTAAATTAGAATGAAAATTTTAAATTATAAAATAACTCATTTTGCATAGCAAATAAATAATATCAAAAAATTTAAAAATATATAATTTATATCATTTAATGAATCTTTCTAATAATATATATTTTTATTAAAAATAGTATTTTAAATATTATAAAAAATTTAACATTTTTTTTGGTAGGGGAGATGTATGATGTATAGTAAAATTAACAAAATAATAAATATTTTAATTAATTTTGTCTTAATGAAAAATAGCAAAAAAAAAAATATTGAATAATTAGTTTGGAGCCTAGGAATGGCTAATACCTTTGATTAGAGAGGAATGACTAATACCTCTCCTAATGGAATGGTAATTCCAAACGGAATGTCGATTTCTAATCATTCCATTCCACCCTCCATTCCATCATACCAATCACCTCCTTAGCTTTGAGTAATCCTATCTTTTGTGCAGTCATTTTGTTATTTGATTGAGTTAACTTTTAACGTTGGTTCATAAAAATAAAAATAGAAAAACAAATACTACTACATAATTGGTTTAGTTTATATCAAGTGTGCCATGTACCTAGCTTTTGTGCAAAACTAATTATTGGAACACAAGATCCATTAAATCTGGAAACAATAAATCATCGGCCATCAGATCTTAGGTTTAATTTTGTGCTAAACTCATTAGAACATACGATCCATTATATTGGAAACAAGATATTATAATCGGCAAACTAAATCTTTGTAACAATTCAAATCACCTAATTTCACATTTCTTAAGAACAAAGTTGTTTTTTTTATTGGGAATTTTAAGAACAAAGTTATGCCTTACAACGAGGATCCAACTAATTTTGTTCTGAAGATCATTTTAATTAACATAAATTTATAAATTCTTCTATATATATTTTTAAAGAAAAAACAAATCATAGATTATCATAAAAATAGATGATATTTATATGTAAATTAATCGATAAAAGAAAGAAATAAAACCTCAACAACACCATATGAATTAAGAATCAGAAATTTTGATCTGCTTCTATTGATATCGTATAGTGTATGACACTAAATCTACACTAGTAAATACATTACAAATTTTCCGAATTCCACTCATAAAAAATTGGAAAACCAAAAAACACACAAAAAAAAAGAAAAGAAAAGAAAAAAAAAACATCAAACTTGTCTAACATATATGTACACACATGCTGTCAAAAAACACTTTTTTCTTTCCAGCTGCAGATCTCTGCCATAGCCCCGTTTGAATTTGTGCATGAATTTCCTGATCAAAGAACCCTAATCAACCCCTATTAAATTAAAAGGGGTGGTTTCTTCTCGCATGCACCAAATTCAAGACACTCGCATATATCAAGTACTGTGTGCAAATTTTGAATCTATAGGCAGGCCAAGCCTCTGGCTTCAGATCCCTTCATGATCCTCAACCTCTTGCAAGAGGAAACAAACATCTCCCATGGCACGTCCCCAACTAGCATCCAATCCCCATCCTTATCTTCATATGTCGGCGCATGTTCAGATCCGTCGTATCCTTCTCTCTCTGAATACACTCCTATGCTGCACGTGAACATCTTCTCCAGAGCCTTGAGCAGATCCAAGTAATTCTCGTAACACTTGAGATCGATCTTTCTTAGGTATGGAGCTCCATCCATGCTCACCTTCACGAACATCGCCGACCCCTCCGACTCCGATTTCTTCTGCAAAATATTCTTCCGGTAAGATCTCACCGGAGGCCAGCCCACCACTTGCGCTCTGAAAATTAGAAGAAAAAAAAATACCATCAGAAATCGATCGATCGAGATATTGATTTTAATTTGCGCAAACACAAAGAAATCTAATTTATCACAATAACTTACTTTGGAGGTGGGGCAATTGAGTCTTTGTGCTCACTGTTTCCGCAGGTGGAATCATCCATCTCCGAGCACGATCTCTTGTTACTGATCTTCACCTGAGATTCCTCCCTTCCGGGAAGCCCTAATCTCAGCTCCGTCGCTACAGAGGTTTCCATCTTACTCAAAAAAGAAGTTACGTGGAAAAGAAAACCTTGAAATTTGGTAAGGGAATCGAGGTGGAGAGGTTGAATTGGGAAATGAGAATGGGAGAGAAGTGAATGAGGCGTGGGGAAGTTTTATAAGGACGGTTACGGGAGAAGACAGGAGGAGGCGGGTAAGTTAATCCCCGTGTGCATGGAATTCATCATGGGAAGAACCACGCGCTTTGGGGGCCGCACGCGCTGCTGAGAGGCGAGTGGTGGGGACGGAGCGCGTGGAGGGTTGGGGACAAGGAGTTATGAGTGGAGAGAGAGATGTTGGGGAAAAGAAGGGCAAAATTGATGCGGAGGGGAAAGGGAAACAGCGGTGGGACAATCGCAACCGCCGTTATTCAAGGCTGTGGACCGCCCTGATTTCATCGCACGGCTCTCCTGCGCTTTCACCCATCACGGCCGTCCATTCTTCATCCTCATTTATTTATTGCATTCCTTTTTGGCTTCTAGATTTAGGAAAGAATATTTGAAAAGTGGAGTATATGTTAAGCCTTATCTTGTACACAGTATAACTGTATAAATTAAACGTGACGGTGAACAATTCGTGGTCTTTTTATATGCTTTTGATAAGTCGTGTCTATGCATGCATGAAGGAGAGTAGTTTTGTTTTACTATTAGAGTTTTGTACGTATACACTGTTGTAAACTTGTAATTCACCATTTTTATACTCAAATTCCAATATTTGTGATAAATTTGGTGATCAATATGGAATATGGGATTTATCAGTATATATAGATGAACTAATACGTTAATCTGCTGAATCACTAAAACATTAATACAGTATTGTTTTATGTTTACAGCAGAAAACAATATTTTCATCAATTTTACGTAACTTTTACAGAAAATCAAAGGTTTTCAAATTTGGAATGAATTGTTTTGTAAATTGAACATGATGGGATGAATATAATTCTGAAGCATGAGTGGTCGTATAACTCAATTTCACTCCTATATCATATATGTATAGATAGATGAAGAGATATTAATTAAAAATAGAAACATGAATTTTGACGGGAAAATGAACGGGTCTCTTTTGGTTATATAATATCTCTTTAGAGAATTACATATCAAACTAACAATTGTATGTTGTTACTCCTTCGCAACAATTAATCGGGCTGACCTGTTCGGTCTCGGATTAACTTTATCAGATTGTTGATTTATTCGATTCAGGTTAAATGAAGCTGAAATTTTACAATTCTAACCTTAAATTTTCAGTTTTCAAACTAGTCGATCGGATTAAAATATTTACAATTTTTAAATATATATATATATATGTATATTTTAAATTATGATTCTATAATTATATAAAATATAATAAATAAAATAAAATTTTAACACATAATTAAAGATTAAAGTTTATCATGCATAAATTTAAATATATAAATGTGTTACAATTATATTTATTTAGCGATTACTTAAATGATGGGTATAATAAATACATCTTTTAAATATAAAATTAAATGTATTCTATAAATATATTTTATTTTATTTGTTCATTGGATTAATCGAGTGAATACACTTAGATCAATCGGGTTCGGATTGTTTTTAATTTAATTTATTCAAGTAAACTGGCACTTTGAGCGTAAATTAATATCCCTAGTTACTACATACATCCGTAGCAGGAGTACATATGGTAAAACGAAATAGGGAAAAGAAGAGAGCAAGAATTGAGTGAATTTTGAAACAGAAAATTAAATGATAGTAGGAAGAAGAAATGGGAGGAGGGGAACAGGCCATGTGAGGTGGGGCCCAATATGTCGGGATAATGGAGCATGGGCATCATGTGATGTGACTAATGCCATAAATGGGGCCCACACTGAGAAATGGTCGTATGCGACGGAGTATGTGGTAGGGAGGGTGTGGGTGCATCACCATGTTAACTTCCATGTGAACTTAGACATATCTCATAAAGCATGCCCCCAATTTAATCTCTCTCTATTTCTCTCACATCCATTCAACTCTCCCCAAATTAGTTTTAATTATGTAACGCATCTCACTATTTTAATCAAACGTTGATCATAAAATGTTTGTATATTTATCATACCTAAGTTGATCTTTTAGTTGACTTCCTCAATTCCATATTTTATCTTGATTCTCACATATCTCAGATATTATTTGTGAAGACTTCCATCAAATTTCTTCTTTATATTTATTTATTCGCCTTATTGCATGCTATTATTATTTGGAAATTTAAGTAATTTCCGTTTCCAAGATCACATTTTCACTCTTTGATCTCAATTCTAAAGGCAACAATATATATGAATCTTACAAGCCAAAAGGATGAATAATTTCTAGAGAATTGCAAAAAACAGAAATAACTAGCTATATACTCCACAAAAGTGACTAATGCATTATCTAATTAAGTATAAGTTCAAAAGAAGTTCCCAGTACTGAATTATTTGAGTTTTCAATCTCTTAAACTTGCGTGTATATAATAAATGTATCTATATAAGAAGAAAGATTGAAATGAGTCAAAAAGGATGATGAATGGGAAAAGAGAAAGTAGGTTAGAATAGAAAAGAAAAAGGAAGCTTTAAACAGAAAGAGAAAACGTGAAGTTGAAGCGAAGCGGAAAAACATAAAAACAAAATGAGAGTAGTTACGTTGCTCGATAAGTAAGATTTTAATCAAGTGTAAAAAGAAGTTATCAACACCCCTTTCTTGCACCAAAATTTGTAAATTATATTTATATGTAATATATATACACACTTTGATTTGTATTAATAATTAAGGCTTACACCTCGGGCATGAATTTATTGACCATGCACTGAAATCAAAAGTGCAGTCATAAAGCAATCAATGAATATCACTAAAATTATTAGTCATTTAATGGTACGTCTAATTTTTTATAGTTATACTCTCAAATATATGTTTTAAATTATTATTTAATAATTCAACTTTTAAATATTACTAAAAATTTTATTGACATACATTAAAATTTTATGATACCATATTAGTTACACCCAAGTATCACTATTTAAAAGTTTTGTTGTAGTATCTCTCCTTTGAAAGGTAAATTACCGTAAAGAATTCTTATATTTTGCCAAACTTTTTTTACAATAATGTCATGAATTAGTTTCCTGTCGATCACATAATCATTTTTTTATAAGAAGAAAAAAGTTGGTGTTTTAACGACAATATCCGTTTATATATATAAAGCCTCCTGATAAATTAAATAAAATAAATAAGCATATTTAATTAAAGGTATGTATAAAATTTAAATCATGAATGTCCCGATTTTCCTACCTAAATTATTTTATAATGACTACTCAAGTTGGTTGAACGTAAATAATTATAAAATTATTGTGGCGTTTATAATTTTATATGATATGAATCATTGATAAAAATAATTCAAATTAATCTAATGTTTACTTTGACGTACAAATGATAGATTGTTCAATTTTTAACTAATTTAACAATTTGATTCTTCAAATATCTAATTATATATTTTATCAATCTAGCTTATATATCACTATACGTATACGTTATCCATATATATATTTTTTTAAATAAGAAAAAGATTTTTATATCAATAAAGGTATAAGAAATGTCTCTAACCATACAACAACAAGAAGAAACAAACAAGCCCAATGAAACATCAAACTCATCTAACCACTAGCCTCATTGAAATGAATTAACAACTCAACTACTGAACTACTGAACTTAATACACATACCCTCTTTCTTTCTCTTCTCATTTCCCAGTTTCATGTCAATGCTTTGATTTCACCGAATAACTTTTCATGATGTCATACTCCATTATTAAAAATAAGATCATTCATTTTGTTCCAAATTAACAACACCATACACATCCAAATAGTTTCAAGAGTTGCACGCCTTTTTCCCCTCTCCATATATATATTACTTTTATCTTATTTCACTCTATATACATATAATCTAAAATACACAATCCTCAAAAAATATAATGTATTTATATACTCTTTTTTACATAAGATCCCACAAAATACTTATTATTATTATTAAAAATATGCATTACGATTTTTTTTTCTTAAAATACAATCCCTCCATCCCAACTAAGTTGAAGCGTATATTATTTTGGACCGTCCCAATTAATTAAGTTGGGGCGTTTCTTTTTTGGGAAACCTTTATCACTCACACAAGTTTAAATAATATATATTTCTATCATCACTCTATACATTTTCCAACTCTAAACATACACTCTTTAATTACTGTGTTCAAAAGAAATGTCTCAACTTAGCCGGAAGGAGGGAGTATATAAACTCTACCGTAACACTTTTCATGAAGCGAAGGAATATCTAGTTTCATTTCGTCTTATATTAAGTAGGAAAACTCACATGCAATCTTGCAATGAAAATCAACTTATGGTACATAATATTAAAAAATAGTTGATGTCAGTAAATAATATCACAAGATTCGTACTGCAAAACCTAAATTCAGTTTGTCGGCTATAAAGTTGTTATTAATAAATATCACAAATTAGTTTTGGTTATCTAGAGTTGATACTACGTATAGATAAACTGTTATGTTGACTAGCTCTTATAGTTTAGAACTTTAGATAAATTAATCTTTATATATCAAATAAACAAATTTAATACAACAAATTTCTTGATATATGAATTACCAAAAAGGATAACTAGCTAAAAGGCTCGTTTAAAAGTGAAATTAAAATTATTAATACTGAATTGCTTGAAGTATACTTATTTGAAAATTTACATTGAAGTTAAATTAGTGAAGTAAATATATATAAATATGGCCGGAAACTTACTAGAGAGGCTTATAATCGTGAGATTATTGAAGTATAACTAGTACTTAATATTTATTGCCCAAAAAGGAATAATGAGAAATAATATATAGAAAAACTAAACAAAGCTTCAAAGCAAGTAGAAAGTTGGTAATGAACAATTGAGTTGTTGCTAATCATTCATATAACTAATTTAAATACTTGTTTATATATAATATATCAAAATATATGGATGGGGTTGGTGGCATGAAATTAACTTTCATATATGAATTGATTACCGAAATCCATGTGAAAAATGATGCACATACATAGGATTCTGATTTCTGAATGGTGGAAAGTGGATTTAATTTCAAAGTCATAAACAGTGGGTTGTGTAATCTATTCAAAGTTGATTATATATGTTAATTAGGTGGAATAATCAACACATGCAATTATGCTCGGCTCGCAATTTTCTTTTCCTTAGGGGACATGCAATTATGCTCATTAATTGGTAATAAATCGATCAGATTAGTTCATCGAACTTGAATCAATTCTATTATAACATCTCCTCTCTTAATTTAAAAAGTAGTATTAAGTAAGATACCTAGCTCCGCTACTTGATACTGAAGCCTTTCAATCCAAACTCTAGTACTAATGGCCATATCACATGATCAAAGCTCGTCTGTTTCATTTATTAATTTTAATAATTCATTGAAAAAATAATATTATATATATATATATAGTTAGTTTTCACTTTTCACGGGTGGAATGGCAGTAGTACGGCAGCAATGAATGCTAAAAGAATGGAATTGTCAATTGTCCACACAAATAATACAATATTACAAGTTGAGCCGAGCTCATTAACATATTTGTATACTCGAGTTCGATATTTGAGTTTGAATTTTAACTATTAAGCTCGATCGAGACATGATCATCGAGTTCGAGTTGAACTCGAGTTGGGCTTGACATGAACTCGATAATATAATACTACATCCGTCCCGCTTAAGATGAGACATGATTTTAGAAGAGTTGAAAAGTAGTGTAAAGTAGTGATATGAATATATATTATTTAAATTTATGTGTGTAAAAAACGTGTACTAAAAAGGAAATACCTCAACTTAAGTAGGACGGTCCAAAAAGGAATACGTCTCATCTTAATTGGTACACAGGAAGTAATATACAGATACGAGATTAAATTAGGTTCGTCAAAAGCTCATATATTTGTCCGAGCTCAAGATTGATTCAAACCTATTAGCTATTAAAAATATTAATGTTTTATATATAAGGCTCAGCTCGCAAATTAACAGAACCCGTCATAATAAAATTATCGAGTTAATTTTGAGACTCGAGCTTGAGTTGGTTAGTTTCGAGTCGAATTCCTATGTATGAAAATATTTCTCACAAATAGATTTATTTATTTTCATGTTTTGTTTTATAATATCGAGTCGAATTACAAACTAGCTAGCTTTATTTATTTTATATAATATAGAGTCAATGACTTTTTTGAAAATATATGTAATAAAACTAACTTTTTTAAATCCAGCTATAGATATCTCATAAATAGCTCGCTCTATTGATTTACCCCTTAATAAAAATGCATTTAATTATCTTCTTCACCTAACTTTCATAATTAATTAATATTGATTAAAGTCTCTTTTTTGGGTATTTATTATTGGATAAAAATGCTTAGATTGTTGACAGTCCTAAAATGATATGTATCGTAAAAAATAGGTACATCAATAAAGTTAACATCATATCATGATTTTTATTCCTTTATATTACGTTGCGACGTTGTAGAAATCAATTCATGCATTTACATCTTACCAACTACCAATTAAATTAATGTGACGTGAATTGATGGGAAATTCTACAAATATGTGGTTTTTTTCAAATCCAAACTTTACAAATATGTTGGTTGTCAATTGTCAATACTAGTAAATTAAATCAATGGGGACACAATTTCATTTCATATCTTTCAGTGTATCTAAGTTAACAAGCACCACTACAAAGCGTAAACGTATATAATATGCTCACCATTCATTTATTTTCCATGAATAATCAAACATTAATTGCTTTCTTGTTCTAATTTTTTTTATTTATTTTCTGCATAATTGAATTCCAAAGTATGTATCACATTTGAATTTTATGCACGAACACGAAATATCTGGAACGGAGAAATGTAACCTTGAAATATTTAAGTTGCATATATATAATGTACATCACACATGCAATTGCTTCTTCGTATTTATATGTAATTTTAAACAAATTTGATACTAGTATATATACTCATTAATCTTTCAAACCAATTTAAATTTATAAAATATATGAATAATCATATAGAATTGTTACTATATATGATGACTCCACTTCTCACACGTTAAACTTGACTTCTTTAAAAAATTGTATTATATTAAATTTAAATTACATAATCGTATTAATAAAGACTCGAATATGAGATCTATTGTCTTGTGCATTTTTCACTTAAGTAATTTAGTCATATATTCATGAGTATCAATTGTTACTACTTATTACTTGGAATTGGAAATATATCTTCCTTTTTCTAAATCTAACAAATAAGATATATATGAGTAACAATTAACACAATATAATTATATAGTATATTACATATTTTTCTCTAAAAATGTGACATTATAAGTTCTATAGCTATTTTAGCTTACATCTGTCTAATAATTTCCTGGCTACAGCTATAATATATATTTTCTTATCAAAGTTAATTTCGTCTTATAATGTTTAACTTTTTATTTGATTATAATACTCCTAATTAGAATGATGATACACAAGAATCAACTAATTATACTCCACCTGGCTGGCATATATGGACCAGAAAGAAGCCAGTTGCAAGAATGGGCATAGGTCTTGTTTGCCAGTTCTTGAAGAACTCCAAAAGTACAACTCATGAGATGGTGGAAAGTACAAACCCAGCTCTCCAGCAGAAAGTTTGGACAGACACAGACTAAGATGTTTTCACATTGAGTCATCTACTTGGTTTAGTTTGGACCAAACTGATTTGCTGGCATTCTTCAACCCAACTAATATATGCACATTATATTTATTTATTTTCAGACAGATATGTTTTAGCTTTTAGGACCACAGACAAGCAAGCCCTACTTCCTTAGAATTATTTAGATCTGGACTTTGAATATTTTGGTCTTGTCCAAACCATTTTACTCCCTACACCACCTCATATTATACATACACACTTCAACTTCTTCAATCCTCATCCATATTGTGGACCTCCTTCTACAGCTAATGCATTCCTCTCAATTATTTTTGCAGTTTTTTGGTGTTTTTGGTATTTAGATCTGTCACATTTTACATTGAAGATAAATTTAATACATATGTACTCTATTAGTCCCGAATTTATTGTCAACCTTCGTATTGTGTTTAATAAAAATTCTCGGTTAATTTTTTGGATTATGATGCAAAGAGGTAAAAGAAGTCATTCAATTTGTCCACTTCTCTCAAAATGAAGAATTATGTGAATAAGAAATTATTAGGTTATGTTTTGGTTATAAGAGATCATCCAAAAAAATGGATGAAACGTACTCCCTTTTATTTATATTTATAAACTTATTTAATGCTCATCATGATAAATGCTTGCATACAAATATTACAAATTTCTAAAAAAATATTGAATAAAGGTAAAATTGAAAAATAAAAATCATAAATAAATTCTAAAGTTTTGAAATAAAATATTTAGTAAGGACAAGAAGAAAGTAAGATGGGAAATTTAAAAAAAAAATAATTAGAGGGAGAGTATTAGATTGATGATAACTAGAAAGAAAAAGTCGCAATTTTTTTTCTTTCTAGAAGTTGGTTTAACACAGTTTTAAACTTTTAATAATTAAATGGCATAGTTTTATTGACGGAGATCCAAGTGAAAATAACAGTTTTTTGTTCTTCACAAATGTGAAAAGAACAGTATACTGACATTCGGTTCATCACTAAGGACAACGGAGTCACGTTAATTTATTACCAGGATTTAAGAATAATTTACATTCTAAATATCGAGAATAGAATGGCAGCGACATGCAGCATATAAGCTAATATATTTTCTTTTCATGACTGATTTCAATTTCGTTACAGCAGTACATTTTTCTCTTAATTCCTGAACAAATAATAGATCGATCGATGGATATTTATATATAAGGAGCTAGCTAGGCGTCCCATTTAATTTAATTCACAATCGATGTATATGGTAGCTTATACTCAAAGCATAAATGCAAATGAACTGGTCTTCGATACTTTCGGCCTTTATATTCAATTTTTAGAAGACTTCAAATAGGAAATTAGTTAAGGATTCCACTGTTATCTCTGCATGGGTTTAAGTCTAAAGGTAAGATGGTATTTTATCTACTATTACTCCCATAAATCAGATATTTTATGCATCTCTCATCCAATGCATAAAATCACGCATGCATTTTGGTGTGAAGTTAGCACCATTTACTAGTTATGATTCTTGATAGTGATGAGTGATGAATCAAAGTAAATGAATTTGCAAAGGGATCGAGCAAGGGGAGAGTTGAATGCAAATGCAATGTATGTGGTGGTTTAATAAAATTGGATGAAAAAGATGGTAGGAATCCTAGGTTGATGGAATGGAAAGCACTGCACTGCATTGCATTGAATACAAGAAGAAGAGGATAAGAGTGCACACGTGTGAGTTATTAATGGTGATGTCTGATGGATGGAGAGATGTGGGCCTTCCCACACGTGCATTTAGGTTTCGTCTTGGACTTTTTACCTTTGAATTGTGGCCCATTTTGTCCTCTTTCAAATATGGGCCCACTTTCACACACCCATGGACTTAATTTGCCTCCGTTTCTTATATCTTGGATCTTACCATCATCAACCTTTGCCTTCCCTCACATTTTACTCCATCTTTTCTAGTTATGCATTATAAACACACACACATGTACTCGACATCATAAATGAATTGTGTACCTAGTTGTTGTACCTTCGTAATTTATTGATCCAGATAAATAAATATTAGTAATATCCATTCATCTACTATTAAAGTGGTATAACTATTTTTTCTTTCTTTCTAATATCCTTATTTATCCATTCAAAATAAAAATATCGTTAATTCTAAATTATTTACTCATCCGGAACTACATATGATAATTGATAAGTATGCACAGAATGTGTTAATTTATAAAATACCAGTGAATCAACTTCGTTGGTTTCTAAGTAAGTGTTTGGGCGTGTGTTACCTCAGCCACAAAAATGGATTTTTTTTTTTATTATTGGAAAAGAATTGATACTATCTAAATCACAAATGAATCACTCCATCGTGTATTTCTTATTGACAATTTTCTAAGAAATATATATATATTTTGCATAATTTAAACAAAAAAAGTCCATAATCTTATTGGAAATATCTATCCAATAGTTAAATAAAACAAGATCAAACATGAAACACCTACAATTACAAAGTCTAGATTTCATTCAATGCGTACGTGTGCCTTAAATGAGGCTTTTCTTGACACGTGGGAGAATTGGACCCACAGCGCCCGTCTATTTATTGGGCTTCGCTAGTAAATAAGGCCCCAATCCTTCGTACATGTTTTGAGCAATCTTTTTCAGATAAGATGTTGGTTTCTATGTTATTTCTTCTTAAATATACTAACAATAATAAATTAAATGAAACTAAAACTCTATTAACTACACACAATGAATTGAAATAATATACTCGTTATGTCTCATTATTTATGACACGTTTCATTATTATAATACACTCAATTGAATATACGACGTGTCATGATTAGTGAGACGGAGGGAGTATTAAATAAGATCTAAAATTCACTCATTATACATTCTTGTTAATGTTAAAATACATTATTAGAATTCGTGACGAATCAAAACAACCATTTTAGTAGACGAATAAAGTATATTTTAACCCCAATAAATATTAACTTTTCTTAGGTCCCATTACACTAAAATATATCTACATGATTTTTGTTAAATCATGTCACTCTTCTCAAACCATATTTTGCATGGATGGATAAAATATAAAATTGAATATATTTTTATTACAAGGAAGAATGCAAATAATTGAATCATCATGCGACGAGACGATCTCAACGGCACTTTCTCATGTTTATAACACTTTAATTCCGTCTTAAGGGAAAAATCGAATTTTAGCTATAATAAGCTTGAGACAATTTTAGAGTTGTTCATCAAGTGAACTCTGTTTAGCTAAATTCGAGTAGAAGATCTAAGCAAATTTGGAAAATAATTGAAATGCTAAATAAAGGGTTTGGTTTAAATGAATAGGATCTACATATGGTTGAGCTTTACTGGAAATGTGAATGGTAGTCGTGCTTCATCGGTATACACTGTCACGCACCCATCGATATATAGTTTAATCATAGACTATTTTAAGTTTGGTATAAAGTGAAGATGAAATGAACATTGAAATAGAATAATTACTGAATATACATTGTCGAATAATTATTATGAAAAAATATACTAGTATGTTAAGAAACTTTTATTTTTATTTTAACAGCCACATAAAATGATAACCAATTGTCTTGTGGCGTTAGACTATAATTAAGTAATTAGTTTTATTTTATTTTATAATATAATTGAGTAAGGCGCCGTCCAATGAATGGAGAAACATGATTGGTTTATGATGGATTTATGATTGGCCTATCATCATCTCTCCTTAATCATGTGAAAATACACACACATATTTATACTTTTAATTTATATCTACGATTAGATATACGTGACTATTTATTAAATATACCTACGTGTTCCGAAGGCCCCAACAATTAGGTACTATCATATTTTAAAATAAACTCGTCTCTAAATGGGGATTTTGTTTCATAATTCCTTATAAGGTGAAAACGGTAATTTACTCATTTAGTTGAATTCGATGTACGATTTTTTTTAACATCAGATGCATATATTAGTTGATTGTACATAAATGGGAATCATTTCCATCTGCAACTATGATTCAATCAAAACTGATACATACTACATGTGCCATTAATTCTTGTGATTGATCCACTTACAAATATATGTGTGTGTGTGTATTTACGCATTTAATCATATATATAAATTTTAAGCTCACTCAATTGCATGTATGTCCCCTTAATTTTGCTGTCTATATACATTTGGATTTCGTTAAATTTAATTTCGGGTTCCAAGAGAATAATTTATTGTGTGAATCAGTCAATGTCAATGTTTAAACCCGACCACCTTTTATTCTTTTACGTTAAAAAATTTTATATTAATCTTTCACTCTGTACGACATTGCAAATCAATAAAGTAGGCTACAGTCTACATAAGTAGAATCCAAGAATACAAAGTCAATTTAGAACAAATTCAATTATTACGAGTATTCATTCAGTAAGTAACAAATCAAATGATGAGCTTCATTGTTTTATACACACAAAAATGTGTGCCTAATAGTTGACAAATTTGACCCGTTAGTAGGCATGACAAGTGATCAGTGCCATTTCTAATTAATACGAACTTGAGAATTTAATTTGCGTGAATATATTTTTATATATATATTTGGATGTGGGTTTATAGTTTGTACTTTATATAGTTAGAGGTTGAAATACATGAAAGAGAGATGGTAAAAAAAGTAAAAAGATAAAAGAGGGAGGAGAGGAGAGGAAAGTGGTGCAGCGGCGCACATGGAATAGGGTTTGACTGAAAGGCCAACAGATTCACATGCCCGCTTCCAGGGCCCCACCCTTCTGAATCTTAGCACATGATTTACTTCTTTGGCCCCACTTCCCACTTCATCCTTTTTACGTTTTCTGTTACTCCCTTCGAATAATAATAACCATATCATATAGTACTAGATTATAGAGGGATATAACCACCGTTTCCTAATATACATAATTTTTTATTTATTTTTGAGACGATGTTACTTGCAACTAACGACTAATATCACATTCATTGTCCGAGTTCAAAAATATTATATTTCATCCATCAACACAAGACTTTCTATTTTTTCTTAATTTTAAGCGATTCCCTCGGCGGCAAGTTTTTTGTGATGAGAACATGGGCAAATCCAACGAACAACTGACTATGTAATTTATAATCTAATTGCATAGCATCTATAACACCATCCATCAATACTTTTACATTCTTACATATTTGTTCATATATTTGTTAAAAAGTTAGATTTTTTAATATGCATGATTTCAAAATAATCGAGGATTTAGAACAGAAAACGACAATTTTGGAATGGAAATTTTGAACGATTCTAATCTCAAATTGGGAACTGTAATAGGCATAACCATAAGGTCCATAAGGGTGCAGCAGCGAGTAGAAGTGAAGAGAAAAGCATAGAGATATGAAAGGGCAAATGAAAAGTAGGAAGCAAAATAATAATAATAATAATAATAATAATAATAATGGGGGAAAGTAGGGAGGGAGAGATGCGCATCAGCATGTCTATACTCAGTCCAGCAAGATTGGATATCCAGCTCATCCATCCTGCCACGTGTCCTACCTCTTTTCACTTATACAGACAAATCCCCATCTACATATACTCCTTTCGGCCCACCCCCTTCCCTTCCCTTCCCTTCCCTTTTTCTACTTCACCATTTCTTCCTTTCTTCTCTATAATCATCCATCCCCATTTTCTATTCTATTCCCCCTAAATCACAACCTCTATTTGCAATCGAAATGGTGGACACCATGCTGCTCACTCACGATAGCGCCAAGAAGCTGGGTTTTGAGGAGACTGAGCTGCGTCTCGGCCTGCCTGGCGCCGGAGATAAGAAACGAGGGTTTCAGGAAACTGTCGATTTGAAGCTCAATCTCTCCTCCAAGGATGTCGCTTCTCATCACACTGATTTTGAGGGAAACAATTTCAAGGATGACGTTAAGACTGATCCTGTTAAGCCTCCTGCTAAGTATGCGTCTCTCTCTCTCTGTATTTATTTTAGGATCAAATGCTGCCACTGCGTGAAAAGTTAGATTTGTTCAGGTTTAACTTTATCTTATCTAAAGCTAGCTAGCTCGCAGCTTAAACAATAAATTAATATCGGTCGTTGGTAGGAGAAATACCGATTCCAGTAGTGTGTGGGCCGTGGCGAGTCAACTTAGCGGAATTTTGCTTATATGCAAGATAATGAACTCATTCACGATAAATTTTTATTATTAAGGTCCTGATTATTGAACCGCGTTGTTTCGAGCTTTTCCAGTTGAGATTTGTTGAAAAAAGTTGTAATAAGCTGCAATAATTGATGTAGGGCACAGGTAGTCGGGTGGCCGCCGGTCCGGTCTTTCCGGAAAAATGCTATGGCAGTTCAGAAGAAAAGCGAATCGGAGGAAAGCGGCGGCTCTGCCGCCTTTGTGAAGGTGAGCATGGACGGCGCCCCCTACCTCAGAAAAGTTGACTTGAAAATGTACAAGACTTACCAAGACCTGTCTGATGCATTGGGTAAAATGTTCAGTTCCTTCACTATAGGTAAATCGTCTCTAAAAACATCCTCTTTTAATATATTTGTGAAGAGAAAACTAATTACTTTAATTTAATTTGTTATGTACAAATCTTGATTTCGTTCAAATAATTTGTGCTTGATTGGGGTGTTTGATATGAAACTTGAAGGTAAATGTGACACTCAAGGAATGCTGGACTTCATGAACGAGAGTAAGCTCATGGACCTTCTGAATAGCTCTGATTATGTGCCTACTTATGAAGACAAGGACGGAGACTGGATGCTCGTAGGCGACGTCCCGTGGGAGTACGTAGCCTTGTTATAGCTTAATTACATATCAATATACTTGAGCTCGCCTCGTACGCATCATGACTCAATTTTTGTGCTTGAATCAAACAGGATGTTTGTTGGATCTTGCAAGCGCCTGCGCATAATGAAGGGCACTGAGGCAAAGGGACTGGGTTAGTAGCATTTTTATCCCCTTTTATTACTCGATTAAGTAAATTACTTAGCTGCATGTACACAATCTTTTAGCTGCCTAGCTATTATAAACCATTCAAAAGCTTAATTAGAACGTGCGTTACAATTGCAGACTCTTATAGAGATGCATGCTACACGTCGTAAAATAGATTGATCTGTATAAAACACATGTTCTCAAAATTGTGAGACACTGTTGTTTTTCACACACTAATGACATTAACATAACATCTAGCTAGTAATATATAGGGAATTGAATTGTTTGTATGAATGATTACAGCACCAAGAGCAATGGAGAAATGCAAGAGCAGAGTGTGACGCATTGAAGCCACAGCCTGCTCCATTGATCTAGTTGGTTGTATCAAACAGAGGACATATAGCACAGAGATGGATGGAGCAGGATGCTGGATTCTGTCTGTACTATCTTTTCTGTTTCTACTTTTTTATTGAGTAAATGTCGACTTTTCGTTATATACTATAATTATTGTTACTCTTGTGGCTGAGACTTGATTGGTCTAGTTTGATTAGAATCTTGAATTAATGTGCCTCAATAATGTCTCATCAGATACCCTTTTACTTGTATATTAAAGTATTTTGTATGTGTGCTTCGCTTTAAAACTTGTCAATGGTTCTTCTTCATCATCATCTTCGTTGGAGTACATTTTCATCTCGATCGTTTTTTTTTTTTTTTTTTTCCTGTGTGAATGCTTACTATGTGTATAATGACAGGAGTATTTATTAATTGTGTGTTAATAGTGTGCGTAGATTTGATCATGCTTGAGGCTAAAAGTCGAGATCACCGCGAAGTGGTCTTTAGATCTATTTTACCTTAAATATATGGGATATATTATATTAATAGGATTACATATAAAGAAAAAAAAATTGCAAAAAGGATCAAATTGTTCTCGTGGGACGGGTATCTAATGTTATTGAGAGATTAAATAAAAATAATTCTTTATAAATTAATAAAAATAAATAAATTTTGATTGTTAAAGTATTCAGATCAATGTTACATATTAAAAGATAAATTTTCGTATAGATTTTAGTTAAAATATATTATCTCTTAAAATATAAAAATTGTTATTCTAGATGTATTATTTAATAATTTTAGAGAATATATTTAAAATTATTTTCTTTTAAAATATATCTTTCTGATTGGAGTTTATTTAATATTTATTTATTATAAAATAATAAATCCAAAAATAAAAATCTCCTTATATATTAAGATTTATTTAGCGAAAAGAATGGAAAATTCCTCAATTTAAGGGTTTGATCAATTACAAATCTAACAGAAAGAAATTAATCATGATTGATAAAAAATTATAGATTGTTCAGATTTATTTTTAATTAATATAAACAATATCTATTTTTAATATAATCATTCTATCCTAGTATGAAATGAAATAATAAGAGTATATCATAAATTCATATTTGGAGAGATCAAGCGGTGTCATGTACGTATATAATGCTTAACTATATATAAATTCACTCTGTATTTAATATAGATTCACATGGAGATCTTTTATTTTGTAAAAAGAATAATAAATCATAGTGTTGGTCTCGAAACGAGTGTATGGGGGAATACACCAGTTTTTGATTTTTCAAGTTTAAAACTTTAGTGAGCTCCTGAACTGAAGGGAGGTAGCTTCAGTGAGAGTTGATACTTTTGATAGCAGTCCTTCAGTCTACATTTAGTGTTGGACTGATAAACTAATATCTTAAGTGTACGTGCGGAAGTGGTGGTTTTAAATCTTACTTGTTTGTTCAGAAAACTTAATGCCTTAAGTTCACTTTTCTTTTAATCAATATTCAGTATACAATAAGATAATAAAGTATAGAAATACTGAATGAAATAAAGAGAACACGAAGGTTTGGTTTGCGTGGTTCGGAGATAAAAACTCCTACGTCCACGAGTTCTCGATGTTAATCGAGTGTTTCCAAATTAATGGAGATTGTCTTACAGTGATCAATCCTTAAGGATTAGATGGACAAGAAATGTCAAATCACTCTTCAGTTACAAATAGAATCGCTACTTAAGAACACTTAGAAAATTAAATCTGAAAGCCTTGAGTGTTCTTGAACTTGAGAGCTGTGAAAGTTGAGAGCGAGATAGTGATTGTGTGTTTGAATGCAAGGTAACCGGTGTCTTGAAGCGTTTGAAGCAGCGGGGTATATATAGGTCTCTCATAGAATCTATCCGTTGTGAGATAGAGCACCATTTGAATTCTTCTCGTTTGAGTCGTGGTCCTTTTTGCTATTTTTTGTGTCTGCAACAAGATTCAGTTTCACCTACTCAGATCTTTTCCCAAAGTGGTAACTCCTATAGAGTAGCTTGAAACTCAGTAGAGAATCTTCAGATATGACTTTAGATGCAGAACTTTAGATTGAACTTCAGTGGCAAGAAGTTTTTGCTTCATGTTGACTTTAACTTCAAAACTTCAGGCCATAGTTCAAAATGCATGGTCCTTCAGTTTTGGGACGTAGACTGAGTTCTAAGATGAACTTCAGTTACTGACTTCAGTCTTTAGTCTTGTGTCTTCAGTTTGTTCCTGTAAACTGAACTCCTTAACAAGTGAGTTCTAAAATAAGACTAAGATTTCAGTTTTGGGCTTAATACATCTTTCAATTGAGGTTTTGGGATCTGAATCAAAACACTTATAAATATTTTACAACACATAGTATTATTATTATTGTTGTTGTTATAGCTGTTATTACTGCTACATGGCAAGCAGATGCACAATCTTGGAGTTAGATTTCAGCTTGATAACGACTAATTAAAGAGTTGATGTTCAAGTAGATAGTGGGTTGTTATTTTCACAAAGAAAAGAGTTAATACAAATTATGTCTGTAATATTAATAAAACGTATGGGAGGTAATAGTGTGATTAATAAAAATTTAATTAGGTGAGTATTAATTAACATTAGTTAATTGTTATAAAACATGCAGGTTTGAAGAATCACGTGCTAAGACAACTTAGAGAAAGGAGACCTTACGCAACTTGCATTGGAGATTCTCAAGTTCATGTGCGAACATATCTATCTAATCTTCAAATTCCTTTAATACTATTTCTCTAGTAGTCTCTATTATAGATGTTAATAATGTAATATGATGTAGAAATGGAACCATAGATGACGTTACTTCTGCTAGCTAGTTATGATTTATGAATAAATAAGCCTGCAGGTACTCAATTTAATGCATATATATAACAATTAACAACAAGGAAAGTTTCTACCAAAATAAGTACTCGATTAATTAATTAAGTCCAGGACATAATTAAATAAGCTTTTGTAATTCAACGCATGCAGCAAATAAAAGTACTGATTCAATTAATAAGATCCATGTCAGCAATGCTATTAACACACACACACACACACATATGTATGTATTAGTCTAATTATATATTAACACAATTATTTGACTGCCTTAACTTAACGATGTGAAAATATCACACACATAAAACACGAAATAAATCAAAGTATTACCTTATTCTTATCTACTATTGAAGCTAGCTAGCTTTACGTCAATATTTATACTTGCTGCTAGCTAATACCCGTAACAATGCTGCATATATGTGAATCGCATGCATGCATGCATGCACTGATCAAAATTATATAATGCTCTCTCTCGCTCTTTCTTCTCAAATCTTAAACCCTAATTTCCACCTCTCAATTTCATAGAGTTTGCAGGAGACTTGGAGAATGTGGGAAGAGGAAAGTAAGAAGCTTTTTGTAGCGGTTCGCAACTGCGTGAGAAAGCATTCGTAGTAGTCGTCGGTCGGCGACCTGCTTTGCCGACGGAGGATTATACATCTGTACCTTCGCATGCAGGGATTACCAATTTCAATGCGTCACAAATCGTGCTTAGCAACCTTAATTCGTTTTCGCTACCTCGCCGCAAAATGCCTCGCAATAGTCTTTTATTTTTTTTTCTACTTTTCAGGCTCTACTGTTGTATTATATTCACAGTAAACTTAATTCTGTTTGAATGGCCAATACAAAGGAAGTGCTATATCAAGAATATGAGCTTTATATATTTATCTTTTACGATAGCTTTTGTGAGAAACCAGCTAGCTGAGCTAGCTAGAAAACCTTCGCAAAAGTATTTCATTCCAGTCGTAATTATTAGCAATAATTAAGCTCACTTGAAGAATGGTTTTCTCAAATATGTGCATGACCCTAAAAGGAATATATATAGTTCAAATATTTTTTTAGTCTAAAATCAAATGTTTGCTTTATTTTCACAGGGAAATGTGACATCTGCAATTACACTATCATAAACCAAATGCTTGAAATGTTATACTTTTCCCCAAATTTAAATAAGAAAAGATAATCGTCAAATGAAAAATAACTATTGCACAATGATATAAATGGAAAAGAGAGTTTATTGACAAGTTAGTTTCTACAACTCCTTCCTGGAAGATTTATTGGCAAGCTAGTTTCTACCAATTAACATTTACTGATAATAATAATAATAATAATAATCGAGCACTGGTTCTTGAATTCAACAGCATACAAGGTGGTGCATCCGTTCTTACTAAAGCCTCCCCTCCCACACTTCCTACGAGGCTCCAATCACTCTACAACGGCTTTTCACAGGCAGCTGCATACCGTAAATCACTTCCCTTAATTTTGCCAAATATATCTCAATCAATAAACTGGAAGAAAAAAATACCCAGCTTTTTACCTGATTGTTGTAGAAATGTGGAACTCGAACTCTCTTAGACCCATCAGGTAAACGTTTCAAAGGATAGAGATTTTCCACTGGTGAACACTCACTCTCCACCTGCACCACATTCAACCAATGTTTGAACTATTGTTACTGCCGTTGTTTTTCAATTGGGGAATTTTCAAATGTTGTAATTATTATATATATGTGCATCGCAGTACCTGAGTTTCAATGGATTTGACAAGCATGTGTTCACAATCAGATGCGTACACATTTTTTAAGTTAGTGCACTGAAGGAGCAGCCTCTCTGGTGTCAAGTCAATTGCAATATAAAATCAGGTTTTCAGGTTCGAATAGAACAATTGGTCGTTTACAAAGATGAATATTAATACCTGGATGCAAGTTTCTACAAGAGTTGAGGTTCAGTTCGTAGAGATTGGGACAGTTTAAATTTAGTGCCTGCATTAAAATTTCTCATGATCAGGTCATAGAACAGGAAAACACAAGTAAAAAAAGGAAATCTAGATGATGCATTATATTATACTTACATCCAAACCAGAACAGCCCCATAAGCTCAGTTTCTTTAACTGATTATGCTTGATGATTAGCTTTTGGTATATTAGGGGCATCTTGCTATTGGGAATTTTCTGTAACTCAAAGTCATCATTCACTTCATTCGGATCACGTATGGTCATTCCACAGTCCATAAGTTCCAGACGAGGCAGCTGGGTAGCAGCAAATTGAATGCCACCTACAGATGGGAAATCATAAAATGAGTTGACCAAAATGTTTATAGGATATTTTATGGGGGGAAAAAAGCAAATTAGCCACATGGATACAGGATGTGAAAATTACTCGAAGTGATGTTGGGGCAGAGAGCAAGTAGAAGTTTTGATAATTTTTCAGGAAAAGCATTGCAAATTATGCCAAGGCCGCTGTCACTGATGCTAGACCTGTCATAAAATGAAGGAAATATTATTAGTGAAACAACTTAGTGATTCACACATTTTCAAATAGGCAGTTGTTTGAACCTATGTATTTGCTAACCAAATCATATAAATATATATTTTCAACTGTTGAATAGTGCAAGTGCCCAGGGCCTAGAACATACCCACTCAGATCAAGCAATTCTAACTTTGGGAAGCTCGAAGCAATAGCTGCCACCGATGCATCAGTTATTCCTGATCCAAGGATAAGAGAAAGCATCCGCAAATCCCTGAAATGGAGGCAGATATAAGATTGATTAGAGGAGAACAAACACATGTATTGGTGCAACAATGAAAAATTCCACCACGAACGTCAAATTGGCAGCAGATATAGCCAGAACGGCGTCATGTGAAAGCGAGAGAGAGACAATGTGGATGTTCTGAAGCCTGGGGCAGCTTCTTCCAATGCCATCCATAACAGAGGCAAGATCAGTTGTGTCAGTCTCTTGGCGAGAAAAGTCCAGAGAAATCTCTTTCAAATTGGGGCAGTTAAAAACCTGTGCATGACAATGTACCAAGAAGCCATTGTAACATAGATACAGGTTGATGTGATAAATGAACTAGAGTCAAAAGAAAAAATTACCATCTTAGAGAGTGAATGAAGATCAGAAAGGCAAAGACTAGACAGGCTGCTTGAAGAAAAAACAAAACCACGAAGGTTGGAGCAGCCTTCCATCTTGAGACTGGTTAGACTTTTCTTATCCCATATAAAACGATTCAACCCATCCCTAAACAATTTAAAGACAAGTTAAGATGTTTGTATCAGGACATGGACAAGCAAAATGCTTTCCTAGATAATGCAAAGATTCCATTGGAAACAAAAGATTTGTGTTCTAAAAGAATGATATAAGTGGCGAGCTTCAAGAAAGTCTATACAAGATGAGATTTACACCCATCAAAATCACTCAGATTATTAAAATTAGCAAGCAAATATCTTTCATTCAATTTCATATATTCAGAAGGTAGATTAGCTAGTAATGAAGATTTGTTAACCATGCACAAAGAGTGATTACTAAAAATTATGCTCTTTTTAATCACAATCACAAATGCACAATACATCAACAACGGTAGGTTAAGTAAAGTTGATGACTGAAAAGTAAACATATACACACACAGGTTCACTCATTTCACACATACTAATCAATTTCAAAATATTAAAAATAAAATAAAATATAGAGCGCTGCAGAGAAATAGAATCAATACCCCGATATCCGGTTAACGCATGAATCAGATGTCAAGATCTCTAGAGACTGCAAATTAGGGCACGAGAACGCGATACAGGCCAGCATTGTAGAATCAACATCACTGCACAACCAAAGGCACAGTTGACGATCGGTGTCTTGTAGTTTAATTTATTGCATTGTTCAATAAAACAGTGAGTTGTAATTAGTTCGCTTGAAAAATCAACTGATCCAATCCATAAAAAGTTAGATCCATCATCACTGCATAAACCCCTAACCTTTCAACTTTAAGAGAAAGTTTTAAGAGTCCAGGGCATTTCTGCAATACGAATCCAACAAATCCAATCTGCGCCTTCGCCGGAACCCAAAGAATGAGCTCCTTCGCCGCCCGCCAAATCCTCCTCGTCGTCTCCCTCCACCCCCTGCACACCATCGCCGCTGACAGAACTTCCACAGGAGGCAACCTCCTCAAAATCTCCAACAAACAACGCGGCATCCCACCCGACCCGTCTAGATCCGGGTCCTCGTCCATATCGAACTGATCCTCCTCCTCCGATTCATCCATCGGTTCCACCACGCTGACATCGTCAAATGTAAGAGCTCTCCGCCTACTCGGCAGCGGCACAGGCCGCGCCAGAGGTGCCGGCGACACCAGCGCCGCGGATGCGGAGCTGAACGAGGTGACGGCGAACGACTCAGCGGCGACGGAAGCTGGCGTGGACACCGGAGCGGAAACGTCGCCAGCTTCGGCTCCTAGTGGGCACTTGTGTCCCTTCTTGGGCACTCCGCATCGGCCGCAGTTATAGCTCCCCCGCTTCTTGCCGCGCTTGATGAGGAACGCGGCTTCGGAGATGGGGGTGGCGGGGTGGGGTTGGTGTCCCTGCATCTTGGTGGAGGTGAATGGGAAGATAACTATGGGCGAAAAGGGAAGTGGGAGGGGGCATAAATGGGGTGAAATGGAGGCTGAAATATGGGGCGCGGGAGAAAGTGATGGAATTGGCGCCTGTGTTTGAAATATATTTTTGCGAGGGAGGGCAGTGTTTTAAGTTTTAACAACCAGACCTGACTGGCTAATTCGATCGGTTTAAACGCGAACTCGTTAATTTAACTGGTCCGGCTTATGCTAAGTCCATGTCAATTTATTGACCCCGTGCGAATCACCAACAATCAATAAAAATCGGCTGCAACTGGTGATTAGAAAATCAGGTTCATTGAATTTTTTTAAAACTTCACCTCAAAAATATAATTATTAGATATTTAACCATGGATCTAAAACAATATAGCCTCATATTGTTATATTGAAATAACTAAAATATAAATATTAGTATTTCTATTTTATTTGAAAAATATTAAATTATTATTCATAAACTTATAAAAATGATGTCTCCAATGTTAAACTAGTTTTAAGTTGACATATCAATTTTTTGAGAATTTTGTTTTTTCTCTTACATATCCCACAATAATAAACTAGTTTTTAAAAAGAAAAATAAGTGAAAAGGCTTGAGATATAATCATAAACGTAAATAATAAAAGATAAAAGTAAACAATTATACAAGATAGTTTCACCAAAAACTAGTTTCAAACTAGAAACATAATCTAATAATGTGTTTTTTAAAAAATTAGATTATATTAACATTAAATTATATGACCGCATCACGAAGGGCTCGAATTCAAGATGCCTGAACATTAACCTGTCTTTAATTGATATGGTAATGTTGCATAAGACAGTGTAAGTATACAAATCACTATAAATTATTGGGGTAATAGGTAAAATTACCCAATTTCATAAAATAAAAATAAAAAATACCCACTTAAAAATAAAAGATAAAAAATACCCATTTTTTACAATAACATGATGAATTTCATCATGTGCTCATGTTATTCAAGTTATTTAAATTTGAATAACATGAACACGTGATTAATTTCATCATGCTATTGTAAAAAGTGGGTATTTTTTATCTTTTATTTTTAAGTGAGTATTTTTTATTTTTTACTTGTCAAAATGTGTATTTTAGCATTTACCCCAATTTTATTTTCATTTTTTATTATATATAAAATAAATATTAAATTATTCACTAACTAATAAACCTTAATTGAAAAATAAAAATTAATAAACTTTTATACAAAATTTATTATTTATTAAAATGAAATATCAATTGCATAAGTTATATCCAAAGTACATACAATTATCTTTGCATGTAGTTATTCCATTGTAAGAATAAACTTTGCTTAATGCAAGTAATTCAAAAACCATAAATGGAAGTAAAAATTAATACTAATAGATGTTGCATTATAAACTGAACAACAACATAAAGTTCTCAATAGGATAAATAAACAACTCGTCCAGTATTATTTAGGGCTAGGGACGTTATCCAGTCCAGTCGTCATCTCCATTGATTAGTTGACTTCACATTCATTTTAGTTGCTAGTATGTCCTATAAAAATAAATTCAAGTCAAATTGCATTCATTGTCACGCTTCAAACGTCCATAAAAAATTACTGGTTTCTTTTTTTGTAAATAAACATGAATTTTAGCAACAGTGATATGTACGAATTCGATATTTTTTTAATACCCTTAATTACACTCATAATCAAATCATGTACTATAAAATCAACATGAAATTATAAATGTTTCCCACCAAAACGAAACCAGATGTTCTACATATTTTGCCACTTCGACTTGACTTGACTCGACTCTCGGTGGCAGGCTTCGACACTGTAACCCCATCATATGTATATCCTTCTATGCAGCAAATATATGGTTGCTTAAACTCGAATTTAAACACCCACAGCAGCTTTGGCATCAGAACCTGATTTCCCCTGTGATGATGTGAAAGAGTTGGATACACCATGAGAAGGATATTGAATACAATTCACACTGAGAAGAATATGGTTGGATTGGATAGGAAATGGTTGTATAATGTATATATTTAATCAAATAGTCAGATGTCCATCTCATAAACTAATATAGTCTCACCCCTACAGGCAGCCTATGTCCTACGGTTCGACATTCAACACTTCTTACCTCGGATGGGGCATTTCGGATCTTCCGTGTAGGCGTTCTCATGGTGACAAATTCCTCTGCTGCAGTTGGGTGGACGCCAATTGTAGCATCAAAATCTGCCTTGGTCAGGCCAGCTTTCACAGCGACTGCAAATCCCTAGAATCCAAATTTATAGATGATATACTATGTGATACAAACCATCACATAAAAAAGAGATTCATACAAAAAAGAAAACCAAGTAGGGGAAGCAACCTGGACGATTTCTGCGGAATCTTCACCACACATATGCAAACCAATAACTTTGTTAGTCTTCGCAGATACAATAAGTTTCATGAAAGCCCGATCAGGCAGGCCAGAAAGAGTGGCCTTTAGAGGTCTGAAGTTTGATGTATAGACATCAATATCACCATATTCCTCAACTGCCTGCAAATTTTTCTGAATTAGGAATTCTAATGCTACCAATAAATTTAAATCTACACAGGACATCATTTTCACCTGCTCTTCAGTAAGACCAACTTGTCCTATAGGAGGCTGAGAAAAGACTGCACATGGCACAGCACTGCATAAGACAATGATCTGATCAGGGAAAATAGATTGAATGTTTTATATCAAAATAACTGTGATTCCAAAACAGGAATAAATCTCAACGAGCAATAAATTGATACATCTGAGTAATCTACCTGCCTTTTTTCTTTTATTAACATTTCTAACCTACTAAACATTTTCACCATACTAGAAATAGCACCTGTGATCAGGTTTTGTTGGTTCATTTGCAAAAAGAGTTTTTGCCAGTGCTCCTCCTTCCATCAAGGCAACTGGGGTCAGATTTATTCTATCAGTAACATCTCCTACAGCCCAAATTGATGGAACAGAAGTCCGAGAATATTCGTCCACCTAAATAAATTCAGTTAGATAAGCATCCACTGGACCAGAAAGCTTAGAAGAAAATACCTCTATAGCTCCATTTTTTGACATTTTCACTCCAACCGCTTCTAGGCCTAAATTCTGTTGAACAAAATAAGAAACGTATATTTGTTAGAACTATATCATAAACTATAATAAAGCTGTCCAGAAACTAACAGCTACAATGTAGCAAGAGCAATCAACAATACGTTCAATTATTTTCTCGTCCTTTGACACATAAAATACCACATTTCTGAACACAACATATTCGAAAGACATGATAAGAACAATGAAATTAAATCAAAACAGCAATGCATTGCAGCACACAACCAGTCCTCTAAAATATTAATGATCTAAAAATATAAGGTGCATAAGACGGGAAACATTTACCTTTGTATTTGGTCTTCTTCCTGTTGCAAACATGACATGAGTAAAGCCATCAACTTTTCCTTTGTTTGTTTTCAAAGACAGTAATCCATCTGATGACTTGACTATAGCTTGAGGTGTCTCCTCCGTGTGAAACTCAATTCCCTTTAATGACATTTGTTCCCCAACAAAGTCTCTAACCTGCAGAATAAAAGAGGAATTTCTTAAATCAAGACAAGAAAAATTGATGAAGTATTACGAACACTGATTGGATGAGAATTTCGAGGCAGCACCAACCTCTTCATCAAATCCTCTCAACAACTTTTTCTGTCTTATGAATACATGGACATCGCTCATTAAGCCATTGAATATGCCAGCAAACTCAACTGCAATGTAACCACCCCCAATTATAGCAATTTTCCTAGGTTTTGAAGGTAAATCAAGGGCAGCATCAGAATCTATTGCATATTCGCTTCCGGGAATATCAGGAATAAACGGACGCCCTCCAACTGAAATAAGGATATTTTTTGCTGAATAGAGCTTTCCATTAACGTTCACTGTATGCGGATCCACAATCTGTAAAGGAAAACATAGATGACCATAGAACAATCAGTGGTTCAAGCACATAGAATAAGATGATTATCACTATGCTTCTTATCTAGAATATCACCAACCTTGCCACGGCCTTCGAGTAGCATGACTCCGGAATTGTTCAATATATTCTTGTAAATCCCTGTAAGGCGCTGCAGTTCAGCATTCTTATTTGCAATTAACGTGCTCCAATCATGTTTAGGTTCAGCCTCATAACTCCATCCAAATCCACCACTCTCTTCAAATTCGTGAGAAAACTTGGACGCATACACAAGGAGCTTTTTAGGAACACATCCACGGAGCACACACCTTCACAAGATTCATCAGAGACTTAAGACGTTTTAAAGTGCATACTGAGTCTGTGCTATGTAAAAGCTTGTCATTTGAAATAAAAGCATACCCTTAACTTAAATTTGGTCTAAATATAACATGAGAAAGAAACTTATTTCGGTTAGACTGAGAAGGAGGTTTATCAGCCCTTGCGTGAGAGTAAATTGATGCATGTAAATCTAGCCTCAAAGAAGCTTACTAGCTCATTGCTATTAGACTTAAAACTGCAATAAGCTCCATGCTTCAATATTCAGATTGAATTAGAGTTGTTTCTTCATGATGTCTAGTCATAGGAGCGTTAGAATATGTCAAGCAGCATACTAATGTGAATATCGTAGAAAACTATACATAAAATACAAAAGGGGGTAAGATTTATCTTGATAAGAAACAATGGCATAGAAAAAAGAATAAATATGTGCCCTGACTCAAATCCTCATAAAGTAGACTAATATACATGCATCATGTACCTGAGGATCCAACGTTCAGATAAGTTGAGGCCATCTACATAGCCACCACCTAGTTGAAAACAACTCTACTGAACTTTAATTTTTCTATAGGCAGCTTAAGTCCATTACAACGTTCAAGATAACAGCAGAACACAGCCCCTACTCTATCGGTAATAAATTTGTATCATTCCGATAACCTATTGAATAACCGTTTCTTAATCAGCAGTGGTTGTTCTGCTCCATTGAAAACGAATAGGATATCAAACCGAAAATATAAAAAATACAGTGCAAAACACAGAAAATACAGCTCCTGCCGCACGTACACCGGGGATAAATAATAAAAGTAATAGTCGTAAAGTAATGATAACAAAACAATAGTAATCAAAATGTTAACTTGACATAATTTCGGAAAGGAAAAATGCCAAAACTATTAGCAACTTAACCCCCGCACGTACACCAGGGATTTTCTGAAATCATCAAACTAATTGGACAAAAGCTCGTCACTTCCTAATGGTCGTGGAAAAAAAATAAAAAATAAGAAAGAAGAAGAGGAAAATCATTACGTGCCGCCAACACCGCCAGTAGAGTCGGAGGAGATAGTAGCAAACGGTAGCTCGCAAACCGCGACTTTAGCCCCAAAATTGGCGGCGAAGCGGGAGGCTCTGACGCCACCGCTGCCGGCGCCGATAGTGAATAGGTCGAAGTCGTACTTGGAAGAGGGCTCGGAGCCATTGGTGGACTCAGCCCGGGCCGCGTTAGCGAAGCGGCGGGTACGATGAGAACATGAGAATGAAGGGAACAAGAGATCGGAGGTGAGAGATTTAGTGTATTGGGAGAAAGAGAGAAAGGGAATGGGAAATTTGCAGTTGCGGAGGGGAGAAGAGAGAGAGGAGCCGATCCTCGGCGCGGAAAGAGAAGTGGCCGCCATTGAAATAGTGATGGTAGCTTCAGTGGCGTCGGTTATCATCTAAACACGGCGTCCTCCGACATCTAATATTAAAATATTATTTTAATACTGATGATATTTTATACTCCCTCCGTCCACGATTGTTTGTTACGTTTTGATCCCGTGTTTTAATGGTGAAAGAGTGTAGTTAGTGGAGTTTGGGTCTCACTTGTTATTACTATTTAATTGAAGTGTGTGTGATATAAATGGAAAGTTTAAAATGTAACAAACACCGGACGCCCAAAATGTCAAAATGTAACAAACATTGGTGGACGGATGAAGTATTATTTTTTTTGACTCAATTAATTAAGATAATTAATGGAGAACTATATAATTGCACTTTCATTTTCGATTAATAAACTTTTAACTGATTTTCGTTACTTATCTAATTATACTTTACACTTGGAATTATGTGTTAATTAATATTTTAATAATTATATTCATATTGTTAAATTTATCACTAACATTTTCACTTATTATTTTATCTACAAAAAATTTGCATAACGCTATTTTTAATAATTATGTCATATTATTAAATTTATCACTTACTTTTTAATTATTCGTATTATATATTTAAATTATAAATAATATAGGTCATTCAATTTATTATTTAATTTATTTAATAATTAATTACTAATTTTTCTTTCGGTCATGGTAAAATCCATTCTTATTGATATATTTGTTGTATAAAAAAATTGAAATTCGTAATAAATTCTTTTCTGATTTATCGGATTATATACATATTTAATTGATAGATAGTACTGACTCAGTCCCATTAATCGACTCATTTACTTTTTACACGAATATCGAAAAACACTCCATGTTTGTCTATTTCACAAAACCCAAAAAATACTCCATGCCCAAATATTTACTTATGAATCATTATTAATGGGACGTTTCAAAAATGAAATATGAGTCTTAATAATCTGACGGAGAGAGTAGAACTTTATACCATTCATAACACATTTAAATTATTTGTTAAAATTTGTGTCTGATCTAAATATAAAAGTTGTTTGTGTAGAAATAAAATAGTACTCCCTCCGTCCCACTAAACTTGACATATTTGCATGATTATTAAGAAGAGTGTATAAAATAGTGTAAGAGTGATAAAAGTGGTAGGGTCCATATTTTTTTAATAGCTAAGAATGTGACAAGTTTAGTGAGAATGATTCTTGCCGTAATAATAATTGTTATATATCGTAAATCTGAACAATTCTACTTTCTTAGCGCTTAATTCCTATCGTCACTCCAATTGTTTTTACTTAATAATAGAACAAATTTTCAATCATCCATAACTACGTTTGCCAATGTATTATGTCAAACCCAACAGCTGCGTTATCATTTCCTTTACTCGATATAAGAGAGGTTAGACATAGTACAATCTTACTCTCAGTCATTTTTTCTATAAATTTTTTTAATTAAAATGACTAAATAGATAGATAGTATGACAATTAGTGTGTAATTTTTTTTTATCAATAAATCAAATCATGTTCCACAAATAATTTAAATAATCCATCATTAATCATAATATTTTTGGCTTTGATTTTGGGTTAACCTTATTAAGTTGGAGATATTTTTAATGTAAATAATATGTTTGTTCCATTTTTCGAACTATAGATCAAATGAAATACTCCCTCCGATTCATTACAGTTGGCCATAAAAATCAATAAAGATCTTACAGTTTTGGTCAAATATGATCAACTGTAATGGATTCGGAGCGGTAGATATATCAATATTGTTTGACAATTTGTATCACTTATGTTTTTATTTAGATTTTAGAATTAATATGATATACAATGCTAATTAACTTCACATAAATTTTACTATGTAACAAGATATTGGTAACACGATATTTTTATATGACAATAAATCATCAAAATGGATTTAAAATATGTGTGTATGTTGACTTGGTGGTATTGTTGGTTGGTTCATATATAAGTATAACACATGATCATCAAAGGAATGATTATAAATAAACACAAAACCTCATATGGATCTGACCAAAGGAAATGAGAAAATCACATTTAAAAAGGCAAAGTGTTTACACGCATAGAATGAACATAGGTTTAGTGAGAATAGGAGAGAGATAAATAGTTGTAAAAAGGGGTTTAAAGAGATAAGCCCGATTCTTCATCCTCTTCAAGAGAAGAAACGTAGGTAAAGTAGAGTGTCCATATCAAACCGAACACACCAAGCAAGATCCAGCCCAGGAGGTTGTTGCTCAGCCCGAACGGAAGCCCCGTTCCCTCGGTGCTCATTCTCTCATCCACAAGCGCCATCGCTGCGGGGCTCGACATCGCCGCAGCGGCCGCCGCCGCCATCATCATAGACGCCCCCATCCCTAGCTTTCCTTCACTCTCTCCCGCCTTTCCCTCCACCGAGCATCTCACTCTCCCCACCTTCGAAATTGATGGCAACCCTAGATTTATATTTCCATAAACATCAGAGGAAGGTAATGAACGATGAGTACAGCAATTGAAATTAATAACCCACAGAATCACATCACAGCAGCAGTTGGTATTATTACTAGATATCCTTGCCCTTGTAGTACGTTGTTGGAGATATGAGATGGATCTTACCGAGAACGGCGGAGGGGCGGGCGGTGGAGGCCTTCTGCACGAGGGCGGCGCGTGCAATAGACGAGGTGGATGTGCAAGCAGTGATGGTGGCCATTTTGTGAGTGAAGTGATCCCCACAAGTAACGAGGAGAAACTGGTTTTTGAGCGTATGGGCATGCAAGTAGTAGTAGTATCAAATATCTAACCTCTCTCTATATTAGAATCACCACACACCACAGATTACGCATATAGCTTCTAATCTTCTGTAACCCAATCATGCGTCACTACGTGGCACATCATCCACTGCCAGCCACTAAAATACTATAGATTGGAACGTGGTCTCCATTCACCCCCAAAATATAAAAATCACTGCTATTTATACTTTAAGTATAAATGTATGTCGTTACCAACCTGTTATGTGCTCATTAACTATAATTAATACAACTGAAGTTGGAATATATTAGGAATTGAAAATAATAAGACTACTGATATCTCATGTCACAGACCGTTTAACATCAGCACACTAGAGTGTATATACATAATATGGGGGAAGAAGAGCCAATCTCTTGAGCATCTAAGATCTTTCACCCCATTATTGCTACAACAGATTCAACTTCTATATTCTTGCGACCTTGTTAAGAAAAATGATGGAACATAACAAGACACTGGAATTTACACGTAAAATATGTGGAAAAATAAGAAAAATGGAGTTAAGTATGTGTATGCTTGAATGGGATCCAACTATGCGTGGAGATTGCACTGTTGTAGATATGGATGCTCATACTTGACATGCTTCTTCCACAAGTGCTTGTACTTGTCTATCCCAATATCCAACCATGGTTTCAAGATTCCGTCAAAATGTACAACTGCCGCCTGCTCTATCGCCTCCGGCCTAACACCAGAGTAGTATCCCAACCCAAGAACATGCCATCTCTTATCTAAAGTGACTGTATCTTTGTAAAAGGTAGCCCAACCAATGGGCAAGCTTCCTGCTTTCCATAATGCCCTCTGATTCCCCTGCAAGTAAATCAAAATGCATCTATCATGCATATGCAAGAACAACATTCTGGCTAGATGATTTGGGGCCAGCTTTTCTTAGTTTTATATGTGGCACTAACATATAAGAATTATTCATAATCAGCTTTTAGCGGACTGCCATTAACTCAGAACTTGCTTCACTATTACCAAGTATATATTGATCCTATCACAATATAACAGCCAAAAGCTAAATCAACTGCTCTAAGGGTTTACAATATATTTTATTAGTTTAGCAAGGCTATGTATGGATGCTTTCTTGCCGGTCCTTCAAGAGATGCCATCATAAATGAAAAGGTAACGACTCCAAGAAAATAACGAGATCAACATCAATCAAGTATCAAGTAAATCAAGAGGGTATGTAAAACAAACAAAAATTTAATGTTTGGCGCTTAACAATTGTACACTAGGGAAAAAATATGTAACTGATTATGTGAAAACCAAATGCAACAAGATGACTATAGAATGAATAAATTAAGAAAGATGTACTGACCATGTGAAGGTATTTGTGGTATAGCCTAGTTAAATTCCGTTGCCTCCACCCATTAAGATCAAATAGATTCATTCCAAAAGCCCATGTGCATGTATTGGCCTCAAATGTTTTAGCCACCATCTGGTCTGCAAAATTGATGAGCATATCCATACGATGATATGAAGGCTCCCCTTCCTTACAAGTCTCGACAGCCCCATTTACTTTGCCTCTCATGTTAAAGCTCCAAAGTCTTGTTAGATCCTTTTTCACTACCACATCATGATCAAGAAAGACGATCTTCTTCAGACGAGGAAAAATATCCGGTAGATAAAACCGGAGGTGGTTCAGCTCAGATGTATATCGCAGATCAACAGAACCCTCCTTCCCCAATGTCACATTATATTTGGTGGATAACCATTGAAAATTCTCGACACTCTCCACATAAACCGTAGCTTTTCCGGGAGGGTTTGATAAAAACCACATTGAAATAGCTGGGACGTTGAGTGAATCGGTCACTATATGAATAACAACTTTCCTAGGTTCCTGTCATGCAAAGACAAACTCTTATAAATTTAGTGTTTGCTTTGTAAGAATCAGCATTTCCAATATTGACCTAACCCAAAAACGCAACATATTATCACATACAGTTTTGTATTTTACTTTGAAATTATCATCATATGAGTACATGGAATACTGAAATATTGACTGCAAGCACTCTGGGATCTCATACAAACACCAAGGCAATTTACATTATTTTCTTTAACACAGAAGCAACATCCCTCTAATTGTAACCTCATCAGATGGAGCGTCACTTCTTATTATTCAGAATTAAGATTTCAGAAAATGATAATAATGCTAAAAAACTAACGGCCTACGGAAATAAGCAAAAGAGCACAGTAATTGAAAGGTGGTATGGGCAGCATAAAGGGTAAAAAAGTCCAGGTGTCCAACGACAAATTTGACATAACAAGAAACCAAAAACAATCTTCTCTCCTGTTCAATAAAAATTATTGTGGGCAGCTTACAAAAGACTTTTTCCATTTAAACTATTAGCAATGAACAATGATGTCAATGAGAATAGAAGAACTAACAACTTACCCTGGCAGTTGAAACAGTTGAGTTCACCACAACCGCACAAGCCAATACATTGTCAGAGAAAACGGCAAAGTGGTAAAGTTGTGGATCTTCTAATTTATATTTGTTAGGGAGCTCCCTGTCGTCAGGCTTTAGGGCAAAATATTCAGCAGTCAATCTCATAGTGAGGCAGTGAAATCCTTTTGGGATGGTTCTTCCACCAAGCCCTCTAAGAAAAGCTTCTTGCTTCCTCTGAGACCGAACCTGCTCTTCGGCAGTATAAGTCATAGCACGTAATTTTTTTATCATGGCAGCACAATCAGGGTACATACGACTGGCTTTTGACAAGGTGCCTTCCATTGCTTTCATCTTCTGCAGAGAACTAACAAAGCAGATGTTTACATATTTATGCAACATCTATATAATTTCATGAAAAAGTGTTTTTATTTGGCAACATTTATCAAAAATGTGCTGATCCGTGTAGTGATTGATCATCAATGGCAAGTTTCAACTAGCTAGGACAGTCTCCTAATATAAGTGCTAATAAATTATCGAACATGGTTTAACCAACAATTGAGGAAAATATGTTATGACATCAAGGAAAATCCATAATCAGTTCCTAACATGATCTGAACAAATTATTGTTTGAAGGATAATGTGAAGGATAGGGAGTTCTAGCAAATTTCATACCTCCTTGATATATGAGAATCTTTGGTGGATTGACTCACAGCTCTTTCCAACTCTTTGATCCGAAGCTTCAATTCTCTGACAAAATGAGAACTGCTATTTGTTGGTGTGAAGTTTAAGTATGCTCTAGCCCTAATCACCTGGTCTTTCATCTGTTTCACCCTCTCATCTAATATCCTTGACTTCATGCGTACAGTCTGATTGTCTAGTCCCCTGCCTATATGTGACTCTTCCTGTGGTGAACCAAAAGAAAACGATGAGTAAAATAGAAAAGACTTTAGGATATAGAGAGATGAAAAAATGAAAAAAAAAAGCCATATTTGATAGGAGAAGTTTCTATTCAGAATCACAGCATACAAAAAAAAAGCAAGATCCATTTGAGTGCATTTTGCAGATAAAATATACAAGAAAAAAGCAGAGCTTGTACCATCTTCAAACTGTAGACAACAGACAACTTGTACACACAACTGATGCATTTTCAAATGTGTCCATACATCAAAGAACCATAAGTATAAGCTCCAGCTCATGGTTGCTTCATTAGTCAAATACATCACTAAGTACTGACTTCAACTTTCAAACAACTGATTGCTGTTTATTAACTTTATTATACTATCAAAAGTTAGCCATCTCCATACAATTATTCATGACAGCTAGTAGGCTTGTATAGTTAGCAGAAACCGCAGCACGCAACTCAATATATATATTCAATAGTTTCAAAACAACGCAATAACACAATAACACACCTTTGCTCTAGATACAGACAATCCTTCCTCTGATTGTCTTCTCTGGCCACCTTCAAATATGTTATGTTTGGTAGCTGAGCTTGAGTTGAGAGCAGACAAAAGTGAGCACTTAAATTATTGCATGATGTTTAATAAAGAACTTTGACACGGTGCAAACAAAGCATACAAACCATTATTTTTTGGCAAGTCAGTACCCTCTGTTGCAAATCTAACTTCACCAATTCTCGTATGATCATTAGAACTAATGTTGATTGAAGAATTAGAGCTATCATCTTTGTACACCAGCAATGTTGGTTCTCTCAAATCTTGAACTTCTTCCTAAACCACAAAATCATGGGACATGCAGGAGCACGAAATTAAAAACTGACATAGCATATCTTAAACAAGGATAAATTTTAATCTATCAAATTACCTGCTCGATTGCACTAAGTGAATGAGATTCTGTCCTATGTTTCTGTACAATAAAAGTTCCATGGGTAAATATTTCAGTTTCATTCACGATAAAGTACCATCCTAAGGTAAAAAATTAAAATCAACATCTCAAACATATCACTGGATAAATCGGATTGATAATGGCAGGTAACCAAAAATAGGATCAGAAAATGACAGCAATACATGTGATACTTCATTTTGTCACGGACGGAGATGTGCAACCTCCGTCCACAATGTTCGTCAGGAGATGGTCAACATATCAAAAAGAGAGAGAATATAATATAAACTCTAATTACAAACAACTAATCTAGCAATAAGGAATCGAACAGAAACGATCAAAATAAACGTGAAAAAGGGCGAAACTTCAATATCAAGCCATCAACTACAAGAAGTAAACACCACGACAGCCACACAGAATGGTACAGAAAAGCATTTCTTGGCAGCACTCAGAAAAAAAGGAAAGATTAACAATATAAGTAAGAAGTGAGGAAGAGGTTCCTACAATGATAGATAAATCTTCAATGAATTCTTCAGATACTGCACCAGAAAAAAAAGGAGAAAGATCATGGATTAGATAACAGTAGAGCATATCACGCAGACTCACATACGCATAGGAGAAGAGGGATAGAAAAACACATAAACAAGCACGCAAGCACTTACAATCAGCCTTGATATGTTTGAGGCGATAGGACAGTAGAAAAATAGGAGCGAAAACAGAGAAAGCGAGAAAACAGAGGATCAAAATCCTCGAGTGTCTGCGCCGTCCCCTCATCAAAGCCTCTACAGGAATGAGTTAATCAACGATCCTCGGCATCGGAAAAACCGAACCAATACAAAAAGAGAAATCGCGAATTTCTGAAATCCGGTTACCGAATCTCGAAAATGAAGATTTAATAGTGAGGAGGGAGGTAGTAGTAGGGTTTTTGGAGGTGTGGGGAAGAAGAGAAGTATAAGAATGAGATCTGGAGCACATTCATGTTATGTCATGTGCAGCGGAAATCTTAATACTAAAATTTATTTATAATAGGAAAGGAAATTAGGGGGCGAAAAAGGCGGGGAAAGGAGGTGCTGTGTAGGTGGCACGTTCGGTTCATACTTCATACAAGTGAGGGAGTTGTAATAATATACACTCTCAGTCATGTTAAAAGCAGCGATAAATAGTGATATGAATATTAAAAAAAGTAATATATTGTATTTTAAAAAATACGATTAAAATATTTTAAAAATATTTTTTTTTATTTTTTAAAAAATGATCATTTTTAACGTAACAATAAAAAACGAAATGTTTAGGACGTGGAGGCAGTATAATTAAATGGAATATATTGATTGGGGGCCTTTCTTTTGCGTCTGCCTTTGTGGAGATTTGGAAGTACGGGAATAACGAGGTAATCATGTAGTCGGGATTGGTGGGTTAGGTGGGAGGTCAGTTCCTTTTCTATTTTCTTACATCTAAAATGTTCGTCTGTTCCCGTCCATAGGTCAGATAATGTGATATTTCTCGTAAATAAATATTAAAATTTTAATATTTTTATTAAATATTATTTTTTAATTATAATTTATTAATTATAGTATACTTTTATATTATTCAATACAGAATAATAAAAAATAAAATTATAGTAATTACTATATATGCTAATATAACATTATACATTAGTTGGGGGTGTTTGGGGTGAACTTACAAGTTTTTAAAACAACTTATAAGTTATTTAATGGTTTATAAGTTTTTTATTAGTGTTTAGCAAAATAAGTTCTTTCAAAGTTTATAAGTCGTAAAAAATAAGTTGTTACACTATTCAAAAAATAAGGTCCATCATTACTTATTTTGATTAACTTATAAACTACAATAAAATTACATAAATGATCATACAATATTTTGTTATTACAAACATTAAAAAAATAGAGAGTTTTTACAAAATAAAATAATATCCTTTTTATCATTATTTAAAGAACTTATAAGCTCATTTATTTAAACACTTTGACAACTTATAAGCTCTCAGAAAACAACATTTTATAGATTTTTGCAAGAGCTTACAAACTCTTTAAAATAAATTTAGTCAAATACGCTCTAAATTATGTCTGCTGCACCCGCAAAATGTACTATTTCTTACATAGCACTACCATAATTTCAGGATAATTTATTTTGGATTATGAATTTGAATTTCGACTAA